>JBBBDQ010028815.1:0-214578 GCA_037127315.1 Ascarosepion bandense
TTATTATTATTATTATTATCATTATTAGAACAAAAAAGAAAAATAGAAGAAACAAAAAGACACGTTAGGTTAAATTGCTATATCTGAATAGTTTTATGCTAAACTTGTACGAAAATATCATAACTAGATTTAACTAATAATGATATAGTCTTCGCCACTCCTTGGTTCCGTTTTGTTGAATCTATCATTTTTCAATTTGTAGAGCGAGCTCAGTCGTAAGAGAGAGTCTGAAGTAAATAAACTTCGCAAAGACCTCGAACTTATCACTGTTCAACATGAGAGCTCTGAACAAAGTATGAGGAAGCGTCATCAGGAGACCATCAATGATTTATCCGAGCAGGTTGATTACATCACAAAACAGAAGAACAGGTAAGAATTCAAAATCATGTGTTCTTTGGCATATTTTCAACAACAAAGCTTAAATACATTAAATGCTCGTAAACAAAGACAGTATGAAAAACTAAAGGAAATGTTGTCTATCTAGAGAGATTGAGCGCTAGATAAAAAGCATGCCGCAAACAGAAAGAAAGAAAGAAAGAAAGAAAGAATAGCTTTGAAAACGCAATCGACTACACTTTTAAAATAAAAGTGTAGTCGATTGCGTTTTCAAAGCTATTCTTTCTTTCTTGATGTTATGTACGCACAAAATTTAATACTTACAACAGAAGTTAGATAAATCAGAAAATCAATAAATTCTCTTAAATCTTAATTTTTATTTTATTTAAATTAATTCTTTAAATTAAATTAATTTAATTTTTATTTTTCTTTAAATCTTAATTTTTGCTTTCTCTCTAGAGTTGAAAAAGAAAAATCACAGCTTCTTGTGGAAATTGATGGATTGCAGACAAGCTTAGATGTAGTTTCGAAAGCCAAGGTAAGTAATTCTTTTTACTAACTTACTAGTGTGATATTTTATTCAGTAACTCTGAGGTTTTCATTAGATTGAAATTAAACAGAAATAATAATTACTGATATTTTTTTTAATTTAGATAAGAGAAGAAAACCAAGATATTGTACAGTTTATTTATCATATAAAATACTATATATAAATATACGTATATAAAAGAAAAATCCTCGCCAAACTTTTGATGCTTGATCAGATTTTAGGAAGTTGATCAATCCGATAACCTGCTTCGTATATGCATAGCTTTTTACTGAATTAACATAAACGTATTAAATATTTATAGACACATATGCATATAAATACTGTACCTCGTCAAACCGATTCAACATAGTTATATACTCTCCTTAAATAATTGCATTTCTCTATAATCTATTTTTGTTTTAGGCTGCCGCTGAAGGCAAATTGGAAGGTTTGGACGCCCAAGTGGGTAGGCTGAAGATCACTGTAGACGACTTGACGAAACAACTTGCAGATGCCAACCATGCAAAAGCTCGTCTCACCCAGGAGAATTTCGACTACCAGCACCAGGTCCAGGAGCTGGATAGCGCCAATGCTGCTTTGGCAAAGGCTAAGATGCAGTTGCAAACTCAAGCCGAAGACTTGAAACGTTCCTTGGACGATGAATCTAGGGTAAGTTAAGAATAATATCGAAATATAATTTAGATGCTTATTACATTCCACCTCTGCACAATACAGAATACATATTTTAGCAGAATTATTGTGTGTGTGTGTGTGCGCGCGCACACACACACACACACACACACAGAGGAACAAATCCAATACACACACACACACACACACACACACACAGAGGAACAAATCCAATCCACACACACACACACACACACACAGAGGAACAAATCCAATACATTTGCTATATGTAAATTTACTAGAACTGACAAGCTATTCATAAACATAACTTGTTTTTCCTTTGTCTCTTCATATATAACCTTTTCATCTAACAGGTTTTATCTAAAAAATACTATTGTGTAAAAGCTTGGATAAATATTTGGAATTATAAAATTTAAACAATTTATCATAAATTAACAATAGAAAGATATGGGATATGGATTATTACTGTAATAATAGAAACCAAACAATATCTGAATCAATAAGTTTAAATGCTCTTTTATTTTACTCATTTCTGTTTGGTTATTCTGTAGTAAAAATGTTACGTTACAATCAACGAAACGGTCTTTAGATAAATAAATATAAACTCTCAAATCATTGAGTCAGTTAAGTGCCATACGTGATACACGCTTGGGCGATCATGTCTCGAAAGAGACATGACTGACTGGGCGGAAGATTATCCCGCAGTAGGTTGCCATTGCTTTATTATTATTACAGCAAAAACATCATATCGCTCCATGGAAGGCATTTTACTGCCACTGTTGTGCAGGGGGTTACATAAGAGGAAAATTATGGGAAAGAGTGACAGGCTATAGGGGTGTCAGGAAGTGGGTAAGAGAAGGATGAGAATACTGATGAGAGTGGAGTGGACGGAGAATGGGGCATGAGAGAGAGAGGATGCAAGTTAGTGAGATTTAAATTCTTGGAGACTGTAGCTGTCGGCGAAGCAAGTAAACGGAAGGGAATTCCACAGGCGGGAAGTGCGAGAAAAGAAGCTGATGGAATAAAATTTACCTTTCCATTTTATTGGTTTCACAGTAAAAGAGTGGGACCTAGTTGCTCATCTTGTGGCTCAAATAAATTCATATACAGGGGGCACCAGTGAGCTAAGTTCACCGGAACAGAAGCTGTGAAAGTATTTGTAGAAGAGACACAGGGAAGCCACATTACGCCGGTGAGAAAGTGACTGTATCTGAGCTGCCAAGTCCGGATCGATCACATTACAGATTCTCCGTTGGATTTTTTCAAGGACCCCTAGGTGGATAGCATGAGCACTCGACCAGATATGGCAAAAGTATTCAATGCCGGGCGGATGGTAGATTTATATATGTGCAGGATTGTTTCAGACGGGAAAAACTTCCTTCCCCTACACAGAGAACCGACCTTCTTAGCAGCGGATTTTATAGATTTTATATAGTCATTCTACGTGAGGTCTGTTGTAAGAGTTAACTCGAGGAGGCGCAGTCAGGGAAACTAGCCTGATCCATGCTAATGGAGGTGGGTGGAGCGATTGTCTGTGATGGTTAATAGATAGCAGGTTAGTTTTGGAAACATTAAAATTTACGAACCATTTCTTAACCCAGTTCGCCACGGATTGGAGGTCTTTTTCAAGCTCGACAGCGAGATTTGCTTTGTCAGCCTCGGCAGATTTTTGATCGAGGTGAAAGTAAACTGTAGTGTCGTCAGCGTATATACCTACTTGAGACCTTATTACATCGGGGAGATCGTTAATGTAGATAAGGAAAGGTATAGGACCTAGAATAGCGCCTTCAGGGACACCTGCGTTCGTATGATAGTATTGGGAGGCACGTCCGATCAGTACTACCTTTGTTGTGCGATTTGAAAGAAAAGTCTGAATAAGATCAAACAATTGTTCAGTTATACCATAGCTCTGCAGCTTGCGTAGAAGGCCAGTATGATAGACACTGTCAAATGCTTTGGAGATATCTAGGGCAACAGTTCGAGCTTCGCCGTTCTTGTCGTGAGCATGGTGTATATACTCAGTGATGGTCGTGGGCATATCAGCAGTAGACCTGGTGAAGCAGATCTCATACTGTTTGTCAGAGAAGAGTCTATGGGCTGTGAAATGTTGAACCACCTCGGCATTGATGATAGCTTTGAACACTTTGCCAAAAATCGGTAGAAGGCTGATAGGGCGATAATTAGAGTGGTCAGAGAGTTCACCAGTGTTTTTATATATTGGAACCACGGAGGAGAACCTCCAGCAGGCAGGAAAGCAAGAAGCAGAGAGGCAGTACTTATAGAGTTTAGAGAGAACAAAGGAGAGTTCAGGGGAACATTTCTTCAGGACAATGATTGGTATTCTGTCGCCGCCGCTCGCTTTATGGGGGTCAAGCTTTGAAATTATGTTATAGACCACCGAGAGGGTAATGTGAATGTCATTCAGTTGGGCCTCAGTTCAGGTTGGGAAGTCGGGTACAAATACTCCAGACGAGTCAAGTGTCGAGTTGGTGGTGAATCTGCCAGCGAAGCACTCAGCTTTGTCTGTTGTAGAGGTAAGGACCTCAAATTTGTTGATTAGAAGGGGATTGGGGGTTTGCTATTGTTTAGTACATTTTTACAAAGCCTCCAGTAGTCTTTGGAACCGAACGGATACTATGCGCTGCTTCATTCTGGCTGCAAACAGCAGCTTAGCTTCTTTAAGTATCTTCTTGCACTCATTGCGAGCAGAGGCAAAAAGGCGCCTGTTATGGTCCGACACATGACTCCGATAAAGCCGGAAGAAATGATTTCGATGGGCGATGGCGACCGAGCATGCAGGGGAGAACCAAGGAGACGAGTGGGATTTAAGTCTCAACTTCCTGGCTGGGATGAAAGCTTCAATGCCAGTCTTAACCCAAGAAGAGACAGCCGCACAATCTTCAATGGGAAGACTAAAGACTTTGTTCCAAGGGAAGTCACACCGGAAATCACGTAATGAGTCCCAGTCGGCTCTTAGGTAGGAGTAAGATATTCTGCTAGTCTGAGGTTCTTGGGTGGAGTTGGAGTGGAAGGAGATGTTAACGGAAACCACCGCATGATCAGAGTTTCCGAGGGGGCAGAGATGCTTGACATTGCAAGAGTCAGGTGGCGAAGTAAGACAGAGATCTAGCAGTGAGTCAGGTCCATTAGGGTTATTAGAGAAACGCGTGGGGAACTACATCACTGGCGTAAGGGACTGAGTGATTGAAAAATTCATGGTGTGGACACCAGCAAGATCTGTGACAGAGTTTTTCAGTCACTTGGAGTGGTGGGCGTTAAAGTCGCCAAACACAAATATATGAGCAGACGGATGAGAGAAAATGGCCTTGTCAATATTATTAGAGATGCTGTCAAGAATGGAACAGTTGGGAGATGAGAGGGAGCTGTAGAAGAAGAAGAGATAGCTAACTGATCTTAGTAGGGAGAGACAGAAATACATATAGAAATGATCTACAGATTCAAGAGAGATCAGCCTAGCTAGAGGGAGACATTGGAATCCTTCCTGAAGAGGGGCAGGTAACCAGGGACGTAGAATTCAGAAGAGAGGATAGAAGGGTCAAGGTCAGTTTTGCAGAGGGCTAGGATGTCAGGTTAGTTGACTTTAAGGTAGGATTTGATACTGTAAAAGTTGGTGCGTATACCTCAAATGTTAGAGATGTTGATTGGTTTGGGTGTTTTTAGGTTAGCTGGTTTTGATTTGCTATTATGATAGTGTGTATTCATGAAAGTTTTATTAGGAGAGAAGTCTAGATTAGAATCAATCGGTCGCTGTATGCAGGATGTTTGGGAGGAAAACTGGCACAGATTGCAGCATAATGTGGCCTCAGGGTTGCCAACCGGAAGTTCATACAGAGACACCCATCCATGCGCGACATGGCACTACATATAATCCCGATATTATTCAACTGCTGACCAGAGCAGCCTCTCATGACGCTACGCACGAGTTCGGACTCTTAACTACCGGTTGGAAGCAGCAACCAGGAAACTGCCAACCCGGTACCCTCAGAATGAAGAGAAGTTGTCACCATCCACAAACATTGCAAAAAGCTTGCGACAATACTAGGACTAGGACCGGACGAGGGGAAAGACATGTTATGAATATCAGCTATAATTTAAAATAGAAAACGAATGTTTCAGAGGAGAATAGTTAGGAATTAAATTATTAAATATTTTATCACTATTTTTCTCACTTATCATGCTACAATTAGTTACATTTTCTTTTCAGCAACGCATCAACTTGACTGCCCAATTTTCGGCACTGCAGGCTGACTTCGATAATTTGAACGCCCGCTACGAGGAAGAATCTGAAAGTAATTCTACACTGCGTAATCAGCTTAGTAAAATCAATACCGAATACAGCGCCCTGAAAAGTCGATATGATAAGGAAATCATGGCTAAGACGGAAGAGTTAGAAGATCTCAGGTGAAAAGTTAATGTTTTTATTTTTGTCAGTTTAACTTTGCTAAACTTGCAAATAGTTTGTTTTCCATGAATGACTTTATGTTATAACAAAAATATTTGTATGTTACTTAACAGTGCATAGATTATATTTTTTTCTTGATTTGTAGACGCAGAATGAATGCCAGAGTTGCTGAACTTGAGGACCAACTTGAACAAGCACGAGTCCGTATAAATAATCTGGAAAAGACTAAGATCAAGCTTACCACCGAGATTAAAGAACTCACAATGGAAATTGAAAATGTAGGTTAACTATTTTTGATCTTATTTTATTTTCTATATTCCCTGAAAATAGCTTGCAAAGTCTTAACGATAATATTCAATGATACTTATTTTTATGGACCAGGTTAAGGTCCGAAAAGAACAACACGACCACCAGGATAGAAATAACAAATATATATTACCAAGAAATAACAATACAAAATGTAGAAGGTGTTAGTATGACTGTCAGTCTGATTTGGAGTGAAATACTACCAACTCGACTCCCCCTCTCTTGAGAGGTGTAGTATATATAGTGTTAGGAAGAATTCATTCTGGAGTTACAAGTAAGGACCCATGATACCCACCTCCCAAGTTTTTACCTCGCAGGGGTCTTTAATATTTTTCCTCTTCGGATTAATCATCAAAGGCTCTGTAAATTTTCTTTTTCTGCTAGATTTCCATGGTTCTGAAACTGCTTGAAGCCTTTGCATATTGAATATGTCAAATATCGTGTCCATTACTTCCTCCTCTTCCTGAGGTAGACCGTTAGAATCTTCTAACAAACTCTTTCTGATCTGATTTAAATGCCTTTTATGTGAGAACTTCGGACCCTGAATTATGCAAATCATGTTCCCGATCCATCTCTCTATTGTACCTGGCTCCTAATAGGATGTGTTGTTTTTGAACATGAAAAAACAAACTTTCTCCTCTGAGTCAAATTTTCTTTTCAGTACAAACGATGTTGGTGATTGCTTTGTTTGTTTCGACAGTAACTTGTAGAATACCGATCTAATTTTTCGGGCAAACATTACTTCGGCCGGCGATAGTGCCGATGGCGTAGTACTGTTCAGTGTAATTCTATACACTTGCAAGAATTGTTGTAATGCCTTTTCTGTTGGTACGCCATAAGCTTTCCTTAGTGCTCTTTTTAGTGCATCTACAAACCTCACCGATTGACCGTTTGACCTTGCGTGATATGGCGAAGATTTGATGTGTTTCACCTGAAAGATTTCACAAAATTCTTGAAAGTCCGCAGATGTAAATTGTGTCCCATTATCGGTGACTAGACAATCCACCACTCCGAAGCGATCAAACAGCTTGTGGGGGCAATTTATTGTCGTCTCAGAAGTAGGTTTTCTACAACGAAATACTTCTGGCCATTTGCTGTAAATGTCTACTACAATAAAGTAGTTAGAAGCCCTCTAATGGACCTGCAAAATCGGAATGGATTCTCGATCTGTCTTAGGCTTATGAATGATCGGTGGTGTCTTGGCTGCTAAGGAACAGCTATTGTATTTGCCACCGTACGTACAATATCTTGATCCATGTTTTGCCAGTACACATAGCTTCGCATTAATGATTTCATCCTGTTCTTTCCTGGGTGTCTATTATTTCCAATTTTAGATCATAATGCGTTAAAAATAAAACTGCTGTTAGAGTTGTAATGATTTTGTCGAAAGTTTTCTGACATTCGGATGACCATTCCCAAGCTTTTTTCTTCTTCAACAGTTCGTTTAGGGGTGCGCGTAATTTGTGCATGTTAGGTATAAACTCTTGATAATGATTTACTAAGCCCAAAAAGCTTTGTAACTCGGCTAGATTTTCTAGAGCCGGTATGTTTTTTATTGCCGTGGCTTTTTCGGGGTCTGGTCTTCTTCCTTCTTTGTCAATAATATGGCCCAGGTATTTTATCTCCTTCATAAAGAAGTCTCATTTATTTTCCTTTACCATAAAGTCGTACTTTTGTATCCACGTGAAGACTTCTTGAACGTGTTCCCACTGTTATTCAATAATTTTGCTATTTATCAGGATGTCATCAAGATATGCGATTGTGAAATCCAGTCCGCCTAGCATAGTGTCTATTATTTGCTGAAATGTCGCCAGCGCGACCTTGATCCCGAATATTAATCTCTGGAACTTATATAACCTTATATGAGTGTTTATGCACAACAACCTCGAGCTTTCCTCGTCTACTGCTATTTGTAGGTATGCTTCGCTTCGCTATCTTTAAGAAAAAATTTCCTCCGTTCAACTTTGTGAATAGTTCCTCCTGGACTAGGGAGAGAATAGTAATAATCTTTAATCGCTGCATTTAATCCTGTCGAGAAGTCAGCGCATACTCGTATCTCTCCCAATTTATTTTTCATGTAAACTTACTATATTCTACCTTTGCCAATATACTGGTTTCCAAGAGTCTATCCAACTGTTTGTCTACCTTTTCTAATGATGCAAAAGGTATATTTCTTTTCTTCTTAACAATGGGTTGTACATTTTCTTTTAGTTCGATTTTGGCCGCCATTTTTTTACATCTCTCGAGGCCGGCTGAAAATATGTCGGGGAAACTCTCTTTTAATTTCTCCTTCAATTTTTCTGTCTCGGTCGATAAACTTTTTACTTTTTTGGTAGAACGTATTTATCGGTAAATCCCAGAGGTCAAATTTCTGCATCCAGTCAGTTCCAAATAAATTTTCCGTATTCTTTAGAATAAACATCTTTAATTTGTTGGTCATCCCGTTGAACGTCACATTTGTGATAATCTCCCCCTCAAATTTGATTTTTCTTCCTGTTACCGACCTGGCTATTTTATCTGTTCTCAATATGGTCGGTTTGTTTAATTTCTTTCATGTCTGTAGGCTAATAATGGTTAAATCGGATCCAGAATCCAATTGTAATCTGATTTTTTGTTTAACATTTCCACTTGTACGTATTTTCGTATATTTATCCCGTCCGCTTGGCCAGTTCTAGTGGCTCTCACTCGGCTTTTGTTTTCTTTCTTTGTTCTACAGTGCGAACTTTTATGCCCCACTTTATTGCTCGACAGACAAGTCTTATAACGGTATGGACCGTTTTGTACCAATGCAGAGTCCCACAGTGATAGCATGGATTGGGTGGTGGTTTCTTCTGAGATTTCATTAGACTTTTTGCAGTAAAGTAATTGGTTTGTTTTTGTTTTTTGGGGGTTTTTTTTTTGGGGGGGGGGGTGAAAAACGTGTTTTTCGTTGTAGTTTCCGTATGTGAGAGACGCCATACTCTTCGATATCTTTCGAGTCCTTTTTTACGTTCATACATCTCTGACGGTCCTCAGCTAATTTCTGTAGCGTCAATTCTGGTTCACTCTCAAGTTTTGTTAGAATTCTCCGTCTGATCTCCTCGAATTTAGTCAAAACCAGGCCTTGGACGAATATCAAACATTTAAAATTATCAACACTGAGTTCAGATAACTCAAAGTCATCGCAGTGTTTGTTTACTACGGAAGTGAATGCTATATAGTCTTCGCTATCCTTTTTTGTTAAATTTAAACACTTATTCAGATACATTAGTATTTAAAAAATGCGTGGTTTTATTTTATTCATGTTCTTTCATTACATAAAGAAATAATATTCTAATACTTACCCATGAATATACGACATCACGCTGAAAACTTTCGATTATATCCAAAATTGTTTAACTCTTCACGTTCTCTGAAAAATAATTCATTTTTTTTTAAATACATTTCGTGATCCTTCACTGTTTACAAAACATATCAGTGTATCTTTTTCTTCTGTTATTCTGTCTTGTTTGGATTATGAAATCTTATTCAAGAGAAAATACAAAGCGTGATTAAACAGTGCTGTATTTAAAGTTCAATCATTAATCTTTACTTCTGTAAACTTATGTATTTATGTTATTTATCTTAAATGTTCAAATTTTTGACAAGCATCTGCTTCAAAATTTTACAGATTCAGATTATTGTCCAAGACCTTACTAAGAGAAACCGTCAACTTGAGAACGAGAATGCATCTTTGCTCAAACGTGTTGATGAGTTGACTTCTGAAAATGCTAGCTTGTCAGCCTCCAACAAAGCCCTTGAACAAGATAACCATCGCTTGAAGGTTGCTAATGCCGAACTTGGTGAGAGAGTAGATAACCTTACCAGGGAAAACAAACAACTCACAGGTAAGTAGTATTAACATATCACAATACTCTCGATCTCTATATACTAACTGAACAGTACAAGACTTTACACTTAAAAACTACTTTGAAAGGTTTTTAGTTATAATTAATATCCAACAAGCTACTCGAAAGAAAATATAGATTTTGCAGATTGGGGTATATTGTTATTTATTTATTTCTAGAAAATAATTTAAAATGTTATTAATCATACTTTTATGAGAAAAATACTACTTTTTATTTTCAGACAACCTTCGTGAGACAACTACTGCCCTTAAGGATGCTAACCGCCAAGTAGCTGAGTTGCAGGCTCTGCGTGCCCAGCTCGAGGCCGAACGTGATTCTCTTGCCAGCGCTCTCCGTGATACAGAAGAAAGTTTGCGTGATGCTGAAAACAAGCTTCATGCTGCCACCACAGCTCTTAACCAACTGAGGGCTGAAATGGAAAACAGGCTCCGTGAAAAGGATGAAGAAATTGAAAGCATCAGGTAAAATAAAAATATTGACACTTTTAGATTTTTCCGATTTGCAATTTTATAAAATGGATAGCGTTTTGGCCTTAAAATATTTACTATTGTAGCATGGAATTTACATTTATTGAAAATTATATATATATATATATATATATATATATATGTGTGTGTGTGTGTGTGTGTGTGTGTGTGTGTGTGTGTGTGTGTGATCAAAAAATTTTATTTGAAAAAATAAACAATATTGTGCTTTAAGTGTCTAACAGTTTCATTTTTAAATTTGAGTGTCGTTACAGAAATTAGATTTTAACTAATTTCACTAACTTTTTTTTATCCTTTTATAAATCAAATTGATTTCGTACTAATTTCGTAATACACGGGTAAATAGTCCAGTCACACATTTCAATTTCTTACTAAGATTGTAGTTGATCCAATCTTACTCAGCTAGTTGATCAGATTAGCGAACTAAAATTGTTAAATTGTAAATTATAACTTAGTTACAATCTAGAGTTTTTGCTTTACCAGTTCACCCAAGCAAGGCGGAAATGGCACTAGTACGCAGGGGAGTTACAGAGAGTGAAAGTGAGAAGAAAGACTGGGTATAGCGGGAAAAGGAAAGGATAAAAGATGAACGGGATTCAAGAAGATAGAAGACTATTATAGCATTGGAATTTTTGAAGATTGTAGCTATCAGAGAAGCAAGTAAACGGAAAGGAATTCCACAGGTGGGAAGTGAGAGAAAAGAAACTGTTTGGAGTAGAAGTGGTGATTACATTAATTGCTAAAATGTTGAGACCGGGATCAATCTAGTAGCACGCTTAAATTGATGTGGTCGAAGCACCAGGAAAAAAAAGCTCGACAGAGCACTTGCCATGAAAATATTTGTAGAAAAGACGGAGTGAAGCCATATCGCGTCAGCAATAATTCGACTACACAAAAAAACACAGACAAAATGAAGATTAGAAAAGGAGCAAAATAAGGGAATATTATTCCACCTAAATTATTTACATTTCTTGACGGTATCTTCCGAAAAATAAACAGAATGGGAGTAAACATCAACGGAAAATATTTGAGCCATCTACGATGACATTTTACTAATCGGATGAATTACCAGAAATGTTAAATAACTTAAATAGAGAAAGTCTCAACGTAAGTTGAAAAATGAAAAGAAATAAAACAAAAGTAATATTCAATTCTAACATTCTGAAAAGTTTCATAAGAAAAATTATGATAGGCCCTAGAATACATACTTTAGGCAGGAAGTCAAAATTCAAAAACGTATATGTAAAAACAAATGGATACAAAGCTTTTAAAGGGAATCTTATGAAAATAACCTTTCCAGAATGCTTAAACATAATACCAGCAATGGTATCCAAATCAAAATTCAAACCCTCCTCACTCTTATTGCAGGAGACCTAGTTTATATTCACCACTTCCCATCTCTGGTCACACTGGGCCATGTAGAGCTAAGGTATCGAGTCGGATAGTCGCGCCATATTGCCTTTGGCCACCAAAGTACTTTTCCACTTTCTTGTGGTCCACTTATTCACTTATTGTCTCTGAAACGAGAAACGTAACCAACCCTTCTATTTTTGTCCTTATTGGTTGCCTCGATTATGTCCTTATTGGTGGCCTCTATTATGTCCTTCACTCTAGTTCGTTGTTGGATTTTGCGCTTCCTGTTACATAAAATGGAGCGAATCATGCTCGGCGTCACCTTAAGTTGGGCCACAGCATAAGTCTCTGCAGTGGTGGTGTTGAACGCCCTTGTCACATCAATAAGTTATCACCGGCAGAACATATTCATTAAACAAATTTATCTTGGTTTCTATTGCTGACAGGATTTCTCTATAGGACTGCTTTAAGTTTTTCTAAAAGCCGCCCAAATTTCTGAAATACCCATAAGATTTTAGTTTCTCGATCTATAATAACTGGTGATGATTTAGCGTGGTTTTCCCAAGATGCATGTTAAAAATGTGGATAGCATTGAGCATCTCCACCAATTCTAGTTGTGTATGGGCTATTAGGTTGATGTGTTCTACAAATTCTAGGCGGCAGAGGGGTTCATCATCAATGTCGACACCTTTGTTCTCCCAGTTGACTTTGTTGATGATGGCGTCTTGTAAACAAGATGTAAACATTCTCGGGAAAATGTTGTCTCTTTGTTTTGCTCCTCTTTTTAACTTGATTTTGTCGATGTCTAGAGAATATGCGAAACCAGATGGCCAAACAATGGAGACTTCAACAGCGAAAACCACAATATATTGCTATCTGATGTCGGTTCTTCAATATGGCAGTGAATGTTGGACAATATCTTCGAAAATGAAGGAAAAACTTGAAGCAGCTGAAATGTGGTTCTATAAAAGGATGCTTCGAATATCATGGATCGAACATGAGAGCAATGAGGAGGTTTTGAAAAGGCTGGAAACGAAAATGAAATTAATAGTGAGCATCAGAAAGAGACAGCTAAAGTTCCTGGAACATGCAATGAGGAAAGAGGGCTTGGACAACCTGATACTAACAGGCCAGATAGAGGGAAAAAGAAACAGGGGAAAGCAGCGGATAACATATTTGAAGTATCTGATCAGGTGGATGACGGAACGAGGGTTGTAATAGAAAGAAAGCGTGCTTAGAACCACCAGGGATAGCGTGATGTGGAAAGCCATGATCGCCTAGGTCCTGAAAGAACAGGGCACATAAAAGAAGAAAAAGATGTAGCA
This sequence comes from Ascarosepion bandense, assembly GCA_037127315.1. Lineage (NCBI taxonomy): Eukaryota > Metazoa > Mollusca > Cephalopoda > Sepiida > Sepiidae > Ascarosepion > Ascarosepion bandense. The sequence goes on from JBBBDQ010028815.1 coordinate 13,296, forward strand.
TCATTGTAAAGATCTTTTAGAAGTGTGGTGTAAGCAGTGTCCGTTCATTGGTCCTCCATTGCTTAAATCAAATACCTTTTTATAATCAACGAGGAGGTAGCTATGAAAAATAAGAAAATTGTCTAAATAACTTGAAAACAAACTTTGAAGGCTTATTTAAATCCTTAGAATTCTCATGGATCAAAAAATATACAAAGATAAGAAAAATCATAGAAATAACTGAGCAGAAAAAAAAAGAATTTGGGTAGGTTACATAAAGAAAGGATAATAAAGCTGATCGGTCTTACGAGGTCCGAATGGTAGATGATGCCAAAAACTACAGCATGACTGTTGTTAACTGGGGCAAAAGATGTCTTGTCACTTTTAATGATTCCAAAACTAAACTTCTATCTATTAATCGTCTGATAGACCAATGTCTGCCTTCCATTAGCATTGCTGATACTAACCTCCAGGAAAATAACTTGTCCCTTCTTGGGGTTAACATTCTCAGTTGACATGAAGTGGAAGGACAATGTTGAAATTATTGCTAGGTCATCTGCTAAGAAATTTTGTTCACCGTGTCGTGTGAGAGAACTTTTCACTCCGGAATTTATCCTACATATCTATAAGTCTACCATTCGTCCATGCTTAGAATATTACTGTCCTATATGGACGGTGCTTCTGGTATTTACTTTGAGATACTTGATAAAATCCAAGGAAGAATCAGTAATATTGCTGGTCCTGATCTGGTGACTCGGCTTCAGTCACTTACCCACCGCCGTAAGATTGCCTATCTGTGCTTTTTTTATAAATACTTTCATGGTAATTGTTCGGATGAGCTCTTCGCCCAGGTAGACTCTTAATTTAAGCGCAATACTCGACAGGCGTCAAGATGTCATCAATTTTATGTTCAGCTGGTTATACGTAGCCGTAAGTTTTATGCTAACAGTTTCTTTTACCACACTTTGCGCCTGTATAGCTCACTTCCGGCTCCAAGCTTTCTAATCAACTTCAATCTGCAAAAATGTAAATGCAATGTTAATCGCTATCTACTGTCCTTCTGATTACTCTTTTCTCTTTTTTGCTCACTGTTAATGTTTATGTTCCTAATTCTTCTATACACTGTAAGTTTTTGCGTTTTAGTGACTACACTGGCTTGCTTGATGTGATACCGATTTAAAAAAATTAGAACATTATGTTGATTCGTGTCCAATAGAAATAAGAGGCAATGAAATAACGAGAAAGGTGACAGGGAAGAGCTCAATTATGGTTGTCAATTTTTATCCGAAACTTTCGGTACAGGTTCGATGTATTCACCACTGAATTAAGCACATTGTCAAGGAAGAAAATTATGTTGAAAGGTTTGTGTAAAATAAATGATTTTTCATCATTAGACTACCTACTTTTGATCGACCAATTCATATCTACGTATAAATACGAGAGAGGGTGGGGGTAAATTTGAAGCAAGGTGTGCACCTTATTTCAAGTTTTGCAACGGTGGGTGTTGGTGCAAACTAAACTCCGGCTCAAAACGCAAGAAATACAAAAGTTATGTTGGTGTTGTTGATTGTTCTTTTAATGAGTATATTTATGTTTATGCTTTCAGGAAGAGCAGTGCTCGTGCCATTGAAGAACTCCAGCGCACTCTCGTTGAAGTAGAAACAAGATACAAATCTGAAATCAACAGGCTTAAGAAGAAGTATGAAACTGACATCAGAGAACTTGAGAACGCCCTTGATACTGCCAACCGACAGAATGCTGAACATGTCAAGGTTATCAAGTCTTTGCACATCAGAATCAAGGTGAATACTTTGATCTTATTTGGCGAAATGGTTGTTTGTTGGAAAATTTGGCACATTTCCAAGCATAGATGGTTTCTTGGTGTTACTTGCATAATCTAAATTCAAATGCTTAAAATAACTAAAATAATGATAAACATAATGTAATATAATAATTACAAAATACATCCATGATACATTTAATTTTTAACTAGATTACCCATGACATAAAAATGACGAGATATATTGTTAAGAAATTATTAGAAGATTTCTATATATGAATTTTTAATATATATATATTACTAATAAAAATGATGGGATTACTTACATATGGATCAGCGCTTCTGCTTGGAATCAATGTATTTCTATTTAAGTTGATATTTTAACAATAATCTTACCATACTGTCAAAAGAACGCAGCCAGAATGGATATATCATTTACCGGGTTACCTCTGTGTTGGGTACGATTCCCTTATTTTTATGTATTTATTTTCTTTATTACAGTAATAATAGATATATACATATGACGTGTTACGATATAACACTAAATCAGCTACTTAATTTATTTGCCGCCTTTGAGTATATTTTTCTTTTATCTGGAGAGTTAGAATTTAACAATTTTCTTTTCCCGAGAAAGAAGAGTAAATAAAGGCCGTTTTCTTAATGATAAATTCAGATATCAACAGACATTAAATTTAGTGTTCATTTGAATTGGTTTAAAGAAAAATAAATTGACAAAGAAAAGGACGTGGCTTAATTATTTGAAGATATCTTGATCTGTTAATGTATGTTTAACTATTTATGTACAAACACGTATGTGTGTGTGTGTTTGTGCGCATGCGTGTACGCGCAAATATTTCGATTAACTTTAACGGAATTTCTATTAATTACTAATAAATATCTAAAATTCAGAACTTGTAAAGACTTGCTTTTCAAGTGAACTAAAAGATTACTTCCATAATAGGAACTAGAAACCAGCCTTGAAGAGGAACGCCGCATTTCTGAAGATATTCGCGGACAACTTTCTATTTCTGAGAGGAAACGTATTGCCATCACAACTGAACTTGAGGACTGTCGTACACTTTTGGAAACTGTAAGTCGAATTTTATTATCTCACATAAACATGTTGTAGTTTATTAGGTACCTACATTCATTCGCCCCAAAAACAGCATAGTTAAAAGAGATCAAACTTAGTTAAAACAAAGTTTTATCATCAAAATGTTTATGTTTTTATTAAAAGGAAAGACCAAATTTTGTTGTCATTATTTTTTTTATTTTTTTTTATTCTTTCTAACACGTTCGAAATTTCAGTTAAAATTTCTTTTTTGTTTTTTTTTTATTTTCCGTCAGTGATTCACGCCATGTTTACGTAATGTTACTACTAAGGAAAATGTAATATGATGCAAGTCGTTTTTGCTTTGAAAGGCACATTAATTAGAAAATTATTGCAAAAATCAACTAATTATCTGATTTTAATGAAACTTCAGAATTTATTCATATATGAATGAAATTAGTCATACATATATTATTTTTAGAAAATCTTGGTAAAAAGTATTTTTTTACATCTGTTACCCACCTCCAATTAATTGCATAAAACTTCTAGAAATACATTATCTATACATTTTTTTATTAGTTAACGCAGGGCTCATTGGGGAATGTAAATCATTTACTTCTTTTTTTAATTCCGAAAATCTGCTCCGAATAGTAAAATAAAAAATACGCTATTTTTAATTTACATAAGCTTTTAATTGGTTTCATAAATAATATAATTTTAAGATCTCATATTCTGAAGAAAAAATTTGATAAATAATAAATTTTTGTAAGAATTGTTTTCATTTTTTCTTTGCTTATTATGATGAAATATAAAGTTTCAAATATCTTTTATATTGTTTCCAGTCACTCAGTGTCTTCAGTTATAAATTTATTAAGCAAAGACTATATTTACAAATCGAAAATTGAAAAACTTAATCATTTAGAATTAAGAAATTATGTTAAGCTGCACATTTTTTAAAAATTGAAACTTATAAGAGACTTGTCATTAAAAGGTCATGTGTTTCAATGGTGGATACCCCTTACGAAACGTTTACTCGGATTATATCATATTTTGATAACCATACTTCCAGATGTGTAAAAAGATTGAAAACAGAAGTTGTCATCGCCTCGTTGAAAGGTCAACGAGTCAGATCTTTCTGATTAAGAAATACTTTTATTGGGAATTTCATGCTATAAGCGAGTAATATTTGTTTCAAATCAGATTAATTTAACTTTAAATTTGCTAGTTATAAAAAATAACGTGTCACAGATGTATATTTTGCAAGATTTTTAAAACTGAAAATTAACTCTTCTTTACAAATGTGTCGATCGCTCAAAAATGGCCGAAAATTTGAATTTTCTTTTTAAAATAAATTTGTAGATTCTAATCAATATCATTTCTGTCGAAAATACATCAGAGTATTTTGCTTACTGGAAACAGTAAATTTAATCATTTAGCTTTCAATTAAAACTAAAATAAATACTTCAAGAATTTTTTTTTTTTATCTTTAAAAACTGAATTTCAAATTTAGATATCGAAAATGAGTGGAGGTAACTTTTTTTAAGTTTCTTTATATTTTGTAATTTTGCAGGGAATTAAACAAAAGAAGTACTAAGACGCGTAAAACATTTTCATCTGTATATCTTTACTGCGTTTTAAATTTTCTCAAATATCATTGATAAGGAATAGACATGTTTATGAGTTCAGTGTATCTTTTAATGTCATTGTAGGCTGAACGTGCCCGCAAAAATGCTGAAAACGAACTCCACGAAACGACATCCCGTCTGAGTGAATGCCAAATCCTTCTTACCTCCATCACTAATGAAAAGAAACGTCTGGAACTTGACATCCAAGGAATGCAGAGTGATCTTGATGATGCCATTAACAATATGCGCGCTGCCAATGACCGCGCTGACAGACTGGCTGTTGAGGTCAACCGACTTTCCGATGAACTGAAGCAGGAATCTGAAAACTACAAGAATGCTGAAAGCTTGCGCAAGCAGCTGGAAATTGAGATCAGGGAAATTACTATCCGTTTGGAGGAAGCTGAAGCATATGCCCAAAGAGAAGGAAAGCGAATGGTAGCCAAATTGCAGGCACGGGTAAGGATTAATGCATTTACATTTTCTGGCATTTTATGCTTGTTGTTTATGCTGTGGTTGGAAACAACTAATTACTGGAAAGCACAAAATAATTTTAATTTAAGCATCAAAGTTGATTGTTTAGTATATAACTATCAAATAAATGAATCAAACTATAATTGAACTTTAGATCAAATTGACCAAATTCGAAGGAATCCGTTGAGTTTTGCATTGCCCTTCCTCCTGTACTTCCCTTATTTGTTTGGTTTTATTTTTGTTTTCTATATTTGTTTTTTTATTTTGTTTTATTTTGTTTTTTCACTGGCGATGCGTTCTAGTCTAAATACTGAAGGTCATGATCAAATGATTACGCCTTCCTGACGTTGACCCAGGTCTATTTATACTGATCAAGCGCTTCACTCTCTCGAAACTCTTCTATATTCTATCTAGTATTCTATGAATTAATTGCCACCTTTTGTTGAATAAGTACTACTGTCTGTTCTTTCCAAATTCGGTTAGGTATTTCAGAAAATTTTAGTCGCAATCATCCACGACAATAAAACAAGATACATTTTAAGATTAATTCGGCTACTATTCTCAAAATATAACTTTATAAAAGATTACGTATTTCGTTACTTACAAAAGTTTTTCTTTTACATAATTAAAATGATTTACGAAGGAAAAAAGTTGCATGTTCGTGAAATTTAATCGTTATCCATTATGTATAACATTGTCACTTCGGAGTTAAAACCTTTTATTGGGACGTATCAGTCAGTTAAGTGTCATACACGATACACGCAGGGCCGATTATGACTCGAAAGAGACATAACTGACTGAGCAGAAGATCTTTCCGCAGTAGGTTGCCATTACTTTCTGCGGTATAATGGTTGCTGAGCAACGCTATAAATCCAATCTTCCCCTGCTATTTAACCCATAGCTGGAGAGAGAAGAGATGGATTAATACCTTTCCCAGAGGTATTTGCGCTTAAGTGATATCCACTGCGCCACAATGTATATATGGAATATTAAATGAAAAAAAATTATCTTGTTTTTAGGTAAGAGATTTGGAAGCTGAGCTTGAAAGTGAACAGCGCCGAACACGAGAGGTATTCGCAAATAACCGTAAAAATGAACGCAATTTGAAGGAACTCACTGCAGTTGTTGAAGACGAACGCCGCATCATGAGCGAACTTACTAGCGCCAACGAACAGATGTTCCTTAAAATGAAGACCTACAAACGACAGATAGAGGAAGCTGTGAGTTATTGTTTTTATTATCTTGTCTACATTTTAATATTTACAAGAGAAAAAGAAAGAACAACGTTTTCGATCAGGACAATAATCATAAAAGGTTTTTAAAAAGATTTTATTTATGAAACTAAAGATTGAAGGGCATAGAAAATAATAAAAAATATCCCTTTGTCGCATTAAAAAGACCGAAAAGATTATTTTAATATGCCCGTATAATAGGAATGAATATCTATTTCTGAGGCAAACTTTAACATGATATATTTTCTTAAAAGAATGAATTATGCAGAATAAATAATTCTTTTATTGTATTTTTAAAATATGATACTTTAAAGTACGATATTTTTTGAGTTGTATTTTTAAAATGATGATACTTATTTGAAAGCATTTTTTTCGTGCTCTTTCTCACCTTACTTGGGGTAAAATTATTTTTCATCCAATTTTTGCAATGTTTTCTCGTTAGTTTAATTTTTAAAATTTTCTATCAATGGCGCAAAAATTATTACAAATCTAACTGTTGTCGGATATTAATGATCCCAACCATCTTGAATTGGGTTAAGAAATGTTCATTTTAGTAGAAATGTATCCTAGTTCACACAATTCATTTTATCCTCTAATATAGCCAAAATTGAGATCAAAAGCACATTATTATATATGTTTATGATTGTACAAATCATTTGTTAGTTTTCTTTCTTTGTTATGCAAACCAAAATATGAAATAGGAATTTGTAATTTAAAAGATTATATTGCCCATATTTATTTGACGCTAAATTTAAAAGGTCCAGTATCAAACAAGTATTTTTTTCAATTTACGAAACAAATGCATTATGAAAAATATATTACTAACAGCGCTTACTGATTTTTATTTATTTATCTTTTTTTTTTTTGTATTTTTTTAATGTGTACTTATTCTTTTCTCATTTGCAGGAAGAAGTTGCTACAATCACCATGAACAAATATCGTAAGGCCCAGCAGCTTATCGAAGAAGCTGAACACAGGGCTGATATGGCTGAAAAGAATCTTTCAGCAATGCGCAGGTCTCGCTCCATGTCTGTCACCCGTGAGATCACCAAAGTGGTCAAACTCTAAATGTTGCACTGATCACAATAGAGCAGTCGGTGAGCAACAGCAGCACTAGCTTATATTTTGTATTTTTATTGTTAAAAATATTTAAAAAAAAAAAACAACTTTAGGGTTTGCAGGCACATTGATAACAAAATATCAATTATAACGGCATTAATAAAACTGTCTATTTCTTATGATTACAAAACAATAACGGCAATAAATTTTTCATGCTGCCCAATACTGTTTCTGTTAACGGCGCGATCTGAATATTTTAATATTTAAAGTTACACCACTCAAGTTCTTTTAAAATGCGTCAGCAAAAGTTTCGCTAACATTTACAGCATTTATTTTGAAACGTTAAGCAAACCCAAAAATTTAATTACGAACGAAAAGAAAACTTAAATAAAAAAGGCAAATCATTAAAAAATTACAAAAAATACTTTTATGTGTTCACTGTTCTTCGTATGTAACTGATAATCGTTTCACATTTTCGGGTAATTTTTAAACTTTAATAAAGAAAAAAATAATTCGTTGACCGAAAAAAAATAAGAATTTCAAATCGAAACTCACGTTTTTCGCCAAGACACTGACACTATAGCAACTTTTCTCTGATAAAATATCTTCTCTTTATTTACTTTCTGGCTTTGACTTGTTTATTCGTTGGTTGCATTTGTTTCTTTCTGTTCTGATTAACCCAATTTTTTTTTGTTTGGTCCTTTACGGACGATCCTTGTTCCATTTTCCTCTTTTGTTCCTGTCTGCATTTTAAAAAATCTAAGCTTAGTTTCTTTGAAATTACACAATGACGGAATTTATGATACTCATAAATTTTTCTTTACTAAATTTTTCATGTAAAAAGAAATACATTAATAAACTGGAAGTTTATTAATTAATGATCTCATCTTCTAGGAGGAAACCAAAAAGATCTGCTGACAGAAACTTCCTTGAAGTGTTATACTTTCGGATTGGAAAAAAATTGATCAAAGTAAAATAACGTACATATTTTGAAAACTATTCCTTTCTACCCGATGTTTCATGACATGAGAGTTATTAGTTTTGAATTATGAATATCAATTGTGCCAAACGAGTGATATTCATCATTCAAAACCTAAAATTATAGAAACCGTGCAAGAATGTTTTTCATTACAAGGAATGAAAAATATTAACTAATGTTTTATCTGAAACATTATCATACAATGTAAAACTTCTTTTTAAATGCAATCGTTTCTCTATACAAGGGTGGATATTATAATTGTACAATTTGCAGTATTCATATTGTTATAATGGCTAAAAAGTTTTTGTAATGTAATGTAGACTTCCAATATGAATAAATGCAAATCTGTCTTTTTCAAATTCGTCAATCAGAATAAATGAATAACAATTAAAATATAAAGCATTGAATTTTACCTTGATTTTTTTCTTTAACTTTCATAAATGAAATGAACAAATCGTCTTCAGATTATTAGGTTATACATTATTCCAGTGATTGAATAAGGAACAAATAAGAAATCTTTATAAATTGCTGTGCATATAAAACTGATTTTTTTCTCCAAGGAAGAGGTTGTAAAATGCTTATAAAATTTCATGATAAATATTTTTCTATGAACAATTTTAAACGGCATTGTGATAAAAAATGAGATCTGATTTTGTGTCTGCTACCAACAGACTCGAAGTGTTTCTCCTTTTGTTAAAAAAAAACTTTGTAAAAGTTGATATTAATCTTGTGTCTTTGAAATTGTGCAAATACCCTCAGCCCATGTATTTCTACCTTCGTCTTTCTAAATGCAAGTAACACTTGACTAACTCTCAAAAATGTAATTCACACACACATAATTAAGCGAACAATTAACATTTCTCTACACATTTTGCAGATTATCAATGCGGGTCATTCATTTTTTATGTAAATAATTTTCAAAACATAAATTTATTTGAAAAATATTTTAATGAATAAATCTCAACTTATGTTTTTAAAGTATTACTTGCATCAGAGATCTAATGAAAAAAATTTTATTTGACTCTCAAGCATCTATTAAATAATTATTTCAGTATTCATTACACGAATTTGCAATTTTTATTTGGAATAATTTAAAACGTTTAAATATATATAATATGAATATATAAAATACGAATTATGAAATCTGAAGTGTTCACACTGTGTATAGCAAGTTTTTTATTCATGTTTACATACAACCTGTAACATTTATTGTTGTTTCGTTTTCGTTTTTTTCTTTTGATATATAGTATTAAAAAGTCGTAATTTACGTCCTACTCTATGTGTCTTTTTAACTAGTCAACACTAATTTCAAATTATGTTCCATTTATTGAAGTTAGTCGCAATTTGAACTGAAATATCCCAATTCAAAAATCTAAATTCTTGATCAAGAATGTATTATACAAAGTGCAATATATTAGTATTAACACATTTTTAGCAATAATTTTCACACTTTAAACTACAAATTTCACTCTTGCTATAATATCAAACTTCATCGACAAAACAAACGTTGATACATGGGAAACCACCCAATTTTGCTTGATATTAGAAGTTCTATGTATGCACGTTTTATGAGCTTGATTTTCTAATCTGTTTTAATGTTACGCTGATAGTCATAGTTGGAGTCCTGCATAATTGACGTTAGAATTGTTTGTTTCAGTACTGTCTTCTTCATTTTAGTGCATGAACAAAAAATCACCCCGTCTAACACTGAACGTATACAAGACTCAATTTAAAATATTTATATCATGTTGTCATTACTTTCCCAAATTCCCCCAAACTTCTTGTATGCTTTTTTTGTATGTTTACGTGCATTTCTTCTATAACTTTTCTTTTCATATGTATCCATGATCATATGTAGTAAATCAATAGATATGTTGATGATCTTCTGCAAACATACACCGGAGCAAACAAAAACACATACGCGCACACATATATATCTTATTCAGATATTCAAACTGTGGTATTTTTAGTGCCCAGTCGAAACTGCATGACAATAACTTGTGCTGTTTATTTGGCTATAAAAAGTGAATTTGTTTTCCACTGTAATTCTTTAAACATCTAAATCTGTGTTCAAATGATTAGATAAAGCGCTTGAAGATATGAGAAAATAACTTAAACGCAACAAAATGAAACATACAAAATAGAAATCTGTAGTTAAAATAAGTAAAATAACTTCATGCCGCAAGCAATCAAAAAATAATTCGAAACTGATCATTCTAATCAATGAATTTAAAAATGTTTCTTGTTCTGAGTCTCAACGTATGATCTTATTGATTATTATTCCTACTTCTGCTTTCAAACTGTGAAGGAAACATTATGTAAACAAGCATTTCTTGTTAAAGACTTAGAGAGAAGCAAGGCTTTGTGTGGCATCAACGACATATTCATCTGCCCAAAATGGCCCGAGTAAAGATTACAAAACAAAAAGAAATGGAAAAGCCACTTTGAAGCAAGTTTTTGCTTTCCTGATGTATCATTCTTCTGGTGAAACGGCAAGATGCAAAGTGTGATCCTGCAAACAAGCAATTCAGGTAAGATTCAAAAAGCCAAAGCAGACCTATAAATGTAGCTATCTTATGTATTATATTTTAGCGTAAAATTGATAATGCAATTATAAAGGTAAATAAATTTCTGAAAATGTTTTTAAAAAATTAAATTTTTTTAACAGACCATCTTTTTACACTTTAATATACATATCTACTGCTTCCATTACCAAATACACGTAACGTTTGAGGAAACAATTTTATTACACTCAGTCAAGCTGTCTGTGTATTGCATTCTATATCATACTATATGTGGCAAAATAATAGTAGAAGTCGTGATAAGGAGTGAAAGAAGAAAGAGATGAAATGTAGATATTTGAGTAATGAAAATTCGAACACGTTCTCGAAGTTTGTTTTTTTTTTTTTTTGCTTTTTTATGGTTGTTGGCTTTGCATGCTTTAGCAAAATGCTGACTTTGGTTTGAACCGTCCGCTTATTATTATGTCACTTCTAATATTGCACTTTTTTGTTTTTGATCATCAAACCATAACATCAGATATTCATGCAATTTTAAGAGTACGATTTATTGACTTTTTGGTTTACTACTTAAATACATCATTGAAAATATTAGCATCCGGTACATTTATAAATACTTTATTTTTGCACTGCATTCTTCATGGATACGAAGAATTAAACCCTGAATAAAAAAAAAAACTTTAAATTAGATTGTTTAAATACGACTGCCAGTTTCTGAATTTAAAAAATTAATAAAGTTTTACTTAACGCATATAAAATCATTTTTGATTAGTCAAACTGTTGGCAATGTAAATTTCGAAACAAATAAACGTAAAAGCTTATTTAAGGTTATTTAACCTTCTATTTACTAATTATTTTTATTCCTTTTTCCAGATGCCGTCCACAAATACCCTACTCCTCACTTGCACGTCCTGATAGGTCTTCTTTCAAAGTTTGTGTACATGTCAATATTCAGGGCACTATTTCACCTAAATATGCCGTCAGTTATCATGTACAACGGGACATCGTTATTTTCTTTCTAAAATTTTATTTGCTCTATATACGCTCAATCTGCATTTTCAAGCATTTTAATTTTGTTAGTTTCTGCGTTTTTATCGACACATGTGTACGATGCAATACCAGACAACGTTTTATTTGTCGTGTTTCTATACAAGAAAAGTTCAAACGTCATCACCAATGAGAACCTTCTGTCGCCATGTTCTCCAATCCTCAACAATCAACATAAAAAATTCAGCTCTTAAAAACGCTGCGAACTCTGACGAACGAACACTTTTATACAAACTTTATTTTTTCCAAGAGCACGTAACACACTGTAGATTTTTTTCTGTATTTTGGTAAAAAAAACTTTTTAATTTATCAGAATTGAAAAGTAAAAACAAAACTAAAACAAAAACGGTTTTTCTTTCCTTCATTCCTTTTTATTATTATTAAAAATAATTTCCCTATTTTAACTGTAAATTAGTTTGGTTAACTTAAATAACTCTTCCCCAATAATCGCACTCATTGTCTAAGCTTTAGATTGACTGTGATGTAGAATTTATCCTCTCAGAAATATTTTCATTTGAACATCTCGAAGAGAACTGAGGGATAATTGAAAAAATTAATTTCAAAATAAAAACTAAAAGCGATTTTTAAATTACCCAAAACAGACTTCCTAACTTTTACACAAGGCAAAAAGAATGAAGATTAGAAATGTTTCGTTTTTTTCTATTATTTTTTTAATAAACACTTTTCACCGACTACTTCGTGAGACTGTTGCTGGATTTTCAGCGGTATTTACCCAAAATCATTAACAGGAAAGAAAAAATGGGACTCATCAAAATATCCAAAAAATACATTCTTTTTTATTGACAAGGAATATTTTCAACATTTTTTTAATCGAAGATGACATGTATTTTTTGTAACTTTTTTGTAGCGGTGTAACTGTTTTACTATATCCCAAATTTGAATCAGATTTCTGATTGAGGCAAAATGGGAAGTAGTATCACGACCTGTATAACTACACTCGAAGCTACCAGTAATAAAATAACACTGCAGTATTGGAATCCGTCGTCTGTTTGCTCTTTATTGTGTTTGACGTCGCTAGTTTCTTTCTCTCGCTTGCAGTAACGCTTGGCGAAATCAGGGAAAACGATTTTCTTATCTGAACTGTCATGCTTTACTCTATACAAAATAGGCAATTTCTGTTTGTTGCGTTCAATCCTGAATCCCTAGTTTTATATGTGTATATTTGCAATTTTTTAAATTTAAAAAGACTTAAACTTTATATTACCATAGAAAATGAATCGATATGGATAAATTCATGCAGTACAGAGAAGTAAGATTTAATTTGCCACAGATGAAATATCTCTGATGTTTCCAAATGTATTTATTTACCATAAATGGTCTTATAAGCTTTGTGGGACTTAAATGACTGCATTTCAAAAGACTCAAGACTATACCAAATTACTATTTCCACTGAATTAAAGAATAGTGGCACAACTATGCCTGTTGTATAGAAATTAAAAGGAAAAATAAATAACTCTGGGGGAAATGTATTACTGGTAAATTACACGAGTTATTAAATCACTTCACATTTCATTTTAATTAACTGGTGCATTATAGAATCTGGGATCATGGGATATATGTTGTGTTAACATTAAGCCAACGATGTTTACATCGTTGGCTTAATCTACCAAATATTAATGGAACAGTTTTTCTGTTGAAAATCAAGAAAAAATAAACTCTTGCCTCCACAGTTTTGGTGTCTATGTTGACTCTTCGAGATTATCTTTCATGCAAGCAGTCTGTTCGTTTTCATATAGTTCAGACAGTCTCTTTATTGGAGAAGCTTGTGTAACGAGTCAGTAACGAGAATAAGGATGTGTCTAGTTTGGTACCATCAGACCCTAACACCAATCGAAGGGGTCTTAGATTTGAAGGCTCTGAGAATTTATAATCTGATGGTTGTTATCTTTTCTTTGTAAGAGACAGATCCAGAGGATTGAAAGTATTCACCTATATCCATCTGATCCTGATAGCATGTAATAGAGAAAATGGAATAGCAGAAGAATAAGGGAGCATAAATTAATCTCGAAAGGATCCGTTTCGACTGGATCGATTAGTTCTCTGAGAGACGCAGACCCTTTCGTTCCCAGATGTCCATGCACTCTAAGACCGACCTTTATACGAAGTTGAGGCGATTTTTGAAATTTCAAAGAATACTTATGAAAAGATTTCCTCCATATATTAAAAGTTATTATTAATAATTTAATGTGCTGATAAATCCTTATCAAATGACGTGTATTTGATAATGGCTCGAAATTATGGATATTAATACAGACAAGACTTCATCTGTTTTATATTTTAATAATAACTTTAACGCATTTGGTGGTAAATACATTCTAAACGATATCTCAAAGAAGAATGCAACTAACAGAAAATATTATGATGAAAGTAATGAAATAAATGAGAAAGGTTTCCCTGATATGCCAGTGTTTAGTCTCCTTGAGATTTTATCAGATTCAAGGAAGAATGCAAACTTATTTTGAATGGGCTGATATAGTCAGCCACAGACGGAGATTCGAGTTGAAAAAATACGGTTAAATGCATAAAATTCTTGCGCAAAAGGGGAAAAGAGGAAAGAAACCAAGCACGTTCAATCTAAAAGACTGAGAAAATGATGATTGGTTTCCATAATTTTTCTTTTATCCATAAGTATCTTTTTTTTTCTTCAGTTATTCCAATATTTCCCTGTGAATGAATTGTTTTGTTTTTAACTGTGACTAAAAATAAAGTTAAAATGAATGAAAAAAAAAGAAGCTGTGATGCTCATTTTTTTTTTACTTCATTCAATGTTCATCTGTCTAATTGCAATTTTCTTTGAATAATTTTTGTGGCAAATTGAAATTTCTTGTTAGTATTGCTAATTAAATTAATTTCTGTAAATTCTGCTAAACTATAAAACTTTAACTTGAGCCTTACTTAGATGTCTTGTACCCAAGTGAGAAAATAGTTTTTATTGATATATAATGGGAATATTTGCCACTATGACATCAACAAAAACATCTATGAGCAACTTTTTCTTAACTTCATCCCATGTGGCTCGTCTGCTTAGTTATTTCTGTGCTTTCTTTGGTATCTCTATTTTCTCTATTACTTTGCTAAATTTGTAACAAAAAATAGAAATAAAAAACGGTAACAACTAAAACTAATGAACTTTTCCATTTTTCTTTATTGATTGGCTCCATTGATTGCTCAAGTGAAAAATCATGTGAAATTTAGAAAATATTATTTAATTTTTTTTCTTTTGCAAACCACCTAAGAACAATGATCCGATTTATGCATATATGTTTGTTACGATAACACATCAAGCATCAAAACAGCACATTGTAACATTCTAACTTTCCAGTTCAAACTGATCATCGAGTAATTTCTAATTACCAAAGTAAAAATTAGTAACTCCAACTACTAATTTTTGAGACGTTACCCTTTTTCTCAAATTATAAAAATAAACACAGTACTTATTATTTAGCATTTACAATTATAATACAATTTCGATGAATAAGAAGTTACCTGACATCATGGAGACTACTAAAGCTGGCATTTATGCAAATAATAAAAATAATGATGACAAATGTGTTTGTGAATCAACAGAAAATTGTTCCAGTGTGATCAAGTATAATCTAATCCCTCGCTTGAGTGAATTTTGGATGATGAGCATTGTATTAACTGGTATCTATAAGTTTGTGTTGCTCAAAATTGGTGACAATTTTAGGAAGGCTCTAGTTTATAAGCATTTTCATTTTAAACTGCGTTTCAAATTTATCCATAGGTAACTTAATTCTGAAGGTAACTAATATTTTAAACTATTCTTTCTACTGATAATCAATGATATACTGTGATTTTTTAATATCAACACTTATGGTGTGAATTGAACATTTTTACCAATTGATATTTGATATATTTGGCTGCGCAGGAAAAGTCTTTGAACAAAGAGACAAAATATTCACAAAAAATGTTTAAAAGTAGCATGTTTTATTGTATTTTTACATTTTTGTCAGAATAAAGAGTATTTTCGTATTTGCTTTGGTGCAGTGATTCAAACAACATTTGAAAACTTTCTGTATCATTGAACTTGATGCAGTGAACTTTTAGCAAAAGAGAACCAAATTTGTATGAAATACTGACATGCACAACGATGCACAGTTCTGAAATAAGGAACAAAGAAGGACAACAAAATGAAATCTTAAAATTGAAAGAAAAAATTCAAAAAAGAATATGTGAAGCTCTGATAAAGAAGAATGACCAGATGATAACAACATTAAAGAAATCTGCAAATGTAGTTATTAAAATATACTTGACTTATTTAATCAGATCATATTTTTAATATGTTGATGAAATGATTGAAATAAAAACCTATGGCTTAAGAATAAGCTAGCTATCTATCTAGCTAGCTATCTAGCTAGCTAGCTAGCTAGCTAGCTAGATAGATAGATAGATAGATATGAAAAAATTAAGAAAGAAAAGATCTTAAGAGATTAGTTTCTATATTTCTACAAAATTATTGTTCATTTTTTATTAATACTCTAAAAGATGACAATGTCATTCTATTTAATTAATTGTGTGGTCATCATTCTTGTGGTCGATATTCTTTGCTGGTTACCTCCTAAAATTATCCATATAATTACTAATAACATTTTAAATAAATTTGAGAGTAGTTCGTGATTCTGCGATTACTCTGAGCCTAAGGAAACCTCAATTATCATTAGGCAATTTCCAAATATTTATGCATAATTTATCATTGGTCATTTAAAAAGTTAATTACAGGGAGCGTTGCCGGAAAGTAATTTTGGGCACTTATATGCATTTTCTTTGTGGCATAGTAAGTACCAAATATCATTGGCGCAGAACAGACTTGCATCTCTTCACGTCGATACTGACAGTCTTTGGTAAAACGATAATGCCCATGAAAACTGTAGCAGGTGATATTGCAACCACAATTAATATCCAGAATTGTATTATCGTAGGTTTCTCCTGGTTAAATGACTGCAGCGAGTGTCACCTTGGATTATTTTTTTATCTGTCATAATGGCGCAGGCACTGGTTAGTAGTAGATTTACGATTATATCGACCATTCTTGAAGACGCCAGAAGTGCCTGCCAGACGTAGCACAGCAGTTTGGACACAAAAGCACACACCATCCATCATTCTGGCTGTTTTCCAATTAGTATGGCAAGTTTCTCTAGTTCTGCCAAAAACACAACCACTTTTTTCACCACTGCGGAAGGGTCCGCCATGAATGTCATGAATGGGTTTATGACAATGGCAGTTAACAAGGCGCGCTTGACTTGCCCAATGTTGGCCTTTTGCTTCTTGATAAGTTGACGATACACTGCAAGAGCCCCAAATGCAGTGGAAGAACTCGTTCAATTCTTTTGATTTTACATAGTTGGCATACGAGTTCTACATTCTCAATCCTTTCGAACAGACGTTGATCAGTTCTTTCACCGGTGAATTCAGGTCACTTGACGTTTGTCTGCTTGCCATTCAACAGAGGCAAAACAGCAACAACAAAAAATAGAAAAACAGTTGTCTCAAAATAACTTATCAAATGTTCAAAACAAGAAGGGCGGTGGAAAAGTACGTATCGAGAATCTAGTCTCACAAATCCACACGGCAAGAAATAGTATAGTCAAAAATTAGAATGACAAGTCTAATGACAAGAGGTAAAAATAAAAAAGGGTAAAAAAAAATTTCACGAGCAACAACTTTACACGTCTTACACTTTATTTATTCATCAATGAATATATTATTTGTGGTACGCGTAAGAGAGAGGAGAGGCTGGTCATAATTAACTATTCTAATTCGATTCACGACTCATTCATTCTAACAATTGACATAAACAACTCTCTATCCATCCAAACGTGTGCCAAAATACCGCATTTTCACCGGAAACTAATAATACACCCATCATGGTAACATTTTTTGGATATATGCTTTGTTTATTTTTTTTTTATTTTTTTTTTATTTTTTTACAAAAAATATATAAATCTTTATAATGACATGGAGGTTTTAAATATTTCAAAATAAAAGATAAACTAAACATTTAAAAGATATTAAAGTATTAGTGAAGACTTGATCAAGGTTAAGAAAGTGATGTGGAGCCAAAAGTGGATCCACAAAAACATAACACGGAACACGAGGTGTTAAAAAAGTTAAAAAAAGATGTATTTACAGGAAAGTTACAAAGAAGAGGGTACAGTAAGCAGAGCTTATGAATCCATTATAGTCCTTGGTAGTCGACTGCGGTCATGCGCACAGTGCTACTGTCTGTTAATATTTATTGTATTAAAATAATACAATTATGACAAAAGACCGAAAAGTGGAGGGGTAGAGGGTGGTACGCACACTATTTATTCTGTAAAAAATACAGAATTTTGGCACAAGGCCGAAAAGGGGAGGGGAAGAGGTTGGTTCTCACTGAACTATCCTATACCTAGCTAAACACTATCACGACCCATTCACTCATTACAATTTGCACAATCACCAAAAAAACCCATTCATCACCTCCCAATCCTTTGTACACCACAATACCACAAACCTACAAGGGACACCTAAAAAATGGGGGAAATAACCCATAACAATAAAAATGCATTTATATACAACATAATATATAATTTAAAACATTTAATGAAAGATTAAATGATGAGAGGGGGATGAACCCAAAAAACAAACTAAAATACAAGATTTTTTAAACTAAAATAATAAACAATGTTAGTAAGACTCGTCCATCCCAGAAAAAAGAGTGGCAAGAAGCACACTCGCTAAGAGAGTGGGGGGGAGAAATAATTAAGGGAATGGGACAATCAAAAGCTGAACCAGCCGAGATAAAAGGAGACCAAAACAAAATGGGGGGGGGGATCTCGACTTGGATCATAACAAAAGAGAAAGCCGGGTACAAGCTAGGAACACATTTATTCACATTAACTACGTACACAAAAGAAAGCTACCTTAACCAGGGGAGGGTTCCAAAGAAATCCACCCCGATGTAACCAGCAGATCTAAAAGAGAAAATCAAGGCTAGCCCCGTTAACGCGAACCAGGCTCGCCACATTTACTTTTGCTGAAGTCTGTCGAAGTCAAACGTTTCCAATCAGTGCTAATCTTTATTTTATTCTGATGCTCAAAATATCGGATCAGATCCTGATGTGAAAGACGCTGACCTCGCAAGACTTCCTCCGTTCGCGTCGTCCAAATCACCATTCGAGCCGTGGCTAGCAGCGACAGAAACACCATACGATTCGTCCCAGAAAATGGGGGTGAACCATTGTCACAGGCAAATGCACGATCAATGTACCATTCAAGCGCCTTTTGTAACTCCTCGGTGCGAAACCAGCAGTCAACTCGCCGACATGGTCCCATAGAGGGCGAACCCGCGAACAATGGTAGAAGGCGTGCGAAGCCGTTTCTTCCAAGGTTGCAGCGTTCACAATCTGGCGAATCCGCCAGGCCCCATATGAAGGCCATGTCATTGAGAAGCAACCGATTCCGAGCCACTCAGCGTTACTGAGATAATCGGTACCTGGCGCCCAAGACCAGAAAGAGCGAAACGCCTCCTCCGACAAGTGGAGCATATCACGTAATGAATCCTTCGCGAAGCTCTCCACTAGCCCACGATAGAAGACTCTCCTAGGCTGTGAATGGTCACTAGACCGTGGAATGGCCCGCAAGGCAGCCAGACATTCGAGGAGAAAACTCGATCGCCCTCGAGGCTTACGGCACCGCCTCGAGATGGGGGGGGGGAGTGATAGTAAGGCTAGGGAACATGTCCCTCACTATCCCCGCCAGCAATGAGTCTTCCAAAATCGCTCGCCTGAGAAAAACCAACCTTGACGCAACCTTATGGTCCATCTGGTACGGCATTCCCAGACCCCCATGACACGGATATTGGTAACAGACACGTTTGTCGACGTAGTGTTTACCTCCTCTCCACAGAAGGGAGAATAGCAAACGCTCGATCGCCTCCCTACGCCATTTACAAAGTGGAAGTATTGACAACCGGTAAAGGATAATGGGAAAGAGGTATGTAGCACACGCCAAACACTTTAAGGACAAATTACTCCGAGGCCAAATCTCGACCGACGCGCCGACCTTTGCCAGTACTTCTGACCAGTTTTCTCCAACTGGAGGTCGGGCCCAAACCACACTCCAAGAATGCAGACAGGGCCGTCCTTCCAGTTTCAAGGGCACCGGTAGGTTACACACTTCCAGGCACCTAACCGCAAGCCGGACGACTTGTTGCGATTAATCTTGGCTTCTGTCACCTGTTTGTACCGTTCAAGCGCCTTTTGTAACTCCTCGATGTCACTTCGAGAGGACACGAAAGTAGTGATGTCATCGGCGTACGCGGAAACCCTGGCTTGAGCACCACCAGGGACAGCGATTCCACGTAGGGCCTAGACAGCGCCAGAACGCCCGACAACTTTCCGTTCACCTGTACCACAGCCTTCGGGGATTGATACAGGAGGCTAATCCAGCGGCGGAAGTTGCTTTTGAATTCAGCGGCCTGCAGGACAGCCGCGAAGTAACGATGGTCAACCCTATCAAATGCCTTGACCTGATCCAAATTGATCAGAGCGGCTTGTTCGTCGTCTTTTATCCCCTCTATGATCGTGCGTATCAGATGCAGGTTGCTCTGAATTGTTCGGCCCTTCACAGCACAAGTCTGCTCAGGTCCCAACAGAGACTCGGCAACTAATTGCAAACGATTTTGCAAGATCTTGGCCAAAATCTTTAACTCTGTGCTTAGTAGAGTTATGGGCCGGTAACCCTCTAACTCCCTCCCACATCCTTGCCTTTTCTCAACAACGTGATCACACCCCTGGTGAACCGGTTGGGGATGGAATCCTGCCGGAACCAGTTGTTGAACACGGCAGTCAAAATCAGGACAAAGATGTGCGACAGCCTCAAGTACAATTCATAGGGCAAACCATCGAGACCCGGCGATTTGCCTTCTCCGACCTTCTTCAAAGCCGCGTAGACTTCGCCCTCCGTAATCTCTTCTAGCTGCATCAGCCGACAAAAGCCGGGGGAAGTCAGCCAAATAACTGCGAAACTCCTCATCACAGAGACCAGGCTCCTTGGTAAACAGGATCTCGAAATGCCGCCGAAATGCCTCGCACATGTCGTCAGTCGACCGAAGAGTATGTCCCTCCGAGTTTCGAACCTCTCGAAGATACCGGTCGCGCAGTTTTGGGTGCAGTTTTGCGCCCATATTCACCGCTTCGGAAGACATCTTGCTTAACCTATGTCTAATTACCTGACCCATGTAACGATCGCTATTTGACCGCTCAAGGACCTCCTTAGCTACGGCTATCTCTAGGGGATCTCTACCAGCCACCGCCCGGGAGTAATTAGCTCTAAGTGTCTTCACCTTATCAGCCTTATCTAGTTTGAGCCGTTTGCTGAACTTGGTGGTTAAAGCCCTAATACTGTTCTTAAGATTCTCCCACCACTTATTCCCAATGACTCCCCCAGTTAACGCATTAAGTTAATTAGCTAGCATCGGAAGTCCCGCCTGTCCAGTAAGCACACGTTGAACTTCCAGTAACCAGCCATTGTAGGCCTATTTTCTAAATCTAGCCGGGCACAAACAAGTTTGTGGTTCGAGTATCCTAACCAGTGGAACGTGAGACAATCTAAAATATCTATGTCGGCTTCACAAACTAACATTCTGTCAAGGTAGCTAGCTACCCGGGTAGAATGCCAACTATTAGTCCACGTCCACATTCTCCCACCCTTTTGATCGACCCGGTATCTATCGACTAGCCCGAACTCTTTGATGAGATCAACCAAGCTACAATCACGTGCCCTCCAACTAGCTCCCCGCCCTCTATCCACCTTGGAGTCCAGGATGGCATTCCAGTCCCCCACTAAGACGAGTCGCGTTGAATCCACCAGGAAGGGCTCCAACCGCCGAAACAAACGAGACGCGCTCCTCCCGGTCGTTGGGCGCATAAACCGCAACCAGTCGAAACGCATTGCTTTTCACTGCAATATCGGCAACGATCAGCCGGCCCTTGGCACCGACAGTGTACGCTTAACCAGCAAAGAAACTCCTCTGGCCAGCCGGTCCCCATATGCTGAATAGACGACAAAGTCATTAGACAGCACAGACATCAGCCTTGCAAAGTGAGTCTCTTAGATCGCGGCGACATCCACACCGAAGGAAAAGAGGTCCCGAAGCAGGTGGGCAGCCTTACTCCGATTTCTAAGGCCCTTCGCATTCAAGCTGGCTAACTTAATTGACATCTTTTAAACCTGGAAAGAGAAAGCAAAAGATTACTTCTGGTCACATACAGAGCAAAAATCAATGGCAGAAGGGACCGCGACAGATTGTCCCAGGCTTCCACAACCAATATCAGACGTAATACGTCCGTCCTGGACAATCCCGCCGACATCAGTCTTAAGGCCCTGTAAAGACAGGGGTGGAGAATTATAGAGACCCTACCAGAACAAAAATAAGATAGTCTTTGTAAATATTTCGTGCTTGTCTGCACCATTCTTATTTTAGGGAAGGCATCAACAGCCCCCTGCACAAAATCGCAGGCTTTTAAATTGCCCCCGGTGTTTCTAAATAGTGTAAGCACACCGGGTGCACCTGGGAAATTTGCTTGGTTTTTCGATTGACTTACCGTCAATCTCTGTTAACTTGAATAACAGCCTTAGGAGGACCTTCTTCTGAGAAGAAAGGCCCCTCTCTAAGGCCAAACTATCAACCTTACATGTCCACTCTCTTGAAGGAGTTTCTTGGTTTTTTCTTTTTCCCTTTGTCTGGTTTATGGTTAGACTGAGTCGCTTCAGTGAAAGTGGTTTCTGGTTGGGAGAGAAGAGTTTTGGGGGGAGAGGATAGGGAAGAAGGTTATGGAGAGGGGTGCGAGGGAAGGCCTAGAAAAAGTTCTAGTTGGGGAGACAGAATGACTCCTCCCAGTTCCTTTATCTTTCGGAACTGAAGGATGCAGATGTAATCACCCGCTCCGTCCTGCCACGCTCTTCAACATCTACTTTCCTCTTTTTTGGGACAGTTTCTTCTTCCTCTTCCTTTCCCCTTTTCAGGGACGACGACTGTGGTGAAGGCATTTCCTCCACCTGGTGGTTTCTCGTGTTGAGGAGGAGAAGTCACTTTCTTCCCACTCCTAACCACCTCCGTCCACTCGTTAGCTCCGCTGGATGTTTTTTCTTCCGCTACTGGTGTTTTTGACACCGGCGGTATTGCTGGTGTCACTTGCTCCACTTCTGTTTTCCTTCCGGGGCACATTTTTCCCACCGCGCCGCACGCCCAGCAGTGTAGCCTCCTCCCATCTACGACAACAAACAGTTTTTTGCCTCGACAAAACAAAATGTCGGAGACCTTTGAGAAGTTTTGCCGGTCTACTATCACCTTTACACACATGTCTTCCGTGAGCACACCAGCCTTACTGGTTACTCGCGCCACCTCCTCCACGGATCTGTAACTTGCAAAAAAGGCCCCTACGTGGTCACATGATATTTCCACAGGTACTCCGTGAATTATAATCCTGGTCTTTCTCGTGCAAACCGTATATTTTTTGCCATTAGTGTACTTTCTGTCAAATTCTTTGCAAGAACAGGAAGTTCAGAGTTCAACAGAACATTCTACATAGCACGGGATCGTCTCGCCAACACAAAGAGGATCATTTTTAAACATTTCAGGGCTTCTTCTATACTCTTCCTGCTGACACCAATAAAATTTCGGATTTTTGCACCTGAAGTCAGCAGAAAGATTGGCTTTGCTGCAATCACGTTCACGACTTCTGGTATTACAACCAGCTCATTTTCGGCGATAAAGTCCTTATATTTTTCCTGCATTTGCAGGTAGTAATTGGCGTCTTTTTTTTTACTGGCGTTTTCACCCATACTGACGGATGTTGAAGGCTAGAAAGAGGAAACCATAATTGGGCTTGCCCCCTCTCACGACACAAATTTTTCAAAAAAAAAAGTTAAAAAATAACACAGACAAGCAACAAAAGTACTGGTAAGAAAAATGACGTACTCACAGGTAACAAAAATCCGAGTAATAAAGATTCAAACGCAACTTTGTGTACAATAAGTCAAAAAGGCCAACAGTGCTACGGTCTGTTTTATTATTTATTGTACAAGAGGTACAAATGTGGCACGAGGCCTAAAACGGGGATGGGGGTAGGCTGCCCTAATTTAACTTAGCTATTCACTTTCGTTGGCCCTGACACACTTACAATAAACCTTACACCATAATCCCACATTTTTACTTACCATCCTTACCACGTCCACCATAATAACTCAGGTGCTCTGTGTAGTCCTACTTAACTCCCATATGTACAATTTTCAGTGGAGGGCATGGGCAGAAAATAACAACATTTAAAATTCCCCAAATGTACAATGATATACAATATATACAATAAACTAAACAAAATAGTATTAGTAATAAAAGCCCCCCACTATTCTAAGACTGACAGCAAAGTCAGTTCCCCGGACGAAAAATAATGCGTGGCTGTATGAATATTATAAATATCACTTATCCGATCAGCAATTACTCGCACAATCACTCACGCATTTAAACACTATAACAAAAACGAAAACACACCTGAAAAATAACGAAAGACGACACGCACCCACCGAAGAACTAATATTGCTGAACACCTAAAGCGGGAAGGGGTGGGGAATTAAACTAAAAGAAAACTGGGGACAAAAAGAAAAGGGGGCCAATGAGCAATCATAACCTAGCTAAGTTAACACTGAAGCAAAAACAGAAAAATCAAACGATCCCTACTGCTAACCTAACAAGGAAGGGGTGCACATGTTCTGCCCAGCACACCCAATATCCTGATGCCTAACCAGCATCAAACAACCACTCCAGGTCAGCACCTTTCACTCAACAGAAACGCGCAAGACTCACCTACCTTTTGCCAAATTCAGATGGAGTGAGTCGTTTCCTTTCCGTCCTGATCTTGAGTTTAAGCTGATGCTTAAAGAACAAGATCAGTTGAAAAGAGGTAAACTTCTCATCACCATAGAATTCCTTCTGTCGCGTCGTCCAAATCACGACTCGCATAACACCTAGTAAGCAAAAGAGCACATAGTGCTCAATCCAAGATAACGGAGGTACGACATTGCTACAAACAGAACTAGCCTCAAGGACAAAGAACTTTCCACGCAGCATACGAACCATGAGATCTTCAAGAAATTTACACAACGGAGCAACAACTCTGCAGCGGAAGAAGGCATGATCGACGGTTTCCGCCGACAGCCCACAACGCACGCAGGTTGATTTCGGTGTTAGGCCCGCTACAGGAAGCTTCTTGCCTACCCACCAGGTGAGTGATGCCTCATCGTTAGTGAGACATTTCAACCCGGGCGCCTACATATGGAGCGAGCCTACTGCTTCGTAAGCCCGAGCTCGCCTATTAGTTCATCTTGAACAGCCCCCCTAACACCCGATATAATGCCCTAAGAGACAATGCTTGGGCGTTGGAGAGGCCATCCGTAGCCCGCAAGAGAAACTGGAGAGCCAAACGACATTCTTTATAGAAAGAGCACTCGCCACGAGGAGTACGGTCGGCCTCCTCCTCCGACAAGTGCACACTTCTCAAGGATGGAAAGTTTTTATGGACGTCCTCTTTGACAATCATCATCCGCTAGCATACACATTCGATCCAGGAATCTAATGCGAAGCGTATGTTGACGAATCTCAACGCTAGGCATGCCCAGACCGCCCTCAGAAGGATGAAGGCAACAGATCTCGCGACACACCTTGGGAGCCTTGACTTCTCCCCAAAGGAAGAAGAACAAGAGCTGTATAAATCCCAAACGAATGGCACACGGGAGAGGAAGTACCGAGAGTCGGTAAAGGAGAATCGGGTAGATGTGCGAGGCACATACTTCCGCCCTCCCCTTTAAGGAAAGCTTCCTCCGAGTCCACAGACGAACTGCGCACTCGGCTTTCTCTCGAACCTCCGACCAATTCATTTCCAACTGGAGATCAGGACCGAACTAGACGCCGAGAATCTTAATCGGCCCGTCCGTCCAGAGGAAAGGTCCGGGAAGATAAACTCCTTTCCACGCACCCAATCGCAAGCCCACAGACTTATCGCGATTGATCTTGGCCCCTGTCACCGTCTCATAACATCTGATTTCTTTGCTAACTTCATCAATCTCGGCTTTGCTCGACACAAAAACCGAAACGTCGTCAGCATAGGCGGAGTACCTGGCCGAGGTGGTAGCACTAGGTACGGAAATTCCGCGAGGGACCGGATTCGCCTTTAACTTGCGAAGGAAAGGCTCCAACGCAAGAACGTAGAGCAAAGGCGAAAGTGGACAACCTTGACGAATGGAGTGAGATAATGTGAAGGGCTTCGATCTTACCCCATTCACTTCCACCAGCGAACCGGGGGACTCATACAGCAGTCGGATCCAAGAGCGAAAGTACGGCCCGAAACCGGCGGCGGAAAGGACAGACTCCAAAAACCGATGGTCAACCCTATCGAATGCCTTGGACTGATCCAAATTGATCAGCGCGGCTTCAGTGTCGGTTTTTTCGATGATCAGGCGTACCACATGAAGGTTGTCCTGAATAGTCCTGCCCTTCACAGCAAAAGTCTGCTCGAGGCCAATCAGACTAGGGAAGACAGCCTGCAAACGGCGGGCCAAGACCTTGGCAAAAATCTTTAAGTCAGTATTTAATATCGTTAAAGGCCGATAATTATCTATGCCACCCCCACCGCCCTTGCTCTTGCGAAGCAACTTGATTACACCCCTGGTGAAGCGTCGAGGTATAGACCCCTGCTCCATCCAATCGTTATAAACGAGCGCCAGCAGAGGAACAAAAACAGACGACTGCCTCAAGTACAGTTCGTAGGGAAGACCATCCAATCCTGGAGTTTTGTCCCGGCCAACGAATTTCAGCGAATCCCAGATTTCCGACTCTTATGGGCCCCTCGCACCCATCTGCTTCAGCCGCCTTGAGGCGGGGAAAGTCAGCTAAATAGGCGTCGAATTGAGCCGTGCTCAGGCCGGGCTCCCTGGTGAAGAGATCCTAGAAGTAATCCCGAAAAGCCCCACATATATCCACGTCTGTAGTCACGGTACGCCCGTCCGGCAATGTGATGTCCTTGATATGCCGATTGGCTGCTTGTCTAGCTTCCTCTGCACGCAATTCTGCGGCCATATTCGTTGCCTCAGAAGACATTCTTTTTAACCTAGCCCTAACTACCAGAGCTTGATCCTTCTTGATAAGCAAGAAGGCCAGCTCGGCCCTAGCTAAGGCTACGTCCCCACTATTACGGGATTTGACTGCCCGATCAACTTTTTTCTCTACTGCTATTTGCTAAGTTGAGCCGACGGCTATAGTCGGCAGCAAACGACCTAAGTTTGTATTTAAGTGAATCCCACCACTTATTCCCAACCACAGCCCCCGTCAGTTCCCGCTTTAGAGTTAGTAATAGCTGTTCCTGGAAATCTTGGCGATCAAATAATGACGCGTTCAATTTCCAGTATCCAGCCAACTTAACCTTAGACTTATCTAAGTTTACACGAACCCGGACGAGCCTATGATCCGTGTAAACTATCGAATGGAAACTTGGACAACCTAAGAGCCCTACGTCGACTCTCCTAACTAGGACTCGGTCGAGGTAGCTAGCGCGTACCTTCGAAACCGAGCTGCCCCTATTAGTCCAAGTCCACACTACCTCTCGGGGGTGTTAATTTCGGTATTTATCGACAAGATCATTCCTATCGATAAATTCCCGAAATGGTTTCACATCCGGGTTGTTAGTACCCGATCTTTCTCCTATACGATCTTTCTCAGGGTCAAGGACGGCATTCCAATCCCCCGCTAAAATTACCCGCCTCGATGTTCCAAAGAACGACTCGAGCCGCCGAAACAAAGCAGGACGCTCCGCATGATCATTGGGCGCATAAACCCCAATGAGCCGAAAAGACTTCTCCTTTATGGTAATATCCAGCACACAAATCCTGCCCACTGGATCCGCGTAGACAAGCGCACATACCGCACCCAAAGACTTGCTCACTAGCCAGGAAACACCTCTAGAACGACCATCAAAACATGCTGAATAGAGATCGTAATTCCTAGACAGTATGCCCTCATAATCGCCAGCTAAAAACCGGGTCTCCTGCAAACAACAAACATCCACACCGAGGTGCTGTAGATCATGAGTGAGTCTCACCCTCCGAGACTCTGACCTTAGCCCCCGGGCATTCAAGCTTGCTAACCGAAGAGTCATTGTGATACGTGATTAGGGTTAGGGGTCTTGGACAGAACATGGACAGGGAAAGGATGCCAACAGACTCTCCCATCGACCCTTGGCCTAATTCTTTGTCAATAGTGCCGTCAAGGGAGAGCCCGCCAACATCCCAAGGAAAGGTTAGTTTTAGAGCCCTATAAAGCGTGGGGTGAACAAAAATTGGGACCCGTCCAACGCAAAATTGTTTCAGATTATCAATTTTTTCACCTTCTATGTTGGCGATTGGAGGGGACATTGAGAAAGTTTTTTTGGCTTCTAAGACCATGTCCCACACCTTTTGAGCTCCGATTCCTGTTCTGATGACTGTCAATAGGCTTTCAGCATTGGGGAAATTTGTGGGGACTTCGATAGTTTTGTCCCCACACTTTTTCATTGCCAAAAGGCATTTTAATTTTTTTATTCGATTCCTAAAGTTATGGGCCCTTTCCGCTTGCTCTTTTGATATACAACAGACATACTTTCCTTTAAAAAAAGGGGTTTTTGTAGCTTTTTTTCGGGATTCTCTGTCCTCAGAAGTCGGGCTTCTTTGCCGCTTTGATGGTGGCGGTATCTGCTTCTTGGGGGAAGGACTTGGGGTTGGCTGAGTAGGGAATCGAAACGGGCTGGGATCTCTACTGAGTGGGGCAGGTTTTCTTGGAGTGGGCTGAGAGGAGTGGGATTTTTGGGACTTTTCTTTTTTCCGGGAGAGGACGGGGCAGAGACAGAAGGGCGTGTAGGATTTTTTGCCAGTTCTTGTTTCAGTTTTTCTATCTTCTTCATGCTCTCATAACCAAGATCAAACGCTTTTTTAAGATCTTCTATTGATGGTGCGGACCAGGCCGAGGCGTCGCCCTTCTTGCTGGTAGAGGGAGTGGGGCTGTGCGTGCCTTTAGTCCTGGGAGCATCAGGGGACTGAGGTCCCGCATCTTGACGCTTCCCTCTGGTCCTACCAACAACCTGCCATTCCCCCTTTGCCTTCTCTGTAACTATTCTTGTAGCAGGCGAGAGCTTTTCGGGGAATGAGGGCAGATGTTTTGACCCAACCGGGGGTACTACCACACCGGTCCTGGTTGCTGGCAGGCAGGACGGATTTTGTCAAAGAAGTGGCCAGAGGGGTATTTTGGTCTTCAGGGGCCTGGCTTCCAAAGGCCTTCTTCTCTGGGCAAGAGTAGGAGAGGTGACCAATCTATCGGCACCTCCAGCATTTGGGTTTGCGTCCGGAAACAATTACCGGTAGGCTCAGGCCCCCAACGTCAAGACAGTTGGGGATGGTCAGGAAGGCTTGACGGTCGATCATGATATCGAAAGACCATCCCCGGTCAGATCATCGCAGGAGGCATCTACAATCTCACCGAATTGAGAAAAATAGGCTGCGAGATGCTCCCCGATGACCTAAGGAGGGACCTCGTACACTGCTACATTGTTATTCTATTCTGATTATTATGTATTTGGTGCCATATCTGTAGTGACCATTTTTGGCAGTCTTCCGGCGTGGGCAGCAGCACGTCCCACATGAAAAAGCCCGCACCTTTAACGATATGTAAGGGCTTAACCCCCATGGACTGCAGTGTTTTTAACACTGTGTCTTTTGTGGAGCGACAAATTTTGCGCGAATGCTTGTCCACCACAAAGACTGACAATTCTTTTTTCAATCTTTCTTAATTCTTGGTGATCTTCCAAAAGCCCACCTTCTGTCACAAGGTGTACGTAACTCTTGGCTTTCTCCAACAACTCCGTAAAATTGATTTTAACTTTAGGAGGGGGACTTCTCGGCCACCATAGCTTTGGTCACATCTATCTTGTTCTTCTCTTGTTGATTATTCTTATTATTTTGAGCAGTAAGAGGGTGATGGGACTCATTTTTGTCTGGAGGGCCCTTCCAGGGTGAGTCAAAAATAAGTTTTTTCTTTACCGGCCGACTTGGGTCGGCCATTTTTTAAATTTACACAAAGGAACCAATATAATAATTTTTTTTCCGTAACTCCAAGGCGAAAGGGGAAGGGTGGAAAAAAACAGGAGAAAAATGAAGGGACTATATAAAAATAAACTACACAAAATCAACTCGTAAGGTAATAACAAAAACAAACAACGATACGGACAAGAAAACGGTTTTAACAATAAACCAATATAAAATTAGCCTATAAAAGCAAACAAATTTAAAAATAACAAAACGGTTGTAAAATTAAGAAAAACTTGCCTTTAGCGGCAGAAACTTAAACTCTTAATATAATAAAACTTAAAAGAAGAAAATAGCCTTAAACGAGGCCTTGCGAGGTTTGAAACAAACACAAAAAGTCGCCTAAAAGGAGAAAAAAGAAATACGTGAGGGTTAAATTAACGTTAAGTGATTTAAATTAACAAAACAAAATAAACTTTACAACGTTACAATAAAATTAATTACACAAACAATACGAAAAATTAAATAAAAACAAGGAGTCACCTAAAGGCTACTTCCGTAAAAGAAATAGGGGGAGGGGCTAAAAATTAAACCTGAAAAATAAACTTGTACAACAAATAAAATAAATTTACTAACTACACGAAAAAATAAATAAATCAAACAAAAACCGAAGAGTCGCCTAAAAGGCTACTTCCGTAAAAAATTATGGGGTGGGGCTGGAAAAAAAGATTAAAGTGGAAAAAAATCAGCTAATAATTCAGCTTCTGGTCAGCAAATAAAAGGACAGCTTTAAATAAAAATAAATATGGCAGTTAAGGCCAAACAGATAGTGAAAAAGGAAAACTAAAAATAAATTCAAAACGGCCGACCTAAACAAAAACAAATATGGCCGCCAAAAATACGAAAATAAAAACAAACATCTAGAAATTAGAAAGAAAGAACAAAGCAAAAAAAAAAAACGAAAAAATAAATAAATATAAACTTTTATATTATTCAAAATAAAGGTCTTTTCTGTAAAAAAGTTAGTCCAAAGAGGTACAAAAAAATTTTTTGTTAAAAGTCCAATGCTCGACTAAAACAAAGGTCGGAGAAGTCAGAAAAATGTGCAAACAAGTCAAAAACGTCTGCTACTGTCTGCTTTTTCCACTACTGCTATCACATACCTATTAATATAGCAGTGGGTGAGTCCATGTTGAGGTGAGTCTGGGTTCCACAACGGAAAAGAAAATCAAGATTGACCCTATTCCCACAAACCAGGCTTGTAAATTGCACCCAACATTTGCGGAAATCTGCCAAAATCAATCACTTTTTTCAGTTCTAATCTTCATCCTAAGATTCCCAAAGGACCGACAACCGGTAAAAGATAAAGGGAATATTGTACACGGTGTACACTCCAGCCCTACCCTTTGAGAAAACTGCCATTGGAACAAAACTATTGATTTTATAGGGCCCCGTTTGAAGATTATGGGGTGCCGCCCCAAGTAAACAACCTGTACACTTTGTCGGTTCAAACAGGTCAGCATGTGATACTATGACACTTCGCCGGGTCGGTCGCTGTTAGTTTCGATCCAGATAGCTGGTCGTAGTTTGCCTCTGTTCACGATGATCTCCCTTGTCCCACTTTGTGTTGATTGATCACAAGGCAGTCACGTGAGTTTTCCACTAGCTGTCTCTCTACCGAACACGCTTCTCGGTTTGGTTTACAAACCGGGAAGCGTGCACACAATTGTATAATAAAATAAAGAAATATGGCACCAAAAAAATAAATAAATAAATGGACCGACGTCTGAAGTGTTATAAAAGAAAGTCTTTATATACAAAAAATAATTCACAATAGTCATTCGGATATTTCCCAATCCCTGCTCCTATCAAGCTGACAACGGAACAGAAGTCTCTTAAGTAAATCATAAGCAATAATCGAGAAATCTGGCTAGCCAAAGCGCTTTGCTCCGAACGGAGTTCTAAGTTCGCAGCAAGTCTAGTCGACTTTGGTTCTTTTTCTCCGGAATGTTGCGGAAATTGCCGAAGTGCTGGATCATGGGTAGGTTGGCGCGGTTCGTCTTCGAAATCGGAATCGAAGTGGATTTCTTGCTCCGGGCTGGATCACTCTGCTCTTTCGGCCCTTGGGACCCTGTATTTATGCCCATGCCATGGTGTGGGTCTGACGGACGCCGAGTGTCTAACCTCTCATCTCGGCAAATAGAATGCTGGAGTTATCTGCTACTCGTTGTTGCCTTTGGTTTACCCAATGGGATTAGACTTATTTCTATGACGTCAATTACTGGTCGTCTCCTCCTTTCAGAGCGCTGGTTCATGGAACCAATGAGATACCTCTCTGTCTTATGACGTCATCTTCTTATACCCCTTTTCTGAGCTGGACTTATCCAGCGAATTTTCTCTCACACGAAATAATTTTGGTTTTTTTTAACAAAAAACACTATTAACCTTTTGAACTTGTCATAAAGCCTATATGACGAAACTTTTCCCTTTTCGCCTGAAGCAACCAGACAGGACACAAATGGCCTTTGTTTAAATTGTCACTTAGTTAATAATTCCCTCATCTGCTTTTCCAGTGTCTGTATTTTCGGTCACAGTCATTTTTAAGCTTCCCTTGATGACAGAAAGATATTTTGTTATCAATTTATTTTTCCTAATTCATGCTATCCAGACAATTCCTTCATTTCATTTGTAACCTTTGTGGGTGGGCTTGATTCTCTTAATTTTCCGTTTCAACCTTCGTCTAGGGCATCTGGATTGTTTTTACGTTTTTAATCCATTATCAATGTTAATTGTTCTGTGTTTCATCTAACCTCGGAAATAAAAAAACGAATTTATTTCTCTTTTCTTTCTTTCTTTCTCTTCTTTCCTTCTCAGGTTTAGAATAACAACAAAGAAAACAAAACTTGTTGCTTTTCGTTTCTTTTACCTTCGCTCATCTTCTGAGAATAAAAAAAAATCTTCTCAGTACGTTTCCTTCTGATATATAATAGTAATTTGTTCTGTTTAAAATTTTTTGTCCAATTATAGTTAATAAATAATTAATAAAATTAATAACTATTGTTACAATACCACCAAGCGAGTCCCCAGAAAGTGGGAGACGAGTCAGACACATCCTCGGAATCAAGCGACTCGGAGCCTGGTGAGGATGTATCTGATGACTTCCTGCGAGGCAACTAGTCTGAAGGAGAGTAGATTTTCTAAGCACTGCTTAGATGTAGCACAAAGTCGAACGTAAGGGGTAAACAGTGAGCTTTGAACTCACTACTCAGTTGCAACAGATGAAAGGCTTGTTAATCATTACACCACGTCGAGATGTCTAAACTAGTCTGAAGGAGAGATAGTAATTGCTCCACTGAAAAGAAGCACAAGACTCAAGAGACCTACTCCGAGTTTTACTTGTTTGTGAAGAGTGGGGAGTATAGCGAGCAGGAAAATAACCTTCCTTAAAAAAGAGTTCGTATCCTGTGCAAGGTCTACAACAGAAAAGAAAAATGTCAAATAAATAAGTCCTAGGTAATATTATTATTTATTAATGTAAAAATACATTAATTGTGGAGTAGTACTGGTCAACATTAACTATCCTAGAACTAGCTAATCAAATTCATGACCCATTAATTCATTTCAATTAATTCATTAATCACAAGAACTCATCCATCACCATTCAATCCTCTATATGCCACAATACCAAATATTCACAGGGAACCTATAAAAACCAATGCCATGAAAATTTATTTTCGAAACATATATATAAAAATATAATGATCTTGAAATGAGATGGAAGGGGATGAACCCAGAAAACGAAACTAAATTATAAGTTAACATTCAAACTAAAATAAACAGATGTTAGTAGGACCCGTTCCCACTCACCAAATCAATAAGAGTGCCCACTGTCTATAGACAGAATCGAGAAGCACACTCACTTGTCCTGGGAAGAGGCCGGCACCAGCAACACCAGTAGTACCAGAAGATGCAGTGAAGCAGAAAAAATGGCTATGCTCCCATTAGCTCCAGTGGTTGTGCGGAAGGCAACAAAGGCTGCTACCCCTCCTCTCCAGCAGGATGTCCCACCAAAGAAGGACGAAAAGCCACTGCGAAAGGAATTACAGCAGTCGAAAGAACAGAAGCAAAAGCAGCCAAGTAGGAGCAGCAGCGGCAGCGGCTACAAAAATAGCAGCAATATAATAGGAGCAGCAGCAGCCGGAACAACAACCACAACAAACACAGCAACCTCCAGAATAACCTCAATTGGGCTTTTTTAAAGAGGTTGAGAAAATGTCTCCACCTCGATCCTCGTCAATGAAAATGGGAGGGATGAAGAAGAGTAAGAAAAAGATAAAGCGACGTGAAATCTGGACGAAGTAGGGCGGAGAAAGCTCTGGTAGAATCCAAAACCCAATCCGCTCCTGCTTCATTAGTAAGTGCCGATAAGCAGGAGTTGCCAGGTAAGGTAAGGCAAGGACCTCCCCTCTTCCCCTTCTAGGGCTTCTCCTTCTCCTGACCATTCCCAAAACAAACAAAAAAACGATTCCCCAGAATGAAAATTTGTCAAATTAACAGGCAGATGCCTCTTTTCAAGTATATATCCACGGACAGCAAGTCGACAGAGGACCCAAAAACTTTTCCAACGCTCCCGGAGTGATCACCCTCATACAGAACAGTGGGGGTAACCTTAACTTTTGGGATCACTTTGCGGGGGCAAAAGACGCATTCCCAGAGCTTAGGATGGCTCAGATAGAGTCTCCTGCTCTCAAGAAATTAGCCCAACTATGTGCAGGGAGGGTCTCCAGTTATCCTCCATCCCTTCTTATAGAAGGCCTTAAAACTTACATTTCCGATGGGCGTTTGTTAAGGACGGGCGAATTACGTCCGATATTGGTACCGGTAGTCTGGGACAATCGGTCGGGGTTCTAACTCCCGCTTATTTCCGTACAGTATGTGAACAAACATACCCTGAGTGCGAATGTAAACCTTGTTGATAGTGGTTGGTTTTACCATGAACAGAAGTTCATTTCAGATCGTTGGCTTTTTTCTGTCAATTAAGATTCGTCGCGTTTAGTCTTAGGACTGGATTGCAAAATAGACAGAGGCGGGGGGCTAGTGAGAGGTGGAGCGATCGTACTTTAGTGAATTAGATTAACTGGTTTGGCCTCGTTGATAGGTACCAGGTCGATGACCCTGGGCGGAGATGTGGACGTGGGCATGGAAATGGCCGCTTGCCCAGGTAGAGAGCAACCTGGATAGAATGTTAGTGAGAAGGGTTCATCTAGATTGTCCCACCTACCACTGGCTAGGCTATTCGGACCATAGACTCGTCTGTGCTAGGTGCTAAGTCTAGAATGGCTGAATACGGACAATTCATTATGTCTTTACTGAACAGATGGGACTTCCGGCAAAAACTAATTAAACTAGTGTAGCTGGAACTAGTGGGGTGATTATTGAGAATAGGTGGTGGGAGAGGCTTAAAAATAAGATTAGTTAACATCCATTCTGACTTGCTGTTAAGTACCTGGAAAGGGGTCACTCTTCTGAGTTCCTTTAGTTAGACTGACAGACCCGCCTACATTCTTAGAGTGTGGTTCGTGCCTGGGCTCCAGCTGAAGAAGAATTGGTCAAAGGTACAGGCAAAAGTCGTGGTCTGGACTTGGCTTCGACGTCGGTTGTTCGTGAAGAGCAGTTCTGAGGCGTGTACTACTTTCCTCTCAGCCATTACCGGTAGGGGCCGTAAGAAGGCGATCGAGCGCTTGTGGGGTGATTGTGAGCTTAAGGTCAACAGAGGTGTCTGTTCCTAACGTCTGTGTCATGAAAGGTTGGGAATACTACACTTGGCGAGTCACTAACACGCTTTTAGTAAGATATTCCTGTCTTGTACATTGACAGAGGACTTGATTTTTGATGGGAGTGTTAGAGAAGCCTTCCCTCTCCTTACCATCACTTTTCTGTTATAGATTATATGATTAATTTCCTGAAGAAGTGTATTTTTATGAAACAGTAATATCATGCAAAGTGGCTAGCGAAAGAAAAATAGATTTATTTTGATAAATATTTGATTGTTGTCAAAATTAAGAATGCAAGCAAAATTCTCCATGTCAGGAAAATATTTGATTGTTTTGAAAACTGCGTAGCAAGAGCAGAAGCGAATATAATTTGCATTAAATTATTTTGAGTTTTATAAAACAATGAATTAAATTTTAGAGCCAACGAGAAATATGTTTTGGTTGTCAGAAACAATCAGATAAACACACATTTGCGGAGTGTCAAAGTTGGAATTATGTAAACAATGTGTCCGAATGTGACGTAATCGCTGATTATAAGAGACAGAAATTATTAATAGTAAACAGTTGGTTGATTGAGGGGATTTGAACTAAGACCGAGAAAGACCTGGGAAAACCGCGGACGAGCGCGCCCTCTAACCTGTCAATGCCTGTGTGCGGTCACCTTCGACTATACCTCCACTCTACGACACGTCACCTGATGAGAAAATAAACTAAATGAATATATTTTTATACACACGTTGTCCATCATTATATTTCATTGGTTTGCAAGTTATACAGTCTATGATGCATTCGTATACAACATTTCTAGGGCTGATCATTGGTGTAAGCCAGGGAACGAATCGAGTTTCCTTCGACAGTGTCAAGCGACCTTGCGGGTCATTCCTCAGGCCACTGGCCTTTCTTGGCCTCGGAGACTATTGTATCGTGAATTAGTGGACGGATTCACGAAGGATCTTCTCTATGGATTAACTCAGCAAACCTAAATTTTTTCTTACTTGGCGATTGATTTGGAATGTATCCCTTAATGACGTACCTTCAGATAATAAACTTGAGTGTCCCCACGTCGGTCATTAATAGGAAAATTATTCTGGTTTTAATGGCCTTTTGGGTCTCTGAAAATGTGAGGAACTCGTTGCTCTTTGTGTAAGGGACGTAATGTTCATGCAGGGCCACGTATTAAGGATTGAAGAAGATACGGCAGGTAGTGGCGACGCTGATTGTTGTTAGGGAGACTCCACCACAAGTGATGGGTTCGCACGCCAGCTCAGACAACAAAAAGTTCATATGGATATTAAAACAATGACAATAAAATAATACAACACTGAACAGTACGTGACAAAATACAAATTTATTTTTGTTTGTTTCTAAGAAAAGGTGGACTCAAACAAACAATCGATCCGGGCGAAAATGAATCTTTGTTGGACGAAACGAACGAGCAAATTCCAGGTCATTTTTAATGGTGGCTTAGATGTGGCACGAGGTCAAATCTATGGGTCACCCAGAGAGGAACGAACTCACTAATCAGTTGTAATGAAGCTAACGAGACAAGTCTGCTAACCATTACACCACACTGAAGTCATCAAATATGTTCTAGCTAATTATTGCCTTACGTATACTTCATATATAGTCATTTTTATCCTCCCTGATTATCGCAAAATTTAGCTGCTTTTCTTGACGAGGAAAGTGTAATTTTGACATATGTGAGCCACAGATTAAGATATTGTAAACGTAATGTAAGTTTCATTTTTTCGTTGCTGACGTTGCATGAGGAAGAAGGAGAATCAATAAAAACATCTCGAAAGATAAGGTGAAAGCGTAAGAAAATGCAGGTCTGTTCTAAAAAGAAAAGGCAAAATTGCGCCTATTTCTGCATTTGACGACCAAGAATAGAATCAACTTTGAATATTTTTTCTGTTTTCTGGTTGGTCAAAAAATAAGATGCTGTATCTATTTTTGTTCACGACGGCGCTACATATAGCAAAAATATATAAATCTAATAAAAAGATATTTTTTATTAATTAATTCGTAAATATAAGTGTTTTATTTCATTATCTCCTGAAAGGCTATAGATGTGAGTAAAGTCAGATTTATTAAGCAATCAAATATTGAGAAACCCGACAGCTAAGGAAGAATGATTCAACAACAAATGTGCAGAAACAGAGAGACTGGATATGACGAATGAAGGAGACATGCATAAAAATTAAGGAAACTAACAGAACAAAAGACATGCTCGTCAACAAAATGTATAAAATCCAAGGATCGAACACTAAAATTAGAAAAAGAGGAAATACTTCAACGATGGGAAGGATATATGAGAGCTCTTCCACGACAAGAGAGAGCAACTGACAATACACCAGAGATACCGACAGATCGGAAATATTAAAATCTTAATTGAAAGCTGCACTAAACAAACTGAATTGTTATTACAATGCCGTCTGGTCAGAGCTACTTTGTAGTTTGAGATGCTGACAATCTTAGACGATTTCGGCGTAGACAAAATTACACAAATAATAAATGAAATCTACATCAGTGGTGATATACAAGGAAACATAAGTAGATCTATTTTCATAGCACTGACCTAAGTCAGGCACAAAGGAATTTGAAATCCACCAAACAATCCATTTAATGAGTGACATAACAAAATTCATCATCCGAATCATGATGAATAGGGCGTGCAGCAGAATCCGGCTAGATATAGGACAAGAACAGTGCGGTGTCGTCAAAGACACTGGAACAAGGAATACGATATTTATGCTTAGAATGTTATCAGAAAGGTCAATACAAATGCAGAAGGACATGTACCTGTGTGTTATAGACTACTCAAAGGCATTCGACAAAGTACGCCACAAAGACCTGATAGAGACGCTCGGCAACCTAGACATATTCAAGAAAAACATTAGAGTAATCAAGAACCCCTACTGACAGCAAACCACCTACATACGGACAGGAAACGAGTTCAGCAGATATACAAAGATAGAAAGAGGTGTAAAACAAAGATATGTCGTTTCATTGAATTTATTCAACTTATACAGCAAGACAATTATAAGAGCACTAGAAGTCATGCCAGAATTCGTCATTGGCGTTCACAATCTGAACAATATAAGATACGTAGATAACACTGCTGATAGCTGACACAGGAAGGAAACTACAAGAAGGTAGCTAAAGAAAGCGGAAATAACTACATATAAACGACAAGAAAACTGAATCGTTAGTAAAAGAGGAGCCCAAAATGCCAACTACATGATAGGGATACTAAAATCAAGCAGGTACAGAAATTTAAATACATAGGAAGTGTTTTAACAGAAGACGGAATGTACGACACAGATCCGAAGGCAAATTGGCATGGTCAAGGATGCATTCCAGAAGCTGAGCAGAGAGACAGGAAAAATTCACTGGAAACAAAGAAGAGAGTACTGGATTTTTATGTGATGTCTGTTCTTCAGTATGTCAGTGAATGCTGAACAATCTCACCAAAAATAAAGGGAAGACATGAAATAACCGAAATGTGATTATATAGAAGGATACTGAGGATACCATGGACCGAGCATGTGAGCAACGGTGAGGTTTTGGAGAGGATAGAAGTAAAAAGGAAACTAATACTTAACATCTGGAAAATACAACTGAAGTTCCTGGAACATGTAATGAGGAAGGGTGGCTTGGAGAATTTGATACACAGGTCAGATAGAGGGAAAGGGAGACAAGGAAAATCAACGCGTAACATACTTGATTGGTTCGAGCAAATGGATGGCAGAGTAGGGTTTGGGAGGGGTAACAGGAGAAAGTGTGTTCAGAGCTACTAGGGATCGGGAGATGTGGAAGGCCATGATCGGCTACGTCCTTAAGGAACACGGCCCAGAAGAAGAAGAGGAATAATGAACCAGATAGATTAAAGTCTATACAAGGAAGATTTTCTGACGGAAGCAAAATTTGAAAGAATTCATTTGAAAGTGGTGTATTCATTCATGTTACTCGAGTGGAACGTCAAGTGAAAAAGATAAGCGATGAAGTTGATACCAAGAAAAAAGTCAGTTCTGTGGCCTTTCCTGGTGCACTGTGACCCAATCTCAAATGTCCCTTTTTTTAGTAGAAAGGAATGCGAAAAAAGGAAAATTTCAGGGCCCAATTCGAGAACTATGTAATTAACTTGAATTGTATAAAATTATAACTCTTCCGAAGCATATTTAACAGGCTACGACGCACAGATATTTCAACATCTTACAATTAATGAAAATTTTGAAGTACCTATTGATTTGTTAAATGGTGAATTTTTAGGCAGACTCATTATTAATTAAATATCTAAACCGTGATGTGGATTTCTTTTCTGCAAATATTTTCATGGCAACTGCTCTGAAGAGCTTTCTTCCTTGGTGCTCCGTTCACATGAATTTAAGTGGGTTACTAGATTGGCAATTAGGTTTCACACACTTACCGTTAAAATAGTTAAATGTAATCGCCACTTCTATTCGGATAGTTTCTTTTCTCGCACTTCTCACCCGTGGAATTCCCTTCCTTTTACTTGTTTCTCTGATAGTTACAATCTCCAACAAGTTAAATGCAAATTGCCATCTTCTATCATCTTGAATCCCATTCATCCTTTATTCATTCATCCTCCAATACTCCGTGTACCCAGTTTTTTCTCTTACTGTAACCCTCTGCACACTTCAACCTTGCTTCGGGTGAAATGATTTAAAAATCAATGGGCAATATTTTGTGTATGATACCGAGTTGGTATATTTTAAACATTACATCACCAAGATAAAGGCAGACATACATAACTTAAAAAAATTAACTTGACCTTGATTTTTTAGAGGATGATTTTTTTTAAATTTTATTTTTTAATCATCTCACCCCAAGCAAGGCATTCCACTGCCACTATTGCGCATGGGGCTACATAGGGGAAGGTAAAGACAAGGAGTGGTTAGACAAAGGGAATGTCAGGAGGAAGGTGAGAGATGAGTAAGGATACAGGCGATGAGGGTTGGGCAGATGGGAAGAGTGTTTGATAGAATGGGAGCAGGTTAGTGTGTTAGGAGGTGTTCTATTTACCTTACATTTAAACTCCTGGAGATTGTAGCCGTCAGGGAAGCAATCGTGTGGAAGGGAAT
Organism: Ascarosepion bandense; assembly: GCA_037127315.1. Classification (NCBI taxonomy): domain Eukaryota; kingdom Metazoa; phylum Mollusca; class Cephalopoda; order Sepiida; family Sepiidae; genus Ascarosepion; species Ascarosepion bandense. Next base: position 54,043 of record JBBBDQ010028815.1, read on the forward strand.
TCCACAGTCGGGAAGTGCGAGGAAAGAAACTGTTGGAGTAGAAGTTGCGGTTGCATTTTATCGGTTTCACTGTAAAAGGGTGGGATCTAGTTGTTAATCTAGTATCTCGTGCAAATTCGTATTTAGAGGGCACCAGAGATCTAAGTTCATCGGAGCAGAAGCCGTGAAAGTATTTATAGAAGAGACACAGGGAAGCCACGTCGCGCCTGTGAGAGAGAGACTGCAGGCGGTCTGCCAAGTCGGTATCTATCACATTACAGACCCTCCTCTGAACCTTATCGAGAAGCCCGAGGAGAATAGCAGGGGCACCCGACCAGATATGGCAGCAGTATTCAATGCACGGGCGGATGGTAGATTTATATATGTGCAGGATAGATTTAGACGGAAAAAACTTCCGGGCCCTACACAGAGAACCGACTTTCATAGCAGCGGATTTAGCAATGGATTCGATATAGTCATTCCATTTGAGGTCCGCTGAAAGTGTGAGACCAAGGAGGTGTAGTGTTTTACTCTTTGGGAGGCAAGCCTGGTCCATGCTAATGGGAGGTAGGTAAGATTGTCGATGATGGTTAATTGAGAGTAGCTTCGTTTTAGAAGAATTAAACTTTACTAGCCATTTCTTACCCCAGTCCACTATGGATTGGAGGTCTTTTTCAATCTCGGCTGCGAGGTTAGCTTTGACGCCTACACCAGATTTTTGTAGGAGGCGAGAGTAAACTGTGATGTCATCGGCGTACAAACCTACTTGGGCTCTTATGGAATCAGGGAGATCATTAATGTATATCAGGAAGAATGTAGGACCTAAGATGGAGCCTTGGGGGACACCTGCGTTTGTATGGTAGTTCTGGGAGGCATGTCCGTTTAATACCACCTTCATTGTGCGGTTAGAGAGGAATGACTGGATTATTTGAAACAAATGTCCAGTTATACCATAGCTCCGCAGTTTACATAGAAGGCCAGCATGCCAAACTCTGTCGAACGCCTTAGATATATCCAATGCAACGGGTCGGGCTTCGCCATTCCTGTCGAGTGCCTGGTATATGTACTCGGTGATGGTCGTTAGCATGTCAGCAGTAGACCTGGTGAAGCGGAAACCGTATTGCTTGTCCGAGATGAACCTGTGTGCTGTGAGATGCTGAACTACCTCGGCGTTGATAATGGCTTCGAACACTTTGCCAAAGATCGGAAGAAGGCTGATAGGGCGGTAATTTGCAGGGTCCGAGGGTTCTCCAGTGTTTTTAAATATAGGAACTACAGAGGAAGATTTCCAAAAGGTAGGAAAGCAGGAAGCAGATAGGCAGAGGTTTTAGAGCTTAGAAAGGACAGAGGAAAGTTCAGGGGCACATTTCTTTAAGACTATGGTTGGGATTCCGTCACCACCGCTCGCTTTGTGAGGGTCAAGTTTTAAGATTATCTTAGAGACAAGTGAGGGTGTAATGTGGACATCATTCAATTGCGCCTCGGTTCTAGGTGAGAAGTCGGGTGTAAAAACTCCATATGAGTCCAGACTCGAATTGTTCGAGAATCTGCGGGCAAAGCATACAGCTTTATCCGCTGGGGAGGTGAGGACCTCAAATTTGTTGATTAGTGGGGGTATTGTGGACTTGCTCTTGTTAAGTACTCTTTTACAGAATCGCCAGTAGTCTTTGGCGCCGAATTTAGAGCATGCTATGCGCTGCTTCATTCTGGCAGCAAACAACATCTTAGCTTCGTTAAGTATCTTTTTACACTTATTATGAGCTGAAGTGAAAAGGCGACTGTTTTGGTCCGACGCGTAGCGACGATAGAGTCGGAAGAAATGATTCCAGTGGGCAATGGCAACCGAGCAAGCGGGTGAGAACTATGGAGACGAATGAGATGTAAGCTGGAATTTCCTAGCAGGGATGAAGGCATCGATGCCAACCTTAACCCAGGAGGAGACCTCGGATGCACATTCTTCGATGGGAAGACTAAAAACGTTGTTCCAAGGGATGTCACAGAGGAAGTCTCGGAACGAATCACAGTCTGCTCTTTGATAGCAGTAGGATATTCTACTTGTCTGGATTTCATGGGTCGGGCGGGAGTGGAATGAAATGTTGACGGAAACTACAGTGTGGTCAGAGTTTCCGAGTGGGCAGAGTTGTCTGGTAGTGCAAGAGTCTGGGATGGAAGTGAAGCAGAGGTCTAGAAGTGAGTCCCTTCCGTTAGGGTTGTCGGAGAAACGCGTGGGGAAGTCCACCACTTGCGTAAGGGATTGGGTGATTGAAAAGTTCATGGTGTGGACACCAGCAGGGTCGGTGACAGCGTTCTTCAACCACTTGGTGTGGTGGGCGTTAAAATCACCAAACACGAATACATGGGCAGAGGGATGGGAAGAAATGGCTTTGTCGATATTGTCAGAAGAGATAGAAGAGATAGCTAATCGAGCTGAGAAGTGAGAGGCGGAAGCACATGAAAGAATGATCTGGGGAATCAAAAGATGACACCCTAGCTAAGGGAAGGTGTTCATAGACACCAAGCACATGCATATGAACATTGGAGTCCTTCCTGAAGAGGGGAAGGTAGCCAGGAACGTAGAACTCAGATGAGGGGATAGAAGGGTTAAGATTAGTTTCACATAGGGCTAAGATATCAGGTGAGTTCTTGTGGAAGAATGAATCTACGCTGAGGAAGTTGGTGCGGATGCCGCGTATGTTAGTGAAAGAGATGCAGACGGGTTTGGGCGTTTTCAGACGAGCTGGTTTAGTTTTGCTATTATGTTTGCTTTTTTCCATAGTGATTCAGTTAAGGAGAGGTCTTAGAATAGAATCAGTCGGTCAATCGTTTGCAACGTGTGAAGGATGGAGACTGGCGCGGCCTACAACATAATGTGTCCTCGGGGTTGCCCACCGAACGTTCATGCAGGGACGCCCGTCCATGCGCGATATGGCACTACAAGAACCCCGGTATTATTCAACTGTTGATCAGAGCAGCCTCTCAAGACGCTACGCAAGAGTTCGGGCTCCTAATTACCAGTCGGAAGCAGCAACCAAGAAACTGCCAACCCGGTACCCTCAGAATGTAAAGACGTTGCCACCATACTCCGTAAATGCAAAGAGCTTCCAGCTGAACTAACACTAAGACCGGAGAAGGAGGATGAACCGGGAACCACTTCTTGAACACGAAACAAGGCGATCACCTCTACACTTGTTCAAAAGAATGGGGTGGAGTGTGAGACCGGGCGATAGTAGGAACTATCTACTCCAATTAAATAAAAAGAAAGAAAAAAAATGACTGACGTTCACAAAGTTTTAACTTAGTATAAGTCAAAAATAACCTTGAATTGCAAAATAATTTACACAAACTAAGTGACCAAAAAAATCAAGGACGAACAGAAAACGAAAAAAAAAAATAATAAATTCCAAAAATTACAGAAAAACACACCGAAAAATGGACTGAATCCCGGTTGACTTACCACAAGCAGCTAACACTGAAAAGTTGATTTAATTAAATTTCTGAAGACAAAAATAGAAATTAAACCATTTTTTACAGAATATAGTCGAGTTAAGCAGCATGCGTTCGCTGGCCAACCATTACGAATTGAATGTCTCGAAGACAGAAATTTAACTCTTTTACAAGACAAAACTAATGGAAATAATTGAACCGTGACACTAGTTATCGTAAGTCAAAAATAACCTTGAATTGCAAAATAATTTACACAAACTAAGTGACAAAAAAAAAAATCAAAGACGAACAAAAAACGAAAAAAAAAAGAATAAATTCCAAAAATTACAGAAAAACAGACTGAAAAATGGTACTGAATCCCGGTTGACTTACCACAAGCAGCTAACACTGAAAAGTTGATTTAATTAAATTTCTGAAGACAAAAATAGAAATTAAACCATTTTTTACAGAATATAGTCGAGTTAAGCCTGATTCACCTGGCAAGACATTAAAGTTTTATTATATTTGCAAAATTGCCATGTAACGTACACAAATCATCCTTCACTACAGGAAATTTTCATTAAAACTATTGAGAAGATAAAAACAATACAGTTAACAAAAGAAAAATTTAGCGGCAGTAGTAGTAATAGAGAGAAAACGAAAGGGTTTAATATCCAAAACAAGAAAAATTTTAACTACATCACATCAAATTTTAGTACGGTAGCTAAATAATGTTATCACAAGTGTATTATTTGCGATGAGCACTATGCCAGCCATTGCAACACTTACCCTTCTTTAAATGCTAAGTTCTGTGAGTTAGTTAAGTGCCATACGTTATACACGCTTAGGTGATCATGTCTCTTTCAATCTATGACTGACGAGGTAGAAGATTTTCCTGGAGTAAGGTGTCATTTCTTTTTGCGATTAACTGCTTGCCAACCAAAGCCATATAACCCAATATTCAACCCATAGCTGGAGGGAGAAGAGATGGATTAATCCCTTTCCTCCACGTAAGTAACGCGTTCACCTGGAATTCGAACTCGGCCCTCCGATTTCTTATTCCAAGCTAATATCCATTGCACCACAACGCACACCGTGATAAGTTAGAACTGTAAAGAATTAAATCTATGTAATTTATGTACTAGCTCATCATAATGCTGTTCAATGTGCGGCTAGTAAAATAGTTTACTATATTCTTGTACAATAACTTGTTCTTAAACCACATGTACAAGTTTTGTGTCCCAAAGGTGGGAAAGCCTAATTAAATATTGATGAATGCATTACGCCTGGGACGGGAAAAGAAAATATTTTACTCCCTATTCTAAAAGTAACACATCACTCAATAAATCCCGGACCTAACTAATAAAACAACAACTTTTAGGCAAAATTTGACTTTATTCATCAACATAGTCTCCTTCTAGGGTGATATACTGATTCCAACGATTCTCTAACAATTCCATTTTTTTTTTTTTTTTTTTTGAGAACGATTTTTCTTAGGCCTCAAAATACGCATGAGTTTCTGACATCACTTCAATGGAGCTAAATATTTTTCTCGTGAGGATTCTTTTGAAGTCTGCAAGCAGCCAGTAGCCGCTGGAGATCATATCTGGAGAATAGGGTAGATGTGGAAGCAATTCGAAGTGCAGTTCATGTAGTTTTGCCATCGTTTCGATCAACTTGTGACACTGTGCGTTGTCTTAGTGAAAGATCACTTAATCTTCTTCATTTCTGACCGGTTTTGGCGATTTCTTCCTTCAAACGCTTCAATAATGCTATATAATATTCGCTATTAATGGTTCTTCCATGAACAAAATACCTTCCACATCTCAATATACGGAGGTCAAAAACTTGCCTGTGTGTCTATGGTAGTTTTAGGTGACCTTCACCTGCTGCTGTCCACTCAGCTGACTGCCGATTTGACTCTGAAGTGAAGTAGTAAATCTATGTTACATCCTTTGTCACATATTTACGCAAAAACCCTTTCTTGTTGCTTTAAAACAGCTACAAACAAGGCTCTGAACCGTTGACGCGTTGTTGTTTTTGATTGAGTGTGAGCAAACGCGGCACTCAATTTGAACACAGCTTTCACGTTGACAATGTTCGTGAATACTCTGCCTTCTGATATGTTTAGGTCCTCTGCTATCTTACGCAACTTCAATTTACGATAGGCCAAAATGTTTTCCAGGCCAATGCCGATTTTGGGCAACCTGAGCGTTCAGCATCATTTGTGTCTGTACGACTACATTTAAAGTCAGCATACCACCTCTTAACCGTTTTTTTCCGATGGAGCAGAGTCCGAATAACACTTAACAAGCATTTTTCCTATCAGAAAGCAATGTTTTATCAACACACGGAATTCAGATTTTTCCATTGTTTTGAAAATTTGCAACAATAGCTTTTGTAATTTGTAAACTAATAATCCGAATGGGTCCAAATTTTATCACGTGCCATTAGAAGATTAGTACTTCATAAAAAATCATACGGAATTTTTATTAGTGGCGCCATTTATATTTCAGGCTCGGGACTTATTGAGTGATGTGTTATCTGTCGGTAAAAATTTCCTTTGTCAGTTTGACGCTGGAAGTCTGTCAGTGATTTTTCAGGCTTCGTTCTCAAAAAAATTAAATTATGAAACAAATACTTCCACTAGAGAATTTGATGTAAAGACATTTCTCGGTTCCAGCTGGGAGTTTTTACAACATAAAAGCCTTAATGTAAAATTTATTAGTTATAAAATTATCCCTTTTAATCGATAATGAATATTATATAAAATTTAATTTTGACGGTCTGGGAAAATTTATAAATAATTTGAAGGGTTTCAACTATATACTAGCTGGTGACTTTTCTAATATCGACAATAATCATATAACTGTCTGAGGATTATTAGTGGTTGATATCATTCAGTTCATGAGGCCAATGTAGTTACTAAAATGCATGATGGGACCTGCACAAGAAATTTCTACTGGCATATTTCCTCTCAAAAATATGTCTTATTTCTTGCCTCCTGAGCAAAATCGTGAAATGGAAGTAAAGAAGAATAATTGTAATAATTAACTGTTATTATACCCTCATAACGCGGTATTCTTCCTATCCAGTCACCCACGTGCGTTATTTAGATCCTATTTATGACAGATCTGAAGACAGTGTGGCCGAAAGAAAGCTGGATAAAATGTTTAGTCTAGTCTAGAGTCTTTGGGATTAGAAGACGAAGAGATCTTATGTGATTTTGATAAAGAACAAATAGAACAATTAAAATATCTGTTAGTTTTAAAAATTATACTTACTATTTAGAGCTTCTGTGGAATATGGATAAATTAAAATTAGTTATTTCTAATTATGCTGTTGTGTTGAAGGGTTTTAGATAGGGTAATCAAAAGTTTAGAAAAGAAGACTCACTTCGCGATTATTTCGCGGTTTTTCATGAGCAGGAGAAAGGGGGAATCGCGGAACGTATATCTGTTTCCTCTGAAGATTATGGGAAATATAATTTAATACCTCATAGGCCTGTAATTAAAAGTGATGAACAGACCATCAATAAAATCAGACCAGTATTTAATTGTTCGCTTAAAACTGGCGGTGTACCATTGTTAAATAACGCCATTTACCCTAGTGTCAAATTGAAGAAGAACATGTCAGATTTGATAATGTCATTTCGAAGTAAGAAATATACTTTCTTGACCGATGTAATAAAGGTAAATAAAGAAAATGATAAAATAAGTTGTTTTTTGCTTGTTTTTTTTTAAAGAAAGAACGAGGAAAATATAGTTTGCTATACAACTTTAAACTTTGGGTTTATAGTAAGTCCTTTTATATTTTGTTATGTTAAATACCATAATGATTTATGCACTGTTACGTTAAGAGATAATTATTATGTTGATGATTTGATTAAGAAAAGTAATTCTTCTGAAGAGTTGTTATACTTATATAAAGAATCCGTGAAGAGAATGCAGATAGAAGTTTTGAGTTGTGTTCGTGTAAATCAATTTGCAAGGAATTAGTGTATAGAACATAGTAGTGACTTTAAATTTTAGGATAAAAATATGATATCTCCAAAAGGTTTTTTAAAATTGCAATGGAAGTTTTCGATTCCTCTGCTAACACAAAAAGAAAAAATACTGTCGCAAAATTCAAGCGTAGTCTGTTTTTGTGTTTGCCAATAACAATTTAAGGGAAAAAGCTCGGCAGTATTGTCTTAGACGGACGAATGACGTCCGTGGTTGGTACTGGAATCTAGGGAATCTGTCGGGGTCTTGACTCCAGCAGATTACCGTCCAGCCTGTGTATAAGAGGTACCACTTAGAAAATGTTCATCAAGCTAGCCAGCTTGAATGTGCGGGGGGGGCCTGAGAGATCGGAGTAAAGCTGTCCGCCTCCTTCGGAGGAGACACTTTACGAAGTTGATGTTTGTGTGCTGTCTAACGACTTCGTCGTCTATTCAGCATGCCAGAGGGGTTTCATTGTTGATTAAACGTACTCTGTATGAGAAGGTGGACCTTGTCCATGTCAGCGCAGAGGGTTGGTTGATCGAGGCCGATATTGCCGCGAACAGTAGTCGGATCGTTGTGGTTTATGCACCCAACGACCGGGGGAGCGCGTCTCTTTTCAGTTGGGGCCATTCCTGGTAAATTCTTTGCGCCTAAGTTTTAGTGGGGACTGGAATACCATCCCACACCCCAAGCTAGATAGGGACGAGGAGATAGCGGAAGGTCGGGTGATCATAGCCTGTTTGATCTGACCAACGAGTTTGGTCGATCACCATGAAGTGAAGATGTGGACGTGGATACATAGTTGGCCATCTACCCAGGTAGTTATCTATTTGGATAGAATGTTAGTGAAAAGGGTCAATCTAGATTTGCTAACTGGTTAGGCTAATCGGAACACAAACTCGTTTGTGCCCGGATAGCGTTAGATCGTAGGCCTAGATTGACTGGACACTAGAAGTTCAACGTGTCTTTACTGGACAAGCGGGTCTTCTGGCAACAGCTAACTAAAATTTTGCAGCGAAAATTAGTGGGGGCGGTTATCGGGAATAGATGGTGGGAGGGGCTTAATGATAGAATTAAAGTTTGTCACCGCTGACTATTGCTAAGGCTAACAAGACACTTAAAGATAGTCTCTCACGGGCGGAGGCAGGGGGCATACCCTAGAGATAGCATTAGCTAGGCAGGCACAGGAACGGTTGGCTAGGAAACGTTACCAAGGTCAGGTGGTTAGGCATAGGTTAAACAAGATGTCTAACGAAGCTGTGAACATGGGCGCAGAATTGCGCATGGAAGATATCCGTCGTGGTTGAGATCGATATATTCCAGAGGTCAAGGCCCAGAGGGGCGTACTCTTTGGTCGAATGACGATGTGTGCGAGGCGTTTCGGCGGCATTTCGAGAGCCGCTTTACTGATCTCCGCGATTGGGAGTTTTTGCAGCCTGGGCGGGGTGAGATAACGAAGGGTAAATTTCACTTGACATTGAAGAGGGTTGACAGGGACAAGTCTCCGGGACTGGATGGCCTACCCTATGAATTGTACCTGAGGCTGTCTCACATCTTGTACCGATTTTGGCGGTGGTGTTCAATAAATGGTTTCGATAGGGCTCCGTCCCCGACCGGATCTCTAGGGGTGTGATCACGCTGTTGAAAAGATCAAGAGTGTTGGGAGGAACTTAGATGGTTACAAGCCCATTACTCTGCTAAAAACAGAGTTTAAGATTTGGGCCAAGATCCTGAGGGAGCGTTTGCAGTCAGTTGCCGAGAGTCTTGTTGGGACCTGAGCAGACGTGCTGTGAAGGGCCGAACAATTCAGAACAACCTGCATCTGATCCTCACGATCATAGAGAGTGTAAAAAACAACGAGCAGAACGTGCTGATCAATTTAGATCAGTCCAAGGCATTTGAAAGGGTTGGCCATCGTTATCTGGCTGCTGTCCTACAGGCTGTCGTATTTAAACCCAACTTCTGTAAGTGGATCAGTCTGATGTATCGCTCCCCCAGTGCTGTGGTACAGGCGATCGGGCGCTTTTGCGCTTTTGGGCTGTCTCGGTCGGTTCGTCAGGGTTGCCCACTGTCGCCTCTACTTTACGCTTTGACTTTTCTACACCGGTTAAGGGACATGGTATGCTGTCCGGTCCTACTCGAAATTGCTGTCCCTGGTAGGGCTCGAGCCGGGGTTTCTGCGTACGCCGATTACGTATCCATTTTCGTGCCGTCCTGAGACTACATTGAGGTGGTACAGAAGACGCCTAAGCGGGAAGAAAAGAGGTCGGTGACCAAAATGAATCGCAACAAGTCGGAAGACTTGTGGTTAGGTGCCTGGAAGAGGGTCGCTCTTCTGGAGCCCTTCAGCTGGACGGAAAGACCAGTCCGTATTCTTGAAGTGTGGTTCGGATCGGATCTCCCAGCTGGAGAAGAATTGGTTGGCGGTACTGGCAAAGATCGGAGCGTCAGTCCAGACTTGGCTTTGACGGCGGTTGTTCGTGAAGCGGAGGACTGAGGCATGTGTTGCATACTTCTTTCCCATCACCCTTTACCCGTTGTCGGTACTTCCTCTCTATAAATGCCATAGGAAGGCGATCGTGCGCTTTTTGTCCACCTTCTTGTAAGGTGGACGCAAGCATCAGATCAACAAAGAAATCTGCGTTAAACATCCGTGTCGGGGCGGGGGCAAGAGAGTCATTGATACGTCTCCAGGTCAGCTTTCCTATGCCTCCTGTTGACAGAGAATTCGATGTTGGCGGGAAGTGTTAGGGACACCTTCCCTAGATTTACTATCACTCCTCTCCTTTCAAAGGTTGAGCGCCTACGTAGGCTCCGAAATCAATCAGAATTATTACTCGAGTGTCGAAGGGCCTTGCGGGTCATTCCTCGGTCCACTGACCTTTCTCTGACTCGGAGGCACTTGTATCGTGTAATAGTGGAGGGGATCGCGACTAAGGACCCTCTATGTGATCGGCTCGGCTTGTCAGTAACTCTGAGTTTTTGCTTACTGGCGATTGATTCGGAACGTGCTATCTGTCAATGACAAAATATTTAGATGGGGCGAGCGGATTTGCCCGACTGTCATCGGTGTGACCTTGGTTTAGAGGAAACGGCGGCGCATGCCTTCTACCATTGTCTTCGGGTGCGCCCTTTCTAGGACGGACGGCTCGTATCACTCCCGAAAAGCTCGTGTCCATCGATCCCGCGAACCCCTGTGACAATGTGTCGCCCTCGTATTCTGGGAAGAAACGGATGATGTTTCTGACGTTGCTGGCCGTAGCACGATTGATTTGAAGGACGCGCAAGGAGGGAATCTTGCGATATGAACGTTATTCTTATCAGCATCTGATTAGATTCTTTGACCATCAGCTCAAGATGAAGATCAGATTTGATAGAAAGCGTTTGATGTCAACAGGTTTCAGCAAATGGTAGGTAAATGCAGAAAGTCTAGTTCGCGTGAATGAGACCAGTCTGGGTTTTCTTTTTTAAGTCGCTTATGACACAACGGAGCGGTTTACTGCAAACCCTTTTCTGGTTAAGTTAGACCTTTTTGTGTACCTAGTTAGTGTGAGTAAATGTTCCTAATCTGTTCCCAGCTTTCTCTTTTGCTATGATCCATGTCGAGATTCCCAATCTCCCCAATTTGTTTTTGGTCCCACTTTTTCATCTTAACTGGGTCAATCTTTGATTTTCCCATTCTTTTATTTATTTTATCCTTTCCCTCTCCCTTAGTGAATGTACTACCTGATTTGGTAGAATACAGCAGCCTCTCTGAATGTTTGTGGGATGGACGGGTCTTACTAACATTTGTTTGAATATTTTGTTATATCTTAGTTTTTTTTTTATTATTATTCATCCACTCCTCCTCTCATCTTTTATATCATTAAATTGTTAAATATATTTTTGTATTATACAAATGCCGTTAACTAATTTCCACTTTCCTCCATGCTCTGTTCTGTTTCCTCTGTATCATCTTGTTCCTCGTTTCGAATTTCTACATCTTCAGACTCGAACTTGGCTCTAAATTGATCAGCATGAGCCCTTTTTTTCTAGTACTGCCGTGTTCTGTACATTTTGTAAAACAAACCTTGCTCTTTCTGGCTCTGCCCACTCTTTTTTCTTGTTTGTACCAGATTTTTTCCTTTGTGGCCAACAACATCATTATCAGGGCTTTAATTTTCCTGCCTAGCTTTACTTTCTATCCGCATGAAGCAACGTTCCATAAATTAAAAGTAAATTAGGGAGTTATACCTCTGTATTGTCATTAAAAGATTTGGTTTGGTTTGTTTTATGGCATATCAACCCCTTATTTGTTTTAGTATAAAAAAAAGTATAATGGCAATAATTTTTTTCTTCAAAAACGTATTATGGCAATAATTTTTTTCCTTCAAAAAACGTATTATGGCAATAATTTTTTTCCTTCAAAAAACGTATTATGGCAATAATGTTTTTCCCTCCAAAAAACGTATTATGACAATTTTTTTTCCTTCAAAAATGTATTTTTGTTGGTAACATTTTTCCTTCAAAAAACGTTTTGTTGGTAATATTTTTCATTCATAAAAGTTTTCTTGGTAATATTTTTCATTCAAAAATGTTTATGTATATATTTCATAAAAATCTGTTTTCATACTTTTATAGTACCCCGACCCCTGCCCGGAGGGTCATCTATTTGCACATAGCTGAGACCCCTAACAGGTGTTTCCACCTCGGGTCAGGGTGAAGCTGGGAACAACAGCAATTAAGAGGTAGTTCTATGCTCCTCATAACTTCGAAATCAGAGACCTTGCTGCCGGATGCAGTTGACCATCATACCCAGGACCGTCATTAAAAGGTGAAAATGCCTTCAGTTCCATTTTTACTGTTTGGACCATCCTTTCTGCTATGCCATTGGATTGTGGGTGATATGGTAGTGTATCATATGGTATACATTCTATTTATTAACCAATACACTAAATTGCCATCGAAGAATTCCGGTGTAGGTGACAATAGTTTCAGGTACACCGTTTCTTGCAAATATTGTTTTCAATATTTGTTTCACGGTGGCAGCTTTCCTATCTCTCACTTTCATTACTTGTGACCATCCCAAGAATGAGCCTACTAAAATTAAAAATAAATCAATATCTCTAACGTAGGTATGGCTCCCTCTCTTTAGACCATGTGTGTAATTTGGTTCGGTTAATTGTTTTAGTTTTCGTACATTTGAAGTATTTCGTGCATTCTTCAATAACTTTTAGAATACTCAGGCCTTGCATTCTCAACCTTCCTTGTGTCGTTGTGACGTCGTAATGTATGTTGTCGTGTGCACTTTTAGTTAATTGCCTTCCTTAAAAATTGCATATGCATTACCTATAATGCCTTTTTCTACCGTTAACCTATGTCTTGCTTCCTTGAAAGGTCTTTCTGCTAAAGTGCTGTTACTTCACACATTTTTATGTGCTCTAGTATTTTGCTTAGTATCGGGTCTTGTTGGGTTTCTATGCGGAGTGTTTTGTGAGATAATACGCCCGTTTCCACCTATTGTATAACAGACAGTTTTCTAGAAAGACACATGATTGGGTGACCCTCTTGTGATACAATAGCCGCTATAGCATTTTCACTTGGATTAGTCGTTAAACTTCCTCGGGTCGAAGATTTTTATTAACAGTTTACTTATCAAAGCTTTTTTAATGCTTTGAAAGCATTACTTTGATTTTGTGACAATGGGAATTCTAAGCTGAGTTTTTTTACGCATTTTCGCAGTAGGTTAAATGAGTTTGTGTAAGAATTATTTTTATATTTCAACCAAATAATAATAATATTTTTTTAATATTTTATTGTTAAATTTCTTTTAGGTTGAAATTTATTAAATTAGAAGGATTTATCCTAAAAATTCCTTATTTTTAAAAATAAACCAAAAGAGCGCGTTCAGTATTATTGCAAATTACCATATTTGGAATTTTCCTTATTTGGGAAAATGGGCGTTTCCTTGTTACTTATATGGCAACGAACGCGAAGCAAAAAAACACCTGGGGTTCACGGCGGGAATGTTATCGTCTGGTAGAAATTTCTTGGTAAATTAAAAAAACAATTTTAATCGTTTCAATCGTTTGGACGTGTCAGATTTTCTCCGGTTTCACTATAAGTGAAATCGTTATTTATTTTCTAAGTTGTAAACTTAGCAACTTAGATATTTGGAGGAAAATTCTGGTATCTATAAGATAATCCAATTCCTTCTATTTTAATAAAAGAATTTTCTAACGATTCCAGTTGATGGACGTTTCAGATTCTTTTATATTTCACTAGAAGTGAAATCTTTATTTTTAAATTGCAATATTTAGCAATTTATAATTTAGAGGTAGATATTACTAACCTCTGCCTTTTATGTTAACTGTGAGAAAAAAACTGTGCGTAACAAAAAAATTACAATTTTAATAACTTGTATTCAATGGCTTTGACTTTTGCCTAAATAAAGTCTTTTAAAGTATTTAAACTATAAGGTTTACATCATTAAACGTTATTTACATTTTGCGTATTTAATTGTGCAAAATATATAAAATTAGAAAGAACCTATGAAATATTTTTTCTATAAGTATAATAAATTACTATATATCTCTAAATTTAATACTGAGATTTTAAAATATTGTCTCTTTATTAACAAAAGGACAATTTAAAATATTACGTTAAAAATTTAACGTAAATTAATTAATATAAATATTAATACAGTCGGTGTAAGGGAAATAACTTACTCCAAAATTGTCGGCTGGTTTCAAACAAAAATATATTTTCATTTATCAAATAATAATAATAATTAATATCTGTTACACCTTTTTGCTTTGAGGAAGTTTATTGCAAGACATTATGTAAATTTGTTTGAATAAACTTGGTGTTGAATTGGATCCACGGAATTTGTAGTTCTATATAAAAGAGTAACAGATGCATTTTAAATCCAATTTATTTACAGCGTAAGCAAGTAAGTAAAAATTGTTTGTACGTCGCCAACAAAAAGTTTCTTATAATAATTTTTTTTCTATTTCCCTTCCCTTTTAGTTTTACATTCTTTCATTTACTATATCTAGGAAGATATCTGCTGTAGAAATTTTTTTTTTTTCTGTTTGTTAACCTCTCGTCGGAGAATATTCCTTCTCTAGATATTAGATATCCTAGATAAGATTTTTTCACACTCTGGCTCGCATTTGTCTCTGTTTATCGTCATACCCGCCTGATATAATCTCCGTAGGACTTGTTCTCTCTTGCGCTTTAATTCGTCCTTGATGCGAGCTCCCATGTACATATCATCTTGATATGTACATGTTCTCCACTTCTTCTAATAAAATTTTCTCGATAGATCTTTGAAACATGACTTACCGTTTGAATTCCAAACGGCAGACAAATTCATCTTAATAAACCCAACGGTGTTTTTATTGTAGTAACCTCCTTAAATTTGTTCCTGGCTCCAATGTTCATATGCATGGGCTTGGTGTCTATGCCAAGCTAGGGTGTCATCTTTTGAATCCCCAGATCATTCTTTCATGTGCTTCCGCTTCTCGCTTCTCAGCTCGATTAGCTATCTCTTCTTTCTCTACCGCTCTCCTTCCTCCCATGACTGTTCGTTACTTGACATCATTTCTGACAATATCGACAAAGCCATTTCTTCCCATCCCCCTGCAAATGTATTCATGTTTGGTGACTTTAACGCCAAACACACCAAGTGGCTGGAGAACGCTGTCACCGAACCTGCTGGTGTCCACACCATGAACTTTTCAATCACCCAATCCCTTACGCAAGTGGTGGACTTCCCCACGCGTTTCTCCGACAACCCTAACGGAAGGGACTCACTTCTAGACCTCTGCTTCACTTCCATCCCAGACTCTTGCACTACCAGACAACTCTGCCCACTCGGAAACTCTGACCACACTGTAGTTTCCGTCAACATTTCATTCCACTCCCGCCCGACCCATGAAACCCAGACAAGTAGAATATCCTACTGCTATCAAAGAGCAGACTGTGATTCGTTCCGAGACTTCCTCTGTGACATCCCTTGGAACAACGTTTTTAGTCTTCCCATCGAAGAATGTGCATCCGAGGTCTCCTCCTGGGTTAAGGTTGGCATCGATGCCTTCATCCCTGCTAGGAAATTCCAGCTTACATCTCATTCGTCTCCATAGTTCTCACCCGCTTGCTCGGTTGCCATTGCCCACCGGAATCATTTCTTCCGACTCTATCGTCGCTACGCATCGGACCAAAACAGTCGCCTTTTCACTTCAGCTCATAATAAGTGTAAAAAGATACTTAACGAAGCTAAGATGTTGTTTGCTGCCAGAATGAAGCAACGCATAGCATGCTCTAAATTCGGCGCCAAAGACTACTGGCGATTCTGTAAAAGAGTACTTAACAAGAGCAAGTCCACAATACCCCCACTAATCAACAAATTTGAGGTCCTCACCTCCCCAGCGGATAAGGCTGAATGCTTTGCCCGCAGATTCTCGAACAATTCGAGTCTGGACTCATCTGGAGTTTTTACACCCGACTTCTCACCTAGAACCGAGGCGCAATTGAATGATGTCCACATTACACCCTCACTTGTCTCTAAGATAATCTTAAAACTTGACCCTCACAAAGCGAGCGGTGGTGACGGAATCCCAACCATAGTCTTAAAGACTCTGTCCTTTCTAAGCTCTAAAACCTCTGCCTATCTGCTTCCTGCTTTCCTGCCTTTTGGAAATCTTCCTCTGTAGTTCCTATATTTAAAAACACTGGAGAACCCTCGGACCCTGCAAATTACCGCCCTATCAGCCTTCTTCCGACCTTTGGCAAAGTGTTCGAAGCCATTATCAACGCCGAGGTGGTTCAGCATCTCACAGCACACAGGCTCTTCTCGGACAAGCAATATGGTTTCCGCTTCACCAGGTCTACTGCTGATATGCTAACGACCATCACCGAGTACATATACCAGGCACTCTACAGGAATGGCGAAGCCCGACCCGTTGCCTTGGATATCTCTAAAGCGTTCGACAGAGTTTGGCATGCTGGCCTTCTATGCAAACTGCGGAGCTATGCTATAACTAGACATTTGTTTGAACTAATCCAGCTATTCCTCTCTAACCGCACAATGAAGGTGGTATTAAATGGACATGCCTCCCAGAACTACCATACAAACGCAGGTGTCCCCCAAGGCTCCATCTTAGGTCCTACATTCTTCCTGATATACATTAATGATCTCCCTGATTCCATAAGAGCCTAAGTAGGTTTGTACGCCGATGACATCACAGTTTACTCTCGCCTCCAACAAAAATCTGGTGTAGGCGTCAAAGCTAACCTCGCAGCCGAGATTGAAAAAGACCTCCAATCCATAGTGGACTGGGGTAAGAAATGGCTAGTAAAGTTTAATGCTTCTAAAACGAAGCTACTCTCAATTAACCATCATCGACAATCTTACCTACCTCCCATTAGCATGGACCAAACTTGCCTCCCAGAGAGTAAAACACTACGCCTCCTTGGTCTCACACTTTCAGCGGACCTCAAATGGAATGACTATATCGAATCCATTGCTAAATCCGCTGCTATGAAAGTCGGTTCTCTGTGTAGGGCCCGGAAGTTTTTTCCGTCTAAATCTATCCTGCACATATATAAATCTACCATCCGCCCGTGCATTGAATACTGCTGCCACATCTGGTCGAGTGCCCCTGCTATTCTCCTCGGGCTTCTCGATAATGTACATAGGAGGGTCTGTAATGTGATCAATACCAACTTGGCAGACCGCCTGCAGTCTCTCTCCCACAGGCGCGACGTGGCTTCCCTGTGTCTCTTCTATAAATACTTTCACGGCTTCTGCTCCGATGAACTTAGATCACTGGTGCCCCCTAAATACGAATTTGCACGAGATACTAGATTAGCAACTAGATCCCACCCTTTTACAGTGAAACCGATAAAATGCAACCGCAACTTCTACTCCAACAGTTTCTTTCCTCGCACTTCCCGACTGTGGAATTCCCTTCCACACGATTGCTTCCCCGACGGCTACAATCTCCAGGAGTTTAAATGTAAGGTCAATAGACACCTCCTAACGCACTAACTTGCTCCCATTCTATCAAACACTCTTCCCATCTGCCCAACCCTCATCCTCGGTATCCTTACCCATCTATCACATTCCTCCTGACATTCCCTATGTCTAACCACTCCTTCTCTTTACCTTCCCCTATGTAGCCCCATGCGCAATAGTGGCAGTGGAATGCCTTGCTTGGGGTGAAATGATTAAAAAAAAAAACTCCCCCCATTAGTGACCTTTTCCAAAATTCTCTATCGAATCATTCTTTTTAACTTTGCCACCACTACAGATAAAATATGTATCGGTAGTTTTCTTGATTCGAAAAATCTTGGATGATGATTCTCCTTCAAGCGAATGATCGCTTTATAACCCTTTAGCAATTCTATTTTTTGTTCTTCAGATTCCATTGAATTAATTAATTTCGATGTATCGACTCTTAACATGTCTATTCTTAGTAATCAGTGGTATTTCGTACATGCTACCACTGTTATGGGCATGATTTCGAAACTATTCTTTGCTTCGAATGTTCCTTCGACAGTGCCTAATGCTTTAATTGTGGTTCAATCAAATTGTTTTAATTGTAAAGTAGGCTTTTTTAGCCTTGGCTTTCCTATGTCCAACCAAAAATTCATTGGAATTAGCATAATGCCACTGCCAGTATCTACCTGCATCTGAAAATATTTCTCATTTATTGTTACTCTTTCCTTGGTTTTCGTCGATGTATACCTTCTGAAAGTGATTTTTTTTTCAGATTAGCCATAATTTACCGAAAGCAGGGTATTTATTTTTTCCTCTTACATGCTCTTCGCCACAATACTTACATTGAACTTTGTATTTCTTTGTGCTCTATCTCTGTTGCGGGGCTGCTGTAAAGAATGGGTATTGACCTGCAAACTTTGTATGTGTGAAAACAAGCAAAGAGAAGACGGAAGCGAAAATGTAGGATTTGCCAACGTCAGTTTTTATTGTGATATAAAAATGACGAGCAAACAGAAATCGGATATGGCTGGAACGTCGCCGGCAATTGGCAGGATCAGCCCAGGCTGGAACGTTGGGCGTGAACGGCTAAGGCTGGAATGTCGTAAGGAACGGCGTGTGTGTGGCATGAACAGTACAAGCTGGAAAACGGCAAAAGACGGGAAAGTCGTCAGCGTCTGGCAGGAAAGGCACAGACTGGAAAGTTGAGATCTTGTAGTCCGAGGAGGACGGGCTTGAGTCTTCGGCCTAGCACGTATACAAATCCAGGCAGGTGGGAAAGTAGCACATGTACGTTGCAGTCTCGGGATTGCTCGTGTTTTGCTTCCTTTGCAGAATTTGACCGCAGTTAAACGAGAACGCTGTGAGCTAGCACATGCAAAGCCATGGAAATTGGACTTGAACAATCATTGTCTCCTTTGCCGGATTGACCGCGGGCAACGGGATCTCACGCAGACTAGACCGTTCCACCTTCGAAGCACAGTCAAACCTAAAACGGGACCGGCTGGTAACTAAAACGTAATGCTCTGCAGGAATCAACCACGAGTAGCGGGATCACAAACGAAGCCTAGCTGGAAGTAGCCAGAGAGCCCAAAGTGAGTATTTGAGAACAGATACTACACTATGATCCTATTATTTATTGCAGAAAAGTTACAAATGTGACACAAGGGCTAAATTGGGATGGGTCATCTCTAGTATTAATCGAAACCTAGCTAGTTTCTTTCGCTGACCCATTCGTACTGACAATATCTATTTCACTATAATGTATAGAAATGAGGCTGTCACACTACAATTACATAAAAACCACTTATACTGTTAAAATCCTAGGATGAAAATTTACTTATACAAAAATTGAGAAAGGGTATATAATACAAGCACATAATAATTTGTACAATGAAATATCTATATAAGGATGAGACTGTGTTAGTAATGATATAACACGACCCCTGGCTGCGTCCAGTCAACCTCCTTGATCTTTGGCCAATCCCGCCCACGTTGTGTTGTTGATCTCGGATTAGCCAAATCACCATATCGTCAAAACCCATTGACATATATTTTGACTAGAATTACTTTGATAAATTCGCTTAAAAATAGTTTTGTACTCACTGTACTCCGCACCTGTATTTTCCACTTGCTAACATTAAAAATAATTGTACTTTTTTGAAAATCACTTAAAATTAATACCAGCCATCTGAAAATAGGGTTATATTACTTCCAACGTTAACCTGTCATTTATTTTATAAATGACACAATAACTACCGGTTACACTATTGAGCATGCGTATTAATTTTTAGGCTCTACCGAAAAGAAAAATAGATTTCCATATAGACATGCATTGAACGTGTTAGTTTTAAGCAATACTAACAAGAAAACAATTTCAATGCATAATAAAAGTGTCCTCTTTCTTAATCCTATGCAAATGCAAAAACGTCCTTTTTCATGCAATAATGTAAAAATGTCTTTTTCTTTTAATTTCATGCAATAGCATGCAAAATATGTTTTCACGTTGCAACAGTGTCTTTAACACATAGGGTTCACGCACCTTTTGGCAAGAATAACAACAAATCCTTTCACCTTTTCTTTTTTTTAGATGTGTGTAGTTATGTACGTGCTTTTTTGTTGCTCTCTGCAAGTGGAGGTTTCAGTGACTTCTTGACAGGAGTCGGTTCTTCTTCAGCTCTTGCCATCAGGCTCGTTTGGATCTCGCCCTCCGATGCTGGTTCTGTTTTTCTCAGATATGGATCTCCAGACAGTATTCTCTTTTTCGTCTGTCGTACGCTCACCGAGAGCTCGTTATTCCGTTTCTCTCTGCATTTCCTTATTTTCCACACTACTACTACAACCGCAACAACGACCAATAAACTACTGCTCGCCACTGACCAATTTACCAAAATTACTTTATTATTTTTCCAATTCATATCTTCTTTTTTCAAAGTATTTAATTTGTCTTTTAACTGTTCCGTATTAATTTTATCTATGGGCTTTAATAACTCTGGTATTCGCTCTATCTTGACCTTAGGATATTTATTCATTACCAGCTCTCATAATTGTGTGCAGTTGTTTAAGATTTTGTAAACCAACTTTATTGTTGATTCCTTTTCTTCAAATTTCTCTTCAACCTGGTAATATGGGGGAAGAGTCATAGGCATGCCAATCGCAGTATACCCCAGAGGTGTTATCAGAGTTAAGGGCGGCGTCGCCCTCAACGTCCTAGTATATTGGTTAATATCTCGACCAGGCAATATTCCTCAACACACTTTCTATTATACTTAAATAAGTCGGTGCTCGCTGGTCATATAAATAGAACTCAAGTGTTCCAAAGGCATCGTTTCTACAATTTCTAGATTTCTCTGCAGTTAACATCATAAACTTCGTCCGGACTGCATTCATAGTTATATGCCCTACTTCAACTTGGTATTTGGCCATTGCCCCCAGACCATCTTGTGGCCGGGTATACGGAATAGATAAATGTATAACCTGATATATCTCGAACAAACCGTCCCTGTCCAGTAACGGTATTGACACTAAAACCAGTAATTTGTTATCCCCCAACAAAGTTATACAACTCAGGGTACTATAATATTTCCATAATTCCTTAGAGGGGTCCACCGGTAACCTCAAATGGTAACCCAGTCTGTATCTTAATTCTCTTAATGTCCAGGGGTCACTATACTCGGGGACAAGTGACCCAAGGACAGCATGTCCAGCTGAGCCCTCACATGCTCTAGTAAAATTGTTAGGGGCTGACTAACCTGTCGTAATTTGTTATCAGCTGATAATACTGTTCTTTTTAATCCTTGTACTTCGTTTATCACCGCCTCAGTTGTATTAACTATATCCTACCTTAGCTCTCCTAAATCGGCGGTCAGCAAATTTATTTTTACTCTATTCTTCGTTAGCTCCAGCCTTGTTACATTCAATATTGATACGCTATTCTTTGCCACGTTGGCTAGAACTCTTTGTTTTTTCTCCAATTCTCCTAGTCTTCGCTTTATGACTCTAACCTTATCTTCCGTTACGGTTCCAAATAAAACATCCAATGCTTTCCCTATAATAGGAACTATTGCTCTCTTCCTTCCGGTTTGTAATAATTCAATTCCCTTTAGGTCATTTCTCATCTCCTTACATCATATTCCTCCATCATAGTTGTAGCCCACTCCGAAGAGTACAACAAATTAAGGTACCTCGCTTCCGTAGGGTAATTCTCAGCCACTTTTGATCTGAATAGGCCCAGATCTTTTATTTCACTCTCCAATTTGCTTAACAATACCTCGTATGGGTTGAGATCAATCACGAATGTGATTAGCCACTTTGATCTAGATTTTACAACTTCGGTCATTTTCTTGAAAATCGCATTTTGGCAGTGTTTCCAAGCTGCTGTCGTCACCATCATCATCATTATTAGAATCATCAACTTTCTTGTGCCGGCCATACCTGCAAGGCAACATGATATCTCAGTTTTTATTCCTTTAATCATTTAGTCCATTTCGTACACACTTACAAATTCCTTAATTCCCATTTCCATCTTCTAGTAGGCTAGTTGAATTTTAACCAGGTGCCCCCTGCCTCGAAGGTCGGATGTCATCATCAATGACGCTGTTGAATATGCATCTGGCCTGTATGCTTCCCGACAACAGAATTGACAGATAAATATCTCCGCCCCTCGTGACCTGTTACCCACACCTCTTAGTCTCCAACAACCAGCTCTTTTTGGGAATAGAAGGGCAGATACCGAAGAGCTCGACGTTGTTGCGTACTAACACCGAACCCATTCACCTCGGTTTTCATTACCTTATCTTCTTATGGAGACCTGAGCTTCTTTACCCTCCTTGGGGTTGCTTCTGATTCAACTTCTGACCTATTCTCTTCTTCGTTGTCTGTTACCCCTTCTAACTTTTCCTCAGGGATTTCTTCTGGTTCAACTTCTGACCTACTCTCTTCTCTCTGCTGGTCCTGGAGCGGAAAGAGGGATACGTCTTTCTCCTCCCTCTCCCTTGATTCTTCTCTAATCTTGAGGAGCTTCCGATCGTTTTCACTGATGTTAGTTCTTCTTTTAATGGATAGTTTTCCTTCCTCTCGGGGATGTTGGAGCAGAGTGGGCTCGCTTCATGGTGGCACACAGGTTGCTCCTTCCAGCTGGCTATGTCTAGTCTCCATTTGCTGATTTCTGATCCCTATGTTTTTTTATTTCCAGAGTCTTCGTTTGTTTCCATAGCCTCTGGCTTCAGTAGGGTTGCTTTACTTGTTTTGACCCTCTTTTTTAGTTTTTTTTTCCCCACCCAGCTATCTCTGCTAATTTCAGATCATTGGCATGGGCCTTTCTTTTACTTGATCCCAGACCACAAATAATACCGGTCCAATTTGCTCCACTATTCTGTATTCGGGACTCCAACTCTGATCTAGTTTCCCTTTCCTTAATGAGACTCCAGTTTTCCTGCCCCTCTCAATCCTTTCTTCAGGGATAGCTCCGGATATACACCTAAACTCTTCACACTTTCTTCCAGTAGCGTTTGGAACTGAGAGAAAGATATTTCACATTCCCTATCCAAATCAGTTGACACTTCATATTTCTCGCACCCACTTGATTCCTCTCCCGACACTCGGGGAGTTTCAAACTACAACCCTGTACTTCGTCACTCGGGCTCTTCTTTGCTTTTGGTTGAGGTAACTTTGGCCTACACTCTGACATGTTCTCCTCTCTCTAACTCTTACTTGGAGTTAAGGGAGAGGTATTTCGTCTTCCTCCTCCCACTCTCTTGACTCATCTTCTACGGAGTCCTTGTCTGTCTCTGTTATCTTATTATTGGACTTCCACCCCAACATTTTTGCTTTATTCATCTTTAGAAGTCTAACTTCTTTCCTCGGTACTAGTTTGCCTTTTGCTGATACCAACGTTACTCTTCTATATTTTACTATCAAGGCAGGGTCGTTAAACACCATTCCGGATTCATGACGATGAAGCCAGTCTTGCCCCTCAAATCGTCTCTTCACACAAACCTGAAGCTACATAAAACCTCTAGACGCTGCTTATCACCTCCACTTCCACCGGGAGATTTACCATTCCCTTTATCATAAAGAGATTTACCATTCCCTTTATCATATATTTATCATGAAGGAACCATGATAAATCATGGTTCCTTCCGCTTGAGTAATTTCGATGTCTGCTTCCTCAAAGTTCCCTTTATATATCAAGCACTCATAATCCTCCTGATCGAGACCTGTGACCCTGTATGTATTACAGTTCTTACTATTGATGCTTCCACTAAGATCTCACAATGGAGTTCTTTCTCTTCGAATAACACATGTTACACTCTAGTTGACTTCTTTCATCTCCCAATACCTTGTCTCTAACGCTAACCAGCCATAGGCGCCGGGAGTACCACATCACCGGGGTCATCCACACAGGGATCCTTCCATCTGGATAACCGAAAGCTGACCCTGCTCATTTCACTCGTCCACCTTTACCGATGATAGGTGATCTGGTCTTTCACAGACCGCAGTGCAAAGAAGGCATGTTCTACGGACTCCTCCCAATCACCACAACGCACGCACTCGGCGGAAATTGCCAGCCCCGCTGCGCAAAGCTTCTTGGCGACCCAGAGAGCGCCTCGCATCACCAGCCAGGTGATGCCTCGTTGTTGCTGAGACATTTCAACTCGGGCGACCAAGGCGCTGCGCAATAAAATTCTTCGTTCGTAAGGCCGAGCTTGTTAGGGCGTTTGTATTTGGCAGCCCCACTCACTATTACATATGCCTTAGGAGACAATGACTGAGTGTCAGAGAGGCAGCTTAATGCGTCACGACACGACACTCCTTGTAGAATGCACATTCGTCTGGGGGAGATCACTTAGTCTTCGTTTCCAAGAACGGGAAAGATTGACGGGCGTCCTCCTTCCAGAGTTCGCCTTCTTCCCCTTCCTATTATGTACACATCCGACCCAGGAAATTCAAGTGGAGAATGTTTTGGCAGTTCTCAACGCTTGGCAATCCCAGACCGCTATCAGTATTGACTTCGTTCGGTAGACGACAGTGGAAGAACAGAGAGCTGTTAAAGAATGAGATGGTAGATATGCGAACTGCACACTTCTACTATCCCCTCAAAGGAAAGATTCCTTTGTGTCCACAGTCGCACTGCTTCCTCGACTCGCTTCCGAACTTCTGACTACTTCAACTCCAGCTGGTATGCCGGGACCGAACCAGACACCAAGTATCCTGACCTGCCCGTCCGTCCAGGCGAAGGGCCCGGGGAGAGAGATTTCCTCCCACTCGCCCAATCGCAAACTGAGAGACTTATCGCAGTTGAACTTGGCCTCCACCACTTTCTCATACCTGTAAATGTCTTTACCGACTTCGTGTATTTCGCCGGCGTTCTTTACGAACACGAACACGTCGTCGTCATAGGCGGAATGCTTGGCCGATCTAGAGACACCAGGCAAGGTGATCCCAAGAAGCACCAGATTCGCCTTTAACTTGCGTAGGAATGGCTTCAGCGCAAGAACGTACACCATAAGGAAATGCGGACAACTTTGATAAATGGAGTGGGACAAGGTGAAAGGCTCCGACTTCACATCGTTTACCTCCACCAAGGCTCCAGGAGACTTGTAGAGGAGGCTAATGCAGGAGCGAAATTGTGGCCCGAAGCCAGCAGATGCAAGGTCAATCCCAAAAAGCGATGGTCCACCCTATCGAATACCTTGGACTTACCCAAATTTAGCAGTGCTGGATCACCGTCGACTTTTTCTATGATCTGGAGAACCAAGTGAAGGTTGCCCTGAATAGTCCTGCCCTTCAAGGTACAAGTCTGATCAGGGACAGTCAGATTTGGCAAAACAAACAGCAAGACCTTTGCGAAAATCTTCAAGTCTGCGTTTAACATAGTAAAAGGGCGAAAATTGCTTAATCCATCCACTCCGTTTTTGTCCTTGCGTAGCAACTTGATGACGCCCCTGGTGAAGCGTTGGGGTATATTCCCCATCTTCAACTAGTGATTGAGCATAAGTGCAAGTAGAGGGACGAAAACGGACAACAACCTCGAGTACACCTCGTAGGGAAGATCATCCAGACCCGGAGTTTTGTCCTGGCCAGCTTGCTTCAGCGCGTTCAAAACCTGCTCCTCAGTGATGCCCCCTCCGCACCCTGCCGCTTCGGCCACCTCGAGGTGGAGTAAGTCGGCTAAATAGGCGTCGAAGTTGGCGAGGCTCAGTAGAGGTTTTTCGGTTTCGTGGAAGTATGTCCGAAAGGCCTCGCAGATGTCTTCGTTTGTGCTCATTCGTCGCCTGTCTAATGTAACGCTCGGGTAGTATCGGTCAGGTGCGCTGCGCAACTCCTCTTGCCGAGAGACAACGATATGTTCAGCGGCCATGTTCGTCGCCTAGGAAGACATTCTCTTTAACCTAACCCTAACTACATGAGTTTGGTCCTTCTTGATATGCGAGGAGACCAATCTGGCCCTAGCTACAAATACAACCCCACTATCTCCTGATTGGATAGCTACCTCTAAAGTAGATTCAACTTCCTTTTGCGCTACTAATCCATTTTGGTTGAGCCGTCGACTAAAATCAGCTGCAAATGACATGATGATTGACTTAAGGTGGCTCCACCATTTTTTCCCTACCATAGCCCCAGTCAGTTACCTCTGTATGTTTAGTAACAACTGGTCACGAAAATCTTTCAAATCCAGCAGAGATGTGTTGAATTTCCAATAACCAGTCATCTTATGTTTAGACTTATCTAAGTTTATACGTATCCGGACGAGCCTATTGTCCGTGTAAACCACCGAATGGAAACTTGGACACTTACCCTACGTTGACTTTCCTAACTAGCATTCGGTCGATGTAGCTCGTACGAACTATCGTGTCTGGGCCGCTCCTATTTGTTCAGGTCCATGCTGCCTACCCTGAGTGTTCATTTCTAAACTTATTGACAAGATCGGATCTGTCGATGAAGTTGCCAAATGGTTTCACTGACGTGAAACCATTTGGCGACCATTTGGCGTCAGTGAAACCATTACCCAGTCTAGTCCCACTGCAATCTAGACGTCTTTCTACTTTCAAGGACGTCTTTCTACTTGCCACGAAATTAAAAAACGGCTCGGCCCAACGAAAAAAAAGTTCACAATCTGCCTGGTCGTTGGGCGCATAAACCTCGATGAAGCGAATAGACTTACCTTTTATGGTGACGTCCAGAACACAAATTTTGCCCTCCGGATATGCAGACACAAGGGCACACGTCGCTGTCAAGGACCTGCTGATCTGTCAAGAAACACCTTTGGAGCGGCTATCAAAATAGACTGAGAAGAGGCGAAACTTCTTCGACAGAATATCTTCACAGTCGCTGACAATCAGATGGGTCTCCTGTAAACAACAGACTTTCACCCTGAGATGCTGAAGGTTGCGTACAAGCCTCGCTCTGCATGACTCCGACCGCAGACCTTGGTCATTCAATGTAGCTAACCATTGTTGACACTTACCTTACAGTTGGACTTAGCCCTGAAACGTGGTCGGGGATAGGAAACCGACGGCTTCTCCCATGTTGACGCAGCCCATCTCAGTCCTGATGATGCAATCTTGGGATATGCCACCGACGTCGTGGGGGTTAGTTTTAGATGGGTGAACAAACATTAGTTTTAGATGGCTGAACAAACGTTAGTTTTAGATAGGTGAACAAAAATAGGGATTCTTCCGCCACAAAAATGCTTCAGTCTATAGAGTTCATTAAAGTCTGTGATGACAAGTGTGTTTGATTCTAGGGAAATCCTCTTGGCTTCTTGGATCATCTCCCATACTTGACGAGATCCTGCTCCGGCGCAGACCACTGTAATGAGATTCTTGGCCCGTGAAAATCGAGAGGGGTCTTCGATGGTGTTATCCCTGCATTTCTTCATGGCAAGGATTACTCTTACTTTGCTTACTCTCTTGCCATAATTTTTGGCTGTCTCTTCAGCTGTGCTGGTCACTGTGCAGATGTCTTTACCTCCACTGGACTCCTTGGACTTTTTTTCTCTCTCTCTCTCTCTCTCTCTCTCTCTCTCTCTCTCTCTCTCTCTCTCTCTTTTGATAAACTGCAAACATTTCTTGTTGGCTTGTCCATGAAAAAGACAGACAGTCCTGAGAGCGTATTTTTCGACTTCTTCGGGGTCGACATGCAAACCTAATGAACTCTATAGACTTAATCCTCGACCCACTTGAGAAAGTCCTGTAGATTCAGTAAACAGGTTGGCAGGCTTTTCCAGCCACAGGGAGACTGATCATTGTTACTGACACCGCATGAGGTTGCTGATCCTGGCTACTGGCTTCCTGGGTCGGCTGCTGTTCTTCCAGATTGCTGGCTTCTTCGGTTGTCGAGCAGGAAGTGACTATCTGAGAACAGATAGTACACTTTGATCCTGCCCGCCGGATCAAATTTCTCTTTCACCATAATGCATACACTACAATCGCAAAAAAAATCACTTTTACAGTTAAAATGCAGGATGAAATTTTATTTACACAAAAGTGGTGGAGGGGATTATAATAAAACCACATGGTGATTTGTACAATGAAATATATATATATATATATATATATATAATAAATTATATTTTAGAACATGTAGATAATTATTCTATATATATCCGCTACAAGGGTACGTTTCTTTCGGAATTGAAACTTCAATGTCTCATCAGGCGGTGTGTAAAGTAATGGAAATCCTCTTTCCTTATATTTTGTTAGAGGTGTTGGTGGGGATTAGTGATAGGGGAATAAGTCTCTGACCATTGGAATTTTTGGAGAGTGTGTTTTTTAAAGTGGTTGATTAATGAGAGTCTTTGATTTCTAGACAGATTTAACCTTGTAAGTTTTTATTATCTAGTGACTTGACTATATCCTTATGGAATTCTTAGAAGAGCCGGTAGTGGTTGGCGCAGATATTTTTATTTAAGCAGAGTCTTTATAATTAATGTAAGTTTGTATATTTAATCTTAACTTTGGATTTAGGGAATATATTTTTTCTATTAAATTTTTAATTTTTAATTATTAATTAGATCATAGTTTGGAAACCGTTTTTCTATTAAATTTTTAATTTTAAATTTCTATTATATCTAGTCAATTGTGTATGTGGTGGGGGGTTTAGTAGTAAGGGAACAAGTACTGCTGATTGACCTTTAGAATTTTGGTGTGGGGAGTGTAAGTTTTATTTATATATATCTCTTGTGATTAGACTATATCTTTTAGGATTTCTTATGTGAACAGGTTAGGGTTGGGATGCGTATTCAGTACAGAATAATTTATTGTATATAAGTAGGGTTTTTGTAAATAATCTAAAGTTGTATATTTAATCATAATTTTGGATTCAGGAAGTCGATTTTTTCAATTAAATTTTAAATCCTAATTAGATCACAGTGTGGAAACCGATTTTCTCTATTAAATTTCAAATTTTAATTATATCACCGTTTGTGGTAAAATTTAATGTCAGAGGTAAATTTTAATGTTAGGGTTATTTAGGTACTAGATAAACGTAGGTAATAAGTGCTTAATAAGTAGACTTTATTTACTTTACACACCGCCTGATGAGACTTTGAAGTTTCAATGCCGAAACAAACGTACCTTTGTAGCGGATATATATAGAATAATTATGTACATGTTCTAAAATATAATTCATAATAAATATTCACCGCTCTATATATTACATATCGAGCACTGTTTTAAATTAATGTTTGGACGATGTAAGAATTCTTTCTTCGTTCTGTATTCACTCGGATATATATATATATATATATATATATATATATATATATATATATATATATATATATATTGTGTTAGTAATGGGACTTCCTAATAATGATCAGTGTGTGGCAGATGATCTTGGTCAGCTAGTTGAAATTTTAGCCTGCTCGCGGGGCAACGGAAGCCCGTTTTCGGCGAAAATGACGCTGATAATTAGGGTTCAGTTGCCAACAACATCTTCTAGCTGCTGATTTTTGCGTTCGAGTTCAAGGTGGCCTTTTTGTTAAAAATCATAACAAGTGGGAGAAGTAAGCTGCGACGCGTCTCTCTCTCGTCTTGCTGTTGGTTAAACTGCTTTATCAATTCTAGCTGCTACACGAATTCTATACTGATTTCTAAATGCAAATTAACACGTTTTAGCCTTTACAATATCATGTTTAACTGAAGAGTCGTGCATGCCTTCTATCATGCGTAAATGGATCAGCTCATCTGCGGTCATTTCACCACTGCCAAGTTTTTCGAATTCGCAGTGCTTGCCTTTTCTTTTAATCGGTGTACAAATTGTATAATAGACTTGTTCGGTTGTTGTCTCGTCTCAAGAAATTTTGTTCTTTCAACCTCCTCTTTGGGCTAATATTCTTTTTTATTATTTCGACGATTTCTTCGAAGGCTAGATCTTCTAAGTTTTTCGAGTATACTATCGTCGAAACTTTCTTTACTGCTTCGCATCCTGCTGTTGCGAGAAACATGTCCGTAATCTCGTTTTTTGTTTCTCCTTCGTTTCGTCTGTATCTCAGTTTCCTTATCCTGACCAGCACTGCAAAGCATCTCAGCCACGTCTCCACATGCCCCGGATCGTCAAGTATGGTCAGACATCCTATCAGCAACGCTATTGTTGTCATGTGTAAACCTCGTAGAAAGTAACGTGGTTGATAAAATAAGTAAAAAATAAGTATATTTTGTGTTCAAATATTGTGCCACTAGCACAGAACATTTTTTTTAAATATTTTTCTAATATTGTAAATGCCTTTCAAGTTAAACTATTGTAAAATGTTTTCACATTCAAAGTTTTGTTGCTAATGTGGAAATAAAATTTTGTGTAAATGACCAATGTATGGTATAATAAATAAATGCTAATTGTTCTTTGTACAAAACTAAACGTTTTCAAACATTGTGAAACAAGTTATTGTATATAATTGTAATATTGTATATTTGCTGTAAAAAAAATATTGTACAATTAAAATAATTACATTCTGTACTTATCGTAAAAAAATAAATTTGTAATTTTTCAGTAGAATTTTACTTGCATGAAAATATGAAAATATAAATATAAATTTTATATGCAAAAAACTCATTTTTGTCTGAGTGGAAAATATAAGAAATTTAAGCGTGCATTGTCTGGCATTCAAAGAGAAAGCAAACGCTCTGTTGGTTTCTTGCTTAATTTTAGAATTTTTGAAGTATTTTTTGTACATTTTGATTTGTAGGAAAACAGCAGCGTTTGTTTGTTTGTTTGTTTGTTTGTTTGTTTGTTTGTTTTCCTTCAAAATTAATAAAAGGGTTTCCCTCAAAATCCTCAGAAGTGTATTTGGAGCCTACCTGTAGGTTATTTAAAGGAGGGGCTTGGATCTAATTCTTGGAGTTAACAAACAGCTGCTGCACGAATCCAGGTCACCCTAGTCCAGAAAGAAAAACAACACAAGAAATTTGACAACCGGCAGTTGAGAAACGAAAGGAACATCAAAGTCGCTTTCACGTCAAGGAAAAATCTTCAGCTGGTGATTGTTTTATTTTTCGTTGTTACCACAAACTTTGCTTCAAAAATTGTATCAGTTCTTTGAAAATTATTCAGAGAAGTATTTTCTTCTTTTCTTCATTTGAAGTAGTTTTCTTAGCATCATAAATTCTTTATGTAAAGGCATATTCCATTTTCATTGATAATTTACATACATATCATTTGACACACAATGCACTTAATTTATGTTATTCATTTTTTGTGTGCTAACAATATTGCTTTTTTAAAAACTCTTTTCATGTCATGTTTGTTGTGTACCCATATGAATTAAAATGTTACCTCAAATATTTGTTTGAAGTATTTTTTCTAAGTTGTTTTTTTACAAATAAAAAACCCTGTAACATGGGGAAAAAAAGTTACCCGGTTTTAAAAACTACCAGAAATCAGGAGTTATAACTATAATTTCATTCAGAGATTTCATTCAAATTTTCAAGATTTATTCATCAATGAATGTACTGTATATTAAATCTTTTCGCTTTAGGTTGTATTGAAATATTTTTTCAGGTCAGTTATTCTCGTTGTGGTGCAGTGGTTATCGGCACGGGACGAGAAATCGGGAAACCGAGTTCGAATTCCAGTTCAATTCCTTGCACTCACTTACGCTCAAATACTCTTGGGAAAGGTATTAATCAGTCTCTATGTTCCAGTTATGGGTTAAATAACAGGACAGATTGGGTTCTATAGCCTTAGCTGGCAAGCAGCCTACCGCAGAAAGTAATGAAAACTTACTGTGGAATAACCTTCTACCCAGTCAGTCATGTCTCTTTCGAGACATGATCGCCCAAAGCGTGTATCATGTATGGCACTTAACTGACTGAACTTAACTCCAGGTCAGACTAATCCAAGTTAATATATTTTAGATGTTTGTAATTTTTATGAAATAAAACTTTGCTAAGCTAATAATTTTGTTTTACCTTTTTAAATTTAAC
This sequence comes from Ascarosepion bandense, assembly GCA_037127315.1. NCBI lineage: Eukaryota > Metazoa > Mollusca > Cephalopoda > Sepiida > Sepiidae > Ascarosepion > Ascarosepion bandense. The sequence goes on from JBBBDQ010028815.1 coordinate 85,839, forward strand.
GTTTTAACATAAATTTTATTAACCACACAGATTTAGCTAAAGGAATAAATACTGCGAATACACAACACATGTGACCAATGAATAAATTTTAAAATTGTTGCTACTATTTGTATTGGTTTGCGAACTGGCGATATTTCCAGTTACGCGATACAAATTTTTAAACAACAAATATTAACACTCTGCCGTAGCACGTGAAATTAAAAAGAACAAGTAACATGGCAATAACAAATAGACATTTAATAAAACACAAACAAGTAACAATACATTACGAAGTCCCAAACAAGAAGAATGCTCAAGTTGTCCAAATGAACGAGAATATTTTTAGCAAGACTAAATAAGAAACGACATACCGTTGCGCCAACCATTGCTCTTCGTGGCTATCCCACTCCAGCCGGGAAGGGAACTGAACCCAGATAAAAAAATAGTTCCTCAAATGGGAAGACAACTGTTGTTCTCCTTAAGGGAAGATAACTATTGTCTTTCTACAAGTAACCCCTCCCTAGACAGGTTCATTAACCTACACTGGAAGTACTACTAAAATGGAATAAAAATATAAACTACACATGCATATCAAAGTAAAAAAAATAAAATAAAAAATGTTCTTGTAACATAAAACAGGAAGAGTTCCTTTATAAATGGAGAATATCCTCCAAAAATAGTATTACTGCCCAAAACCAGGAAAAATTTACTCTTTCGATAAACGTTTGGGTCGTCTAACACGACTACCAGATCTGGTCACAGTCTCTTTTAATACCTCAGGTACTGATGGTGCCGGAGGAGTCACTGATGTGTCCATACCAAGCCAGGTAGTGCCCAAAAAGGCAGGCTTTAATCTGTCCATACAAATGTTTTGTGTTGCATTGTTAATGCTCACCACAAAATATTTCAAGTGTCTTTCGAGGACTTTAAAAGGTCCTCTGTAGGATGGCTGCAATGTATGGAACTTAGCCAAGTCCCGCACAAAATCATGTGTGTATGTCTGCAGGAGTTTAGGCACATATGTTGGCCTTTGAACCGGAGCAGAAGACTTATATGCTAAGTTCGCCATTCTTGCAGTAAGCCGATCGACGAATGAGGTCATATTTAAAACTTTTTGTGGGGGTTGTAGAAAAAACTGTCCTGGGAGTTTGAGCCGTACACTATCTCAGCAGATTAACATTTCAGATCATCTTTAACTGCGGTGCGAAGTTCCAGAAGAACCAATGGTAAATGCTCCAGTCAATTTGCCTGATTCTTTGTGGCCCTTAAGGCTGACTTGAGTGTACGATGAAATCGTTCCACTAAGCCATTTGCCTCAGGATGGTAAGCAGTAGTTTTAATTCTCTTACTCCCTAGGATCCTCATCAGCTGGTTGAATAGGTCGAACTCAAATTGCCGCCCTCTGTCTGCAGTAATTACAGCGGGGACTCCAAAACGAGACACCCACCCTGACACAAAAGTCTTTGCTGTGGTATATGCTGTAATGTCTGACATAGGAAGAGCCTCACACCAACGGGAAAAGCGATCAACACATGTCAACAGATATGTCTGACCCTCACATGAGTGGAGTGGTCCTGTGATGTCCACGTGCACATGTGCAAACCTCTCGTCGGGTGATGGAAAGGATCCAGGTGGTGAGTGGGTATGTCTCCCCACTTTGGTCCTCTGACACGGCACACCTGTCTTCGACCATGGCCGAATGTCAGTTTTCATGCGTGGCCAAACAAATCTGCCAGTAATTATCCGTATAAATGGTTGGTATTCCAAGCACGGATCCAGCATTGGCTTCTGGGTGGGACAAATTGTGGATGGAAGAGAATAATGTCTTCCGCATTGACTCAGGCACGAAGGGGCGCAATCGTTCGGTGTTGGTGTCACACACCACTTCCAATTCTGTGTTTGGAACATGTAACTTCGACAATGTCAAGGATGTGTGGTTCTCTCGTAGAAGGTGCTGTAGTTGCTGATCCTTTACCTGGGCTTCCACAAATGGTTGGTATTCCAAGCACGGATCCAGCACAAAAGCATTGATGTCACGAGACATGGTGTCTGTAGGTATGTTATCGGCTCCCTTGATGAAACGAATATCCGAGGTAAATTGTAGCAGATAATCCAAATGTCTGATTTCACGTGGGGAATATTTGTCCAAGCTTGACTGGAAGGCCCCCAACAAGGGTTTGTGGTCCGTCAGTAAGTAGAAGGGCCGCCCTTCCAACAAATGTCGAAAGTAACGGACGGCTGAATACGCAGCGAGGAGTTCACGTCCAAATGTGCTGTACCTGGATTCCGTAGAAGTTAGCTTCTTGGAAAAGAAGGAAATTGGTCTTCTGCTGCAGTACTGCACCTATACCAATGGAAGAAGCATCAACTACCAAACACAACTCGCTACTTGGAACAACATGAGACAATTCAACTGCTCCTGACAATAAAACCTTGATTTGATGAAAGGCTGCCAAGGCTGGTTCGGACAAAACTATGTCACAATTTTTGACATCAGTTAAAAAATCAGTCAAAGGTTTTATAACCTGCGCACAATTTGGCAGGAACCTTCGAAAAAAATTCACCATTCCTAAAACCTGCCTCAACTTTCTCATGGTATCTGGCACGGGGAAGTCAGAAATGGCCACCACTTTAGATGAATTCCAGCTGAATTAATGCAATAACCTGGAAAAATTACTTCAGACTTTCCAAACCCACACTTTACTGGGTTGATAACAGCTCCAAATTCCTCAAAACGTTCAAAAACGAGCTATAAATGTTTGATATGTTCTTCCATGGAAGAACTGGCTATAAAGATATCATCTACGTAGGCACAGACAAAGTGCAAACCGTGCAATACATGATCGATAAACCTTTGAAAAGATTGTGCTGCGTTTCTCAGTCCAAACGGCACACGTAGAAACTCAAACAATCCAAATGGTGTTGTTATGGCAGTCTTTTGAATATGTTCGGGTTTTACCGGAATTTGATGGTAGGCCCTGATAAGGTCTAATTTAGTAAATATAGATTTACCCTGAATGATGGCCGTTACATCGGGATTATGCAGAATGGGATAACAGTGGCAGAGTTGAGTGCCCTATAATCGCCACAAGCGCGCCAGGTACCACCACTTTTGGGTACCAGGTGCAAGGGAGATTCCCAGTTACTTTTTAATGACCGGATAATACCTAGTTCCATCATTTGGCTAAATTCCGCTTTCGCTACACTCAATTTTTCCGGTGCCAGGCGATGAGGACGGCTGTGAACAGGAGGACCACTAGTAGTAATGCGATGTGTGATATTGTGGGGCAGACTATCCTTGTAAAAAGATGGTTTTGTAATGCTCTCAAACATTTTTAAGAGTTCACAAAATACCGGGTTATCTTCTGTGTTAGCCACAGTTGGACATAATGGAATTACATTATGAATGGCTCCCGGCGATCGCATATTTGTCTTAGGGTTTGTCAGACGTCTGTTAATAATATCAATGAGAAGACCAAATTTGTGTAAGAAATATGCACGCAATATGGCCTTCTCTACATCCGCAAGGACAAAAAATGGGTGAAAACTCGTCTCAGACCCAAATTCAACGTAAGGCACCTCTGACCATAAGTCTGAATGATTGACTTATTTACGTCCTGTAGAGTAAGTTTATGGGGGCCTTTAACTTGTATGCTCTAGTTCCAGGAATTAAAGATATTTACGCACCACTGTCTACAAGAAAACGTATACCAGTAGTTCGATCTGCAACAAATAGTAAGCGAGAAATATCAACCACACCGGCACACCGTGTCGCCTCCGGTCGCCAGCTGTTGTGAATTGAATGAACAGCGGGGCTTACAATAATTAGCCCTATCTCCAAATTTTCTGTGCAAGTAACACATTGGTTCCTTGCTAGCAGCTCTTGCACGACCTTTACTTTGGGAGCGGGGCATGCTGATCTTTTGTAAACGTCTCTCTATGTCTTCCATCCTGGCCTCTAACCTCCGTTTTCCTTCTAAGAGTCTACCCAGCGGATCTGGTTCTTTCGTTTGTCCGGTGGAAACAGGAGCAGTGCATCCCGAAGTTAGGTCTGCCACGTTATCAGCTGTTTTAACCAGTTTTCAACGGGTGCATCTACACCCACTGCAGCTAAAACAGCGTGGTACGCAGACGGCAAACGCTGGAGAAAAATATGACGTATACTGTCATCCACGTTACCATCTCCAGCTAAATGTTGCAAACGCCGTAAAATTTGCGACGGCTTGCTATCTCCCAATTGTTCTTCGTGTAGGGTCTGCTTTAAAATATGCTAGGCTGACAGTGTTCACCGCCGAAACGGCAGTCATTTTATCCTCCTCCATATCGGGTATTTTCTATGGGAAATGTTGCCACACAGAAATATGCTTCACAATGCGAAGCACAAAGGATAAAACGTAAAAAACAAAAAACGAACACAAATATTCAAAACCGTAGGTCAAAAGTAGCTATCACTGTTACCAACCTCCTACTCCCCTAATGGGTGTTGTCAACACAGCAGTAAACCAAAAATCAATCCGCACCCAAGAAAAGAGGAGCAGTCTAATGTTGCCGGCCAGCAGCGCCAAATTCAAATTTGGGATGGGCGAAGGAGCAAATGAAGAAGAAGGACGCATGTTGCCATGTGATACTGTCATCCTCATAAATTTGTGTAGAGATAGAAAAAAATACTTTTTTTTTTTTTTTTTTGATACGCGAAGTTAACAGTTATTTTGCAATTTGCAAAACACGTTGGAGTCATCACTTATTTGTATTGGTTTGCGAACTGGCGATATTTCCAGTTACGCGATAAATTTTAAACAGCAAATTAACACGCTGCCGTAGCACGTGTAAATTAAAAGGACAAGTAACATAGCAATAACAAATAGGCATTTAATAAAACACAAACAAGTAACAATACATTTCGAATGTTTAAGTCCCAAACAAGAAGAATGCTCAAGTTGTCCAAATGAACGAGAATATTTTTAGCAAGACTAAATAAGAAACGACATACCGTTGCGCCAACCATTGCTCTTCGTGGCTATCCCACTCCAGCCGGGAAGGGAACTGAACCCAGATAAAAAAATAGTTCCTCAAATGGGAAGACAACTGTTGTTCTCCTTAAGGGAAGATAACTATTGTCCCCCTACACTACTAATGTTTAGAGTTAGAAGTACATACAGGTTACAATTAGTTGCAATTTAACCATAATTTTTATACATCAAAAACATATTCTCTGAACATTTATTGTCATAAATAGAAGCTCATCAAATTTTATTTATCTTTAATTTTTTGTTGCTGTTATTGAATTTTGCAAATTATTGTTTTACAGGAGAAATGATTTGCCAAAGGAAAACTTGTTCATTAAAATTCATAAAACTGATGTTATCACCTTCTAATTAAATAGAAGATTTATATTTTTTTTCAGACCAAGAAATACATTCATAATGACTTTTCCAACGATAATCATATTTTCTTTTACATTCACACACCACACCAGCACACACACATAAATAGTTAAACAAAAATTCCGACAGAGAGGAAACAATTTCAGAGTTTACTTTGAGTTATACCCCTTGAAATGTTTCCTTTCAGCATCTTGTGACCTTTTTACAATAATACCATTAAGAACACTTTAAATTTACTACTACAGCTACTAGCTACTAGCTAAAATAACTGTGATTCACAGGTTAAGGATTCTTCACTGTTGTTGGCATCATAGCGAAAAGATGATGTAATTTCTGCTGATCCTTGAGATCCCATAAAAGATCAAAGTTATAAGAGGAACGTGTTTAAAACTTACCAATCACTTTCTTTTGGCTACACATATGCTGTTCATGTGCAGTGTTTATACATTTGGCCACACATATGCTCTTAATAAATTAAGTGTTAAAACATTATACTTTGAAACTACAAAGAAGATAAAATATGATTAACATTTTCATTATTCTAATTTACTGGCAACAATCTTTACTATGGTCTTATCTGAGTGATTTATAAGGTTGGTAAGTAAAAAAATTTAAATTGTTTATATCAACATTTAAAAAAAAGAAGAATTATTTTTTACTATTTTATCTTCTATTTTGTAGCAATAAATAAATAAAATCTCCTCAGTTTGCAATAATGCAACATTTTGTATGCAATTGGTTCTTGTAAAGTTTATTATTATTACTATTTATTGATTCATGTAAAGTTTATTATTATTACTCATTAAGTTTTATACCAGAAGTATTTATTTACTCTAACTGGTGACAAAATGAAAGCAAATCTTCTCCCTATTCCTCCATTGTCTTTAGTCTCATTATGGATTTTTGCTTTCTGAATTATTTTATTTCTTCCTTAAATTTCCGTTTTCGTAATCTTATGTTTTTTATAAGGACATTCAAACTGCTTTAGTTTCACCAATAAGATGAAAACAACTGTTTGCAGTTCTATAATCATTTCAGTTTTTTTGGTAAGCTTCAAATAAGTTTCCAGTTTTTAACTATCTTTCCATTTTACTTTGTTGAACAGTTTTCTCTGTTATCACAAATCTTGTCTTTGTTTAAAATAACAAGATCTGATCGCTTCACCTGGAGCCATCTGAATTTCAGAATTCCACAATTTTTTCTTCTCAAGGACAGATTCTGGTCAGTATAGTGAAATCACAACTGTTTTACACAATTTCCAGTGAATCATATAATTCCTATCAAATAGATTATCAGCTAATTTCATGTATTTATTAATTTATCATTACATGGAAAATATTTACTCTGTAGTAAATGTTTTCCATGTAGTGATAGAGAGTGTTTTCCTTTGTCCATCACAAACATTATACATATCTGATTTTAAATTCTATTCTCATGTTCTGAATTATTATTATTATTGTTGTTGTTGTTATTAAATTAATCACTTTTTATAATGTTTACATAAATATTGCATTTCATTTGTTTTACTTTTTAAAAACCTATAAAAGCTGTTTAACTATTCTTTTGTACTAAACTTACATGCTGATGTGTTTGATTGATATATAAATAAAAATTAATAGTGTTAATTTATACAACCTTGTGTTTCAGTTTAAATGTTTAATCACTTAAATTTTGATGTCTTGAGTTTTAAATAATGCATATCATAAAATTTCTTCATTCTAATAAAAAAAAGATATTTTATTAAGAGAAATAAAAGAAAAAATAAAAGAAAACTTGTAAAAACAGATTTTCATATATGTAATCTAGAATGATACTTCACCATATGACCAATTTTACTAAAAAAATTAAGCTAAAGTAAATAATTTTTGTGACTTTTTTCATGTTTTGAGAAAATTAGATGCTTGGAATGCTCAAAATAGGAATAGATTTATTTTATACTCTGCTCCAACATAGACATCTTTTTTATTTACTCCTGTTAAGTGTTAAGTGTAACAAAAGAAAAGAATGATTGAACCAAAATCACATACAAATATTTAATTTACGATAAACACAAAATGATAGATATACAAAATTTACATTTTTTTTTTTTTTGCATTCAAAACAGAAAGGTGGAGTTTACTACTGACAGGTGACAAGGGGGAAGGAAGGGTCAGTATCTTTACCCAGTTAAGTTAGCGAAGCAGTTTAAGTGCTATACTATTTGGAAATCCTTAAATGTGTATATAAAGAATAATTTCTAGTATGGTTAATGAAAAGCTCAAAAAAATCTATTTACACTTTTAGTTCCATGAGGTTCTCTTTCAGGTTTTAGTTGGTCAGCAACTTTTCTTAGAGATTCTTTTGGCTGGATATAAATACTTGAATCAAAGCTAGAGTTGATAATGTCAGCAAATCCTTTTAACAACTAACTGCTCTCTTCCCAAAACCTATTTTTATAGGGGCTAACACTTAATTTGCATATTTCTGGAACATTTTAAATTCTTTCAATTTTACTTGAACATTCTACAGTCTTCCAAAACGTTCTATTCCTAATTTTTCTATTTAACAACTACTTCATGAATTAAAACATTTTTGTAATAACAAGTAGGACTCAACAGAATCCCTTTTAGACATTATTGACATTATGTTTTTATATAGAACTGCATCCTCGTAACTCTTCTCCCCTTCAAAGTAAAAGTTTTGAAATCATAATGAAAAACTTTTATGAGACAATATCAGTCCATTTTTTTTGTAAAGCAATAAATCCTAATATCATAATTTTTTGTTTTGTTTTTTTTAAAGTTATACTCTAGATAAATCATCTGCAATAACATTGTTTCTTCCTTTAATGTGTTTTATAATAATGTTTTATTCTTGCAGGAGAAGACTCCATCTTGTAAGTCTTTGATTTTGGTTAGTCATTTTTTTTTATGGAACATTAGTGGGTTATGGTCAGTATAAATCAGAACAGGATAAGCAGTAACATTGAGGTAAAAGTCAAAATATTGTAGCGCTGCCAACACCTCCAAGCATTCTTTTTCAATAGTGGAATATTTCTTCTGGTAGGTGTTTAACTTTTTTGAGAAATATCCAATGGCTCTATCGACACCTTCATCATCTTCTTGGATTAAGATGTCACCCATTCCGACATCACTGTCATCGATTTACAATTTAAATTGTTTTGAAAAAACTGGAGTTGCAAGAGCTGGACCACTAATGAGAGTTGACTTGATTCTGCTGAAAGCCTCATTACAGCTTTCACTCCACTTGTATTTTACATCTTTTTTCAGGAGGTCGGTGAGAGGACTTGCTATTGATGAGAAATTTTTACAAAATTTTCTCTAAAATCCAGCCATACCAAGAAATCTCACTAGTTGTTTTTTGTTAGTTGGAATAGGATACTTTAAGATAGCATCAACTTTTGCTGTGATAGGCTTAACCAGTCCCTGGTCAACAGTATGAGCCAAATAATTTACTGTTGCTTTACAGAATTTGCTCTTGTTTAGGTTCATACATAGGTTTACTTCTTCCAGCTTAAGAAAAAATTGCTTGATGGTGCATACATGTTCATCCCAAGTCATGCTGTATACAATTACATCATCTATGTAGATCTCACATACATGAATTTCTTGTAGAAGGGAATGCATCACCTTTTGAAATGTTGCCAGTGCATTTTTCAACCCTAACAGCATAACCCTATATTCATATAAACCATCTGGAGTCACAGATGCTGAAATTTCTTTGGCATTGTCAGTTAAGGGCACTTGCCAATAATCTTTCATTAAATCAAATTTACTGACATATTTCGCCTTGCTGATGTTGTCAATACAGTCATCAATTCTAAGAATTGGAAAAGACTCACTTGTGGTTACTGCATTTACTTTTCAAAAGTCTGTTACAAATCGGCAGGTTCCATCAGGTTTTGGTATAAGAATACAAGGAGAACTCCACTGATTGTTACATGGTTCAATGATGTCATTATCCAGCATGTATTTAATCTCTGCTCTCAACTGTTGAAGCTTGATTGGAATTACCTGGTAAAAATGTTGTTTGATAAGCTTTTCATCTCCAACTAAAACATCATGTACTGCAACCGTTGTTTTTCTAGGAATATCAGGAAAAAGATTTTTGAAATCATTAACCAAACCATGAGTTTCTTTTCTTTTCTCATTTGATAAATGCTTGAATTTTACATTTATATAAGATAGAATTTCCGTGTTTTTTAAATGACTACTCTGACCCATGTTCTTCTCCCTAATAACTGTATCTTTATTTTTGTCTAAATCATCTTCAAATTGATTTGTATTATTAATGTTTATTAAGGTTGAAACTGGTTTAACATTAGTTACGTAATTTCTCTTGATATAACTTTTTAACATATTAATGTGGCAAATTCTTTTCTTTTTCCTTCGATCTGTGGTGCAGATGATATAATTTACATCATTAATTTTCTTTTTTATCTCATGAAGACCAAAATATTTTGCTTGTAGAGGATGACTAGAAATTAACAAAAATACTAAAACTTTGTTACCACTTTCAAGTTTACAAGCTTTACTATTTTTATCGTATCTAGACTTCATTTTAATTTGGGAGTTTTTTAAATTTTCTTGTGCTATTTTGAAAGCCTTGTATAATTTTTCTTTAAAATCTGATACATAGTCTAAAAGATGCATCTCATTCTGTTCAGTCAACCATTTTTCTTTTAGAAATCTTAGAGGACCCCTAACCATATGTTTGAAAACCAACTGAAAAGGACTAAACCCAGGAGTGTCTTGAACAGGTTCTCTAGCGGCAAACAAAACAAAATAAACCCCTTTGTCCCAATCCTTTTTATATTCATAACAATATTTTCTGATCATAGACTTTACCGCTTGATGAAAATGCTCAAGAACTCCCTGTGATTCGGGATGATAAACACTGGATTTGTATTGCTTAATAGCAATTTCACTCATTACTTGTTGAAATAAGACATAAAATTCGAACCTTGGTCTGACTGAATAGCCGAAGGAATCCCGACTAAACAGACAAACTTAGTTAAAACCTTAACAATAGTCCTAGCTTTAATATTTCTTAGAGGGATAGCCTCTGGAAAGTGAGCTGATGTACACGTAATTGTCAATAAATATTGGTTTTCTATTTTGGTTTTTGAAAGAGGACCAACACAGTCAACTATTACTCTACTGAATAGGTTTCAGAGGATGGACGGAATCTTTTGATTAGGTTTTCCAACAATCTGACATGTGTAGCAGGAGTTACAGAAATTGACAACATCCTGTCTAAGTTTAGGCCAGTAAAAATGATTTAATATTTTTTCACATGTCTTATTTATTCCTAAATGTCCTGACATTGGAGCTATGTTTAGTATTTCTTGTCTGTATACTTTCAGGACCACTATTTGGTTTATTATCTTCCACTCCTCATTTAGACTGGCATCCACTGGGTGTCATTTCCTCATTAAAATGCCATCTCTCATACAAAAACATTCTTTAACTTTTCTTGCTTCTTCTAAAGGGAGTATTTTATTTTTTAAAAGACAAAGTTCGGGATCTTTTTGTTTTTCAATAACAAGTTGATTTTGATTTAGTTTGTCTTTCATTTTTTCTGTGCCATTTCTTTTTTGGGGAGGTGGATTATTTATTTTTTTATCCGAATTATTGGTTTGTCCTAAATGATGAGATATAAAGGTTTCATTCAATTGCAACCAATTAGCTGGTGTTACTGAATCTTCCTTTTCTGAAATTTGTTTCTTTGCTTTCGCCCTAGTAACAACACAATCAAGGTATAATTCACTGTTTTCTTCGACCTCAAATTGATCGTTTATTTCTATTTTATCACAGACAGTTGGTTCTGCTATAGGTATCTGCTACTACTGCGGCCTCATTAATCATTTCTACATTCTTATCTTCGAGATGTATTCAAATCTCCTGTGAGACACATTGTTTAAATTCTTCAATAAGAATGAGTTGGCGTAACTTATTATAATCATTATTTATTTTTTTTGCCCTAACCCATCTATCAAAGAGATCTTTTTCTCTCGTGAACTCAACGTATGTCTGCTGCTCAAACATTTTATAATTCCGAAATTTCTGTCTATATGCCACTGGAACTAATTTATATGCATTTAGTTTGGCATTTTTTATTTTTTCATAACCTGTGGCCTCTTCAATACCGAAGACCAAATATATATGTCAGCAGCTCTGCCGACCAAAACCGTCTATAAGAGTGTTGACTAAATTTCATAAGGCCATCCTAAATTTATTGCTATTTTTTCCACTGTTTTCTCATAAAACTTATGTACTTGTTGTGTTGTTTCGTTTTGGTATAATTAGAAGATAACACAAACTTGAATTAATGATGTTTATTTTTGGTATAAAACTTTAGGTTTTTACATCAAGTTACAACCTTTAAATTTTGTGTGGATACAGGATCAGACTAGCTAAATTCTCTTCACTGTGAGATGCTAGTAGTAAACGAGTCTATCCCTTCTGTACTCTAGTGGTCAACTGACTAGCGTCTTCCTCTTTTCAAATCTCCTACACAAAACTACTGTCCTTAACTCCTACTTCTTACTCCTACCAAAAGAAACGGTTCCTTATTTTGCTGCCCAGTTTTGAATTCTTGGCGTCAGTGTGTCTATCTTTTTCTATTTTTAGAACACTCACCATTTTATAAAGTATAACAGAAGTTCCCCCTTTAGAACGGAGTGTACTAATAATAATAGTACTCGTTATATTTCTTCCAGGAAACTTTTCGACATGAACGAGATTTTGTATTTAACATAGGAGAATCTTCTTTTTTATTTCTTGTATTTATTTCTTGTTCTGAATCACTAAGCTTTTTGTTTTTATTCATCTTTTCTTCTACTTGTTTCTCTACTATTTGTTTGTGTACTTCTATATATGGTTTCAACCTGTCCACAGAAACTTGAATATTCATACCATTATTTATCTGAACCAGAAAATATTTAGGTGTTCGCTGAAGGACTGTGTAGGGCCTGAATAGGGTGCCTCCAATGGTCTTCAAACACGATCCACTCTAATCCAAACTTTATCACAAGTTTGAAGTTTTTTTGGCACATAAGATTTTTCAGACTCTTTTGGTGAAGTCTCTCACATCAGTTTGTGACATGGTTTTATGTAAATCTCTTGTGAACTTTTGAGTTAAAGCCTCCTCGCTTGTGCTATCTATTAGTAGCTGTGGTAGCAAACATTGTGTGCCTGTAACAGCAATTTACTGGCTGATGTAACTGCTGTTTGGGCTTTTTGCCTGTGGGAGTGATCCCACTATATCTATGTGGACTGTGTGAAATCTAGCTGATGATATTTCTAATGTCTCTATAGGTGATTTTGTATGTTTGTAGACCTTTGATTGTTGGTAGGCTGTGCAATCTTTGATTGATTTATCTATGTTTGGCCAGTAATATCTAGCTTTATCTAGCAGGGTGATTTATGGAATGGATAGTATAGAATATGGACTCACGCAATTTAGATGGAACAAAAGGTCTGGGGTAAGACGTTGATAAGTCACACCATATAAATTGGTTATCTCCAGGTATGGTGAATTTTTTAAGTCCTGAAAAGATTGAATTTCTGTATCAGATGCCTGTGCTTCTGCAAGTGCAGGTAAATCACACGCATCTATTTGTACAGCAAGAGTTGGTCGGGATAGACAATCAGCAACTATATTCTGACTACCTTTTACATGTTCAATATCTGAAATAAATTCTGTCAGGATAGCTAATTGTCGTTGTTGTCTGTCTGATTTAGCAGGGTTTAAACTATAAAATGTACCACACAATGGTTTATGGTCAGTTAAAAGTAGCACTTGGCGACCTTCTATGAGGCGACGGAAGTGCAGCACTGACAAATAAACTGCTAAAAGTTCGCGATCGAATGTAGAAGATCACATTTTTGTTTGTGTTAATTTTTTAGAGAAAAATCCGATCGGTATTGGATTTCCTTCCACCAGTTGGTGCAATTCCGCACCGACAGCATAATTACTACTGTCAGTGACTAATTGATAATTTGTACAGTTAGGTTCAGGGTGAGCTAATGAAGATGTATCATTAAGTTCCTTAATTACAGAATTGAAAGATTGTCGTTCAGATTCATCTAATGTGAACAAGCCTTTAGGGGATAACCTCATTTTCTCAGATAGGGGTAAGACTATCTCTGAAAATTTTGGTATTAATTTTCTATAAAATCCTACCATTCCAAGAAATCTGCGTAGCCCTTTTGCGTCCTTAGGGTAAGAAAAAGATTTTAATTCTTCTATTTTACTAGTTGTAGGTTTAATGCCATCTACGCTAATATGAAAGCCTTAGAAATCTAGGGAAGTCACATTGAAAACAGATTTTGTGGCTGAAATTTTTAAATTGTGTTCATTTAAAATATTAAAAACAGTTTCAATGTCTTTTTATGAGAAATCTCACCATTGCTGAAAATCAAAATGTCATCAATATATATAAAAACACAATGTCTTCAAAAATTTTGTCCATATACCGTTGAAATATAGCTGACGCATTTTTTAATCCAAACACCATATAATTATATTCATAAAGACCAAATGGGGTGGTGAGAGCAGTTTTTGCTACATCGTCCGGATGCATTTTAATTTGATGGTAGGCTGAAATCAAATCGATTTTGGAGAATCGTCGTTTGTTCGCAAGTTTTGCTGAAAAAGAGCTTATATTTGGTTTAGGGTACCTGTCAGTCTTGGTTATGCTATTGAGAGAACGATAGTCTCCACAACATCTAAATCCTCCGCTTTGCTTAGATACTATATGTAGTGGGCTAGACCACTCGCTTTTGGAACGCGAGTGGTCTAGCCCACTACATATAGTATCTTCCGTCTATTTGTAGGGTTTTTAATTCGCTACGCGCGGCTCCCAGTTTTTCTACATTAAGCCGCCTGGGTTTTGCAAATACTGGCGTATGGCTTCCTGTGTCAATTCTGTGGTAGACGCCGCAGTGTTTTTTGTTACTGTTCTTATGTGGTGTGATTAGGTTCGGATATTTTTCTTTAATCATGTTCCGTATGAATGACGGGAGCTCCGTTTCATTTACGACTAGATTCACCGCTGATGCAGATATTTTTAAACTCTTTCTCTGAGTTGTTGTAGGATCGTAAATGGTTTTGTTACTGCAGTCTACTATTAGACCAAACTTGTTGAGGAAATCCAGTCCAATGAGTGGGTTGGTGATATCAGCGATCACGAATGTCCAAGTAAAAGATCTCCTTAAACTGAATATTCCAATTTCCAAACTCGCTTGTCCGTAGCATTTTATTTTCTCCCCATTTTCAGTGGATAGTGATATGGGAGCCGGTTTTAATGTAATACCATTTACTGCAGAAGTTGGTAATATTGATATACTTGCGCCAGTATCTACAATAAATTTTTATTTGGTAGCCCCTAATTTTGCGGTAATTTCTAATAGCGGTGAACCTCGTGGGACTGAACTTGTTCGCCCTATTAGTTTTCCGAATCACTTCCCGTAGGTGTTGCTGATAGGCAACATTTGTAGATTGTTCTTTTTGGGCCATTTACACCAAGGTTTACATGTTCTTGCTTCATTGGCGAAATAAATATGTGCTCTGCAAATTTTTGTCCGTTGGTTATTCCGATACGGCCTGACATTTAGTGGCACTGAAGTGTCTTGGCTGTATTTTCCTTTATAATTTGTTTGTGAGTTATTCTTAGTAGATAAGGGTCGCTGAACAACAAATGCCTTATCGTTATTCAATAATGGCATCAGTTCATCTGCTAACCTGCCAAGTTGGGTATGGTTTAAATCTTTTTGCGAGGCTATTACTGGAGCTATTGTTGACGGTAATGTCTGCAGGAATTTGTGTCTCACAATGTCGTCGCTAATACCTATCCGTTTAGCTACGGATAGCATTTCGTGCAAATATGTCGACGGTCGTCCTGAAATAGTCGTAGCCGACATTAATTTTCTAGAAGCTCCGGTTTTGTTTGCTCGTGAGCTTCTATCAGAGTCAGTTTTAATTCCTCGTAGTCTTGTGATGCGAGGGTAGCATTTGGTAGTTTACCCACTTCTTCGGCTGTTAACGACGATATTACTGTATAAAACTTTGTTTTCGACGCTGTCACATTTCGCAAGTGAAACTGGGCTTCTAATATCGTAAACCATCCATTTACAGCAGTTTCCATGAATTCCGGTGCCTTGATATTGACTTGATGAGTCGTTTCCTCTCCTGTCGGCTCCATTTATCCCTTTATATGTGTATATATATATTTTGTATATGAGGTTGCTTTCTGTTCGTATGTCGGGGTCACCACTGTTGTGTTGCTTCGTTTTGGTATGATTAGAAGATAACACAAACTTGAATTAATGATGTTTATTTTTGGTATAAAACTTTAGGTTTTTACATCAAGTTACAACCTTTAAATTTTGTGTGGATACAGGAGCAGACTAGCTAAATTTTCTTCACTGTGGGATTCTAGTAGTAAACGAGCCTATCCCTTCTGGTCAACTGACTAGCGTCTTCCTCTTTTCAAATCTCCTACACAAAACTACTGTCCTTAACTCCTACTTCTTACTCCTACTCCTACCAAAAGAAATGGTTCCTTATTTTGCCGCCCAATTTTGAATTCTTGGTGTCAGTGTGTCTATCTTTTTCTATTTTTAGAACACTCGCCATTTTATAAACCATAACATACTAATTTGATATATCTTCCTGCATCAAATGTTGCATTTAAGGAATAATTCTCTGAATTTTGACTTTTATGTTGTAATTTTAGTTTTTCTAACTCTATTTCAGCTTGGATTTTTCTTTCTTGCATCTCTAATTTTTTTATTTCTAATTGAAGACGTAAACTACTTTGGTCGTCTATTTTACAAAATCTAAAAGATTTTCATCTGTTAGTTCTTTTGCTACGATACATTTAATTTTTCCTTTTTTCATTGACGGGTTTGTATTTAATTTGAAGTAGTCCGCAATTTGTAATAAGTTCGATTTTTGTAAAACGTCGAATGTTTTGCAAAGATCGGTTCATCTTAAAAAATTTTCCATGGAAAAAGGCATGTCTTTGTTTTTTTGTTTTTATATGTTACAAAAGATACTTAAATGTAGTCACTATTTTTTTGCAAATTACGTATATTGAGTTTTTTTCTGCATTTCGTTCTTATGATTATCGAGTTAGACGAGTCCCTAATTTTTGTTCTTTACTTATTATTTCATTTTTTTTTTTTATCGAAATGGACGAGCTCTTAATTTTTGTTATTTATTTATTTATTTATTTTTATTATCGAAATGGACAAGCTTCTAATTTTTTTTTTTTTTCACGATATTATAGAATCGGACGAGCCCCCAATTTTGTTACGTGTTAAGTGTAACAAAAGAAAAAACTATGGACCAAAACTCATAGTTAAATCACATACAAATATTTAATTTACGATAAACACAAAATGATATATATACAAAATTTACAATTTTTTGCATTCAAAACAGAAACATAGAGTTTACTACTGGCAGGCAAAGTGTTACGAAAGGGAAAGAAGGATCAGTATTTTTACCCAGTTAATTTAGCGAAGCAGTTTAAGTGCTATACTATTTGGAAATTCTTAAATGTGTATATAAAGAATAATTTCCAGTATGGTCAATGAAAAGCTCAAAAAAATCTAATTTACCCTTTTAGTTTCATGTGGTTCTCGTTCAGGTTTTAGTTGGTCGGCAACTTTTCTTAGAGATTCTTTTGGTTAGATATAAATACTTGAATCAGAGCCAGAGTTAATAATGTCAGCAAATCCTTTTAACAACTAACTACTCTCTTCCCAAAACTTATTTTAACACCTAATTTTCATATTTCTAAAACATTTCAAATTCTCTCGATTTTGCTCGAACATTCTACAGTCTTCCTAAATTTTCTATTTAACAACTACTTCATGAATTAAAACTTTTTTGTAATAACAAGTAGGACTCAATAGAATCTCTTAACCTAACTTTTTAGACATTATTAATATTATTTTTTTATATATAAATGCATCCACTTAACCAATTGTGAACACTACAAAAGGAAAATTATAAATAATTTTTTTCTGCGCAGTGGCTCCAATCATTATATCCAGCTCACAAAACAAATTTAAACATGAGAGCCAATCATGAACATTGCCACTAAAGTAAAAACATGACAAAAATACTGTCATGTATACACACTGATTGTTTAAAAGAATCCACATGGCAACCCCTAATGCAGTTTGCAGAAATCTCTCAATTAACCAACCTGATATACAACATACAACCAGCTCTTCCAATTTTGTGATCAGACTGCTTCACTCACAAGCATCACCTCACATACCAACAAGAGACATTTATCTTAATTCACTGTGTACACTGGTAATATAGATAATTTTCTTTTAATATATCTTAGCTTCTTTTCTTTTTCCTAATTGGCAACACATTGTTATTTTTAGTTTGTTACTCTTGCAGCCATACACAGTCTACAACAGTAGGTTATGATTTTAACACAAATATAATATTCTATATAACTCATTTTAAATGAACAAAATACCAGAAAGAAATTGTGAAATTTGTGAAAATGTGCACTGAATAAAAAATCAATTCTGTAAAAGTTCAGTCACTAAACTGTGCCCAAAAACAACAAAAGATTAAGAAGCTCAGGATTAGCTGAATAAATTTATCATTAGGTAGAAATTCACATAGAATGAAAATCAAATTGGTTTTGGGAAGAATATGTATTATAAGTTTGCTTGAGAATATTTCTAGAAATAATCTAAATTATCAGCAGATTAAGCAGGAGTTTTAAAAGATTAGCATTTGATTATTAATTGATGCCAGCAGTTGTTGTTGACATATTCGTAGACTACAATGTAGTCAGTCAGTTAAGTCCCATATGTAATACATGCTTAGACGATCATGTCTCAAAAGAGACATGACTGACTGGGCAGAAAATTATCCCGCAGTAGGTTACTATTGCTTTCTGCAGTAGACTGGTTGCCATCCAAGGCTATAGAAACCAGTTTCTCCTGTTATTTAACCCATAACTGGAGAGAAGAGATGGATTAATAGCTTTTCCAAGGGTATTTGTGCATAAGTGAATGCAAGGAATTCAACTGGAATTTGAACTCGTTACTCCGATTGGTTGTTCTGAGTCAATGTCCACTGCACCACAATGCACAAAGTAGAGTTAATGGATTATTCTTAAAAAAATGAGATGCTGAAATGATTTGTAATGATTTTATTTGGTGAATTTTAGTTAATTTGTAACTTGATATTTACCAAGTTTAGATGTTATATGATGTTGAAATATTGTGTTGGAACAAAAATTTAGATATTTGTACATAGATTTATACAATTACTTATGTGCCACTTTGTTTCATTATTTTCCACCATCCTTGAGTCAGCTTCATAATTCTAAGTGGTTTCTACAGGCTTCCAATGAATTAAAGTACTTCTCATTAAGAAAATTTTGTAGAGATTGAAATAAATGGTAATCTAAAGGTGCATAGTCAGGTGAGGACAATATATATAGTAAAACATCTCAATAATCTTGTTTATTTGTAGCTAAAAGTTCAAAAAAGAACATGCACAAGAAAATGTTTTTAAATATTCTAAAAATCAGATTCTTTTTTCCAGATTTATTTATATATTATGAGAGGTTTTCACTTCAAAAGTTGCCAACTGCATAAAAGAAAGAAGGTTTATGTGCAGGCTTGTCAAGGTGAGCCTTCAGAAAAAGATAATATATTGCAGGAGTAATAAACATTGATATGTAGTAGAATCAATCACATGTCTACTTACTACTAAATATTGATTAATAACAATGAACCCTACTGAAAGGCACAGCATTTTTATTAAATCTCTATTATCTAGCCCTGTAGATACATTGTTTGAAAATAGCATATCTAACATTTATATTTAACTTATTCTAATTCAGCATGTCCTACCTTTAGATTCTTAGTTATGATGTATGTTATACCCAGCAATTAATTCATAAATAAGAGACTATTTCCTTTTGTTAGCATGGAAAGACAGGAAAAATATATCAGAGATGCTACTTGGTTTCAGGAAATGGAAAAAGTTATCAATTTAAAATCTGTTTATTTGTATCCCATGATTTATGATTGTTATTGAAATATTTTCTTAAAGTTGTTAAGTTCAAATATTTAACAGATAAAAGACATACTTGATTTCAGTGAGAATATAAAAGAAAGAAAAAATAAAGGGAATATAAAAAATAGAAATTAAATTTTTATTTTTTTTAAATAAAAATCCAATTACAATAAATAAAATAAAATAACATTGTCTGCTGAATTATTTTTTTTAATTATTATTAAGATAAATGTTCATAAGACAGGGATTTGGCTAGAAAGGAAGAAATAAGTAAATATAAAAATACTTAACATCTATGGGTAATGACACTACTTGATTTCAGTCAAAAAAAAGGAAAAAAAAAACACAAACATACATACATAGATACATAAACATATACACACAAATATACAGTTGCAGTGAAATTAAATGCAGTCATTCTCTTTCCTCCCAAGACATCAAGGATTTAACTGAAGTTGTGAATATCAACCAACCTCCTCTGCTCACCTTATGCATATTTCAAGAAAGAAAGATTGACCTATCTCCCTTCTCACTAATAAGGCCTTGTGATGAATGGACACACACGGCTCTTGTTATAATATAGATTAACGTTTTAATTTGGTCATCAAGCCTGCTAGAATGTTCTTGGTCTTTCAGTTCAAATCTTCTGCTTTTAAACCTAGTGAACCACTTATGAATAGTAAACTCTGCTATGGTACCATCACTCTAAGTAACACACATCTTTTTTGCTGTTTATATAATGTTTTTGCATTTCCAGAAATAAAATAAAAGGCATCAAATGACAAAATGCATTTCATTTTTGTCCAAATTCTAATATAAAACATTTAAAATTCACAATCCATGTATGAATTGTATAGAAATATACACTGAAATGTCACTGTTCAAAAAACATATCAGTCATAAATTTCAGTCATGAAATAAAACCACATATTCAAAAAATACCTATTGAATAATGTTATAAATTTTTGTTCCAATCCAGTGTAAATGTATGTAGGTAAGATAGTAAAATAGGAGTAGATCGTTACCCTTTATTATGAAACTAAACATCACATTCTATAATGGTAAGTGCAATATGTTGTTGCGGGACACATAACACACATATAAGCTAATCACAAAAATTCAGTAAGAGATATGACGAATAATATACAGAGAGCATAAAATGAAGTGAAAAATAAATTGAACAGTTAGTTTTTCTAATAGCTAATTCATTCATTGAGATTCTGAGATAAAGTATTGGGTATCTGAAAAGTTCATGCCAATTTTGAAGGGAAAACAAAATTATACCATTAAACATTTATTCAATTAATAAGTTGTACAGCCTTTCTCCATTTTTTCTTTAACTTGAAGATTCCATTTTCTCAGAATTTGCATAGTTTCTTGGCAAAGAACTCATTAAGGTGTTTTTTTATGGCATCCAAAGAATTAAAATTTTTACCATTGATATTATTTTGCAAGGACCAGGAAAAATCCAAAGAAGTAATGTCTGATGAATATGGTGGGTGAGGTAACACATCCTAGCCAAGCTGCAACAATTTTTGCTGAGTTGCCAAAGAAACACAAGGTCTGGCATTACAATGGAAACAATACCTTTCATGTTCACCAATTCGGGCGGGGGGGGGGTCTTGAATTGCTGCCTTTAATTTTTCTAGTATTGAGGAGTACTTTTCAGAAACAATTGACTGGTTACTTGTCAGAAGCTCATAGTATAGGATTCCTTTTCAATCCCACCAGATGCACAACATGACTTTCTTAGGATAAAGTCCTGCTTTTGGGGTAGTGAAAGTTGGCTCATGTCACTTATCCCAGGATATTTTTTATTGAACATTGTTGTGAACGATCTATTTCTCATCACCTGTCAGAATTTGTTTAAAAATGGATGTATTTTCATTCCATTTATACAGCAAGTCAAAGACAGAAATGTGATTCAAAGGATTCTTTTCACTGAGATTATGTGGTACCCAAACATCATAGCAATTTGAGAACTCAAGCTTTACTAAGTGCTCATGGATGTTGAATTTTTATAAATTTAGTGTTTCTGCCAATTCCCATGTGTCATGCAGATTATTCTCAATCAATGTCTTGATTTGATTGTCATCTGTAGAGGGTATGTGCCTTAGCGTTCCTCATCAATAAGGCTATAATCACCTACTCTAAACTTCGCCAATCACTTCTGTACATATCTGTCAGCTAAAACACCTTTACCATACATATTTTTGTTATTTGTGAGGTATTTTTGCATTAACTTTACAGTAATAAAAATAGCATTAAGTGTCTAAAATGCACTTAATAATCTTCTATTTTCATAGGGATGCAAAACTGATACAAATTAATTTTAAACTTTCTTTCTCAAGAAATAGTTTGAAGTTTGCTCTAATCAGAAATGTAAGCATATTACATCAGTCGATAATTTGTCTTTACTTCTGTGATGAAGTATTATTTCCATAATTTACATTGTGCAGACTATTGTCCTCATTGTTATTACCATATTCAAAGCATTTCAGTCATTATACTCTCTAGCCTTCTTCCAGTGATTGGAATTTCAAACCAAACCCTTTATTTCAATCACTGGAGTATATTTTTTCATTCCATGAGCCATGTCACTCCCGGATGTCTGAGTTATCTCCAACTCTCTAAGATATTTGTTCACCACTGCTTTAGCCAGGTATTGAACTCACAACACTTAACAAAGTCATTTGGTCAATGCTTTTATCCACTGGGACACGCATCCTTGATGTGGTTTAACATACTGGAATATGAACAATTAAAAATCAATTTGGACTTTCCAGACAACCAAATATTTTCACTATTTTTTATTTACATTTATTTTTTAGATTTGTTAACTTTCACTAATATTTTCCTTTTTCAATTAATCCAGTTTTTTGTTAAACAATATGAAATTAAAATAAAGAAGTAAGCTCTGATGAGACTTGAACTTGCATTCTACACCTTCAGGATACAACAATAACTATTTTGGTTATAGAATTTTTACAAATTCCACCACCTCCCCTTCTGAATCTGCTTCTTCTATATGCCTTGTCTCTTCAATACGTAGGTGATCATGGCTTTCTACGTCTTCCTATCCCTGGTGGCTCTCAGCATGCTTTCTCCTGTTACACCATGCAACCCCCGTTCTGCCATCCACCTGCTCAGGCCAGTCAAGTATGTTACACTCTGTTTTCCCCTGTCTCTCCTTCCCTTTATCTGGCCTGTTAGTATCGGGTTCTCCAAGCCCTTCTTCCTCATTGCATCTCCCAGAAACTTCAGCTGTCTCTTCCTGATGCTCAGTATAAATTTCCTTTCCGTTTCCATTCTTTCCAAAACCTCATCATTGCTCACATGCTTGATCCATGATATCTGCAACATCCTTCTGTAGAACCACATTTTAGTTGCCTCAAATTTTTCCTTCATCTTTGATGATATTGTCCAGCATTTATTTCGATATTGAAGAACTGACATCACATAGCAATCTGGTACTCTCTTCTTTGTTTCTAGTGAAATTTTCCTATCTCTTGATACTCTACTCAACTTCTGGAATGCATCCTTTGCCATACCAATTCGCCTTTGGATTTCTGTGTCGCATCTTCTGTCTTCTGTTAGAACACTACCCAGGCATTTAAATTTTTATACCTGCTTGATTTTAGTATCCCCCACCTGTATTTGGCATTTTGGGCTGATGACCATGCATTCAGTTTTCTCGTAGTTTATTTGTAATCCTTTCTTGTCACTCTCCTCCGTTACCTTCTGTAGGAGGTACTGTAGTTTCCTTTCCGTGTCTGCTATCAGCACTGTATCATTTGTTTACCTTAAGTAGTTTAAATTGTGACCTCCGATTACAAACCCTGGCATAACATCTAGGGTCCTCAGAATAGTCTTGCTGTACAAGTTAAAGATTTCCAGTGAAAAGTCACATCCTTGTCTTATGCCCCTTTCTATCTTTGTATATCTGCTGAATTTGTTTCCTGTCCATATGCAGCAGTTTGCTGCCAGTAGTGATTCTTGATTACTCTTGTCTTTCCCAAATATGTTGAGGCTGCTGAGCATCTGCATCAATTCTGTGTGGCATATTTTGTCGAACACCTTTGCATAATTGATAAAACATAGGTACACATCCTTCTTCATTTGTGTTGCCCTTTCGAATAGCATCCTAATCATAAATATGGCGTTCCTTGTTCCATTGTCTTTGATGAACCCACACTGTTCTTGTCCTATCTCTGGCCTGATTCTACTTTTCGCTCTATTTATTAGGATTCGGACGATCAGTTTTGTGATGTGGCTGATTGTCCAGTGGAGTTCGCACTCGTTCGCACTCATTTGCAACTGGCTTCTTAGGCAGGGCTATGAAAATTGACTTGCTTAGGTGGACTGGTATTACACCACTGTTTTAAATTTCACCTCTTATTTCTGTAATTTTCTCACACTTTTTTAAAAGAGGTTAGTAGCTAAATGAACAGAAATTAAATAATGTGCTTTAAATATATACTTGCAATGTATTTACACTGAAATACCAGCTCCCATCTTATCATTAAAGTTAAGCAGTCAGGACTTAAATGGAGGATCATTGAGTACTGTAAATGAAAAATCAAGTACAAAACTCACTGGGCATGGGGATAGCAATCTTGTCCCATAGAACCTTACTTGCTATAGAAATTGAAAGTAGCCAGCTATATAGGATAAAGAACAAATAGGAAACAATCAATCTAACATGTTAAACATTTATTAAAGCTTCATCAGAAATTGAGATATTGAGAAAAAGAAAAAGAAATTCTAGTATTTTTACTTTTGTGTTGTCTGTTTGATCAAATTCTGTGGAAATATTTTCAGGGAAATTAACATCAGGATTCTTGTGAACATCTCTCTTGAATTTTTCATGTACAACAAGATTCTGTTCAAAGTTTCTCTTATCATTTTTCACTGCCTGCTGTTCTCCAAGTTAAAGGATCTAGTTTTCCTGCTCATTTTTCATCATGCTATCTTTCTGCATCATGTTATCTTTCTGTTTTGGTGCACTATATATTAAGAAATGCATAATATTTGGGACTTGATTGATTGTTATATGTTATATGTGCATTGTGGTGCAGTGGATATCAGCTTCAAACAATAAATCGGAGAGCCAAGTTTGAATTCCAGTTGAATTTATTGCATTCACTTACAAATACATATGGGAAAGGTATTAATCCATCACTATTTCCTCTAGCTATGGGTTAAATAGCAGGACAGATTAGGTTCTATAGCCTTGGTTGGCAACTAGTCTACTACAGAAAATAATAGCAACCTACTGCAGGAAAATCTTCTACCCAGTCAGTTCGTCCAAGTGTGCAACACTTAACTGACTGATTTAAAATTTTTTTTTTAGTAATACTGGAGCAATCAGCCTACTTTCATCATAACACAATCCTGTTCAAAATCTCTTAACATTGTTCAGTGCTTTCTTCTAAAATGTACAACCTAGACCAACATTTGCCCAGTCACTTTTCATCATGCTGGCCTTCTGCAATATGATGCTGATGCAATTTGTATACCTTTATTTTTTCCTGTGCACTTGTCTGTTTTCTTTAGCCAATTCACCATGTTTAGGAATCATATTGTCATTCATCATGACTACATAATCGTAATGTAACTAACACTGAAATACAAGAGATTTATTACTGAAGTGGACCTGTGATGGGACCACTAAATGATAAATTGAAACACGGTGGTATAGTTAACAACATATATGAAGTCAAAAATAGATACAAGAGAACAGAGTAACATAAGCTTTGCTTACTAGTGACAGACAGACAGACTGTGCTGAACTGAACTGAAGCCACGAGAGTGATTAACTCTCAGTTAATATACTGGTAGGAAGAGTCCATAGTTAAGTGGGTAACACCCCACAACACCCCACTTCCAAGAGCTTTTCCCCGAAAAGATGTTTAATATTTCTTCCCTTTTGGATCGACGATCAAAGGATCAACAAATTTTCTTTTTCTTCCAGATCGCCTTATTTCGGGTAAGCCTTGAGATCGAAACTCTCAAAGATGGTATCTATCAGCTCTTCATTAGTTAGTGGTGATTCATTACTGTTAGTTGTCCAACATTTCCTAATTGGTTTTGATGGCACCTGTGTGTATTCTTGGGACCTTTAATTATATATACGAGATCTCCCACTCTTTGCTTTACTGTTTCCCAAAACGTCATGTTGTTCTTATAGACTTTGAACAATACTTTCTCACCGCAGGAGTAACGTTTTCTGGGGAGGGCAACCGTTTTTTTTAAAATTTACCTGCTTTGGAATGAGCTTATCAAATACTGATCTTATCCTTCTTGCGAACATCGTTTCTGCAGGTGAAAGTCCCGTTGGCATATTGAGGTTTGGTGCAAAAACTGTTGCAGGACCTTATCAGTCGTTGTGCCCAGCGATCTTTTTAAGTACTCGTTTTAAGGTGTCCAAGAAACGCTCTGCCTGTCGGTTGGACCTAGGGTGATATGGCGGGGTCGTAATGTGTTTCACCTGGAACGTTTCACAAAACTCTTTAAATTCACCAGACGTGAACTACGTTCCGTTGTCCGTCACCACCCAATCCACTACGCCAAAACGCGCAAACAGTTCATGAAGGAAAGTGTTATGTTTTTAACATGACAAAATAAAACGGTTATGGAAAAATGACACACTCGCCGAGTATTGGAAATAATCAGGGAATTTATTATTGTGGGAACATGAGTACAGTGAACAGTTGTGGATGTTGAACAACCGTGTGTTTATAGAGAGCATGGCAAACCTCAACCTGCCATGTTTGCTCGCCTCTACCGGAAGTCCCTTTCCCTTGTCTCCCAGCATGCACCTGTTAGCTGGGGAACGGACTCCCTTGAATGATCCAGGGGAGGTAACTTTTGATCCTTTTTTATGGTGATCCTAATAGAAAGCTATCGTGGGTCTTCTGCATCTAAGCACTTCCAGCCATTTAGTGTGGCTGTCGACGACTATGAGGTAGTAATGGTCTTCCAATGGACCCTCAAAATCGACGTGAATCCTCTGCCACGGTTGGTCAGTCTTTGGCCACCGTTTGCACATAATTGGTGGAGCTTTAGCTGCGAGCGCACACCCTTTGCATGCCTCAGTCATGTCAGCTATATCTCTGTCCATGTTTGGCCAGTAGACGTAACAACGCATGAGACTTTTTGTACGGTTTTTTCCGGGATGTTCTATATGAAAGTCCCGCAGGATTTTCTTTTGCAAATTTTTAGGTATCACCACTTATAGGTATTACCACATTATACAACAATACATCGTTACGAAAAAAAACCTCAGACACAATCGAGTCTTTATTATAAATTTTGTTCTTGGTAGTACGAATAAACTCGTCTTTTAAAGCTTCTCTTTTAATGCCTGATAGTGTTACTAGAAGCTCTCTCACGGTGTTCGCAATCATGTTCTTTATCTCGCAGTTCGTTCTTAAGGTCGCGATTATCGAGTCTTCGAATATTTCTTTGTTTTTTGGAACGAGTCTAGACAAACCGTTAGCATAGCAGATGTTCTTGGAGGACAGCTACTCAATCTTAAAATTATAGTTCAGCAGGATTGTACCCCACCGTATAAGTCTGTTCGCGATGTACACCGGTAATCCCTTGTTAAATCCGTATATAAGCAGCGGTTTGTGGCCAGTCTGTAACGTAAAATATCTACTGTGTAGATATCTGTGAAACTTGATAACGGCAAAGATTATGCTTAACGCCTCCTTTTCGATCTGCGAATATTGCTTCTCCACAGGCAGCAAAATTCGTGACTCATGCACGATGGGTTTCCTCGTTCCATCCGGAAGTTTGTGTAAAATTCAGGCGCCGATGCTATAAGAGCTGGCATAGCTTGTTACTATGATGTCCAACTTTGGGTCATAGTGAGTGAGAGAAAGTGAGTGTGTTCTTTATTTTTTCGAATGCAGATTGGCATTCCGGTGTTCATTCCCAGGTTTTATCTTTCTTTAGTAGTTCATTTAAGAGAGCTCGCAAGTTGTGCATGTTTTTAAAGAACACCTGGTAAAAATTAGGAAGCTTTGTAGTGCATGTCCTTGATCGCTGTAGCCCTGTCTGGATCCAGTCGTCGACCGTTTTTGTTAATGATATGCACCAAATATTTTATTGCGTCAAGTAAAAATCACATTTAACCTCCTTGACTTTGAAGCCATATTCTTGAATTTTGTCAAATAGGCTTAGTACGTGCTCCCGATGGTCTTTCACCGATTTACTAGTAATTATGATATCATCAAGACAGGCAGTTGCGAAATCAAGGTCGCCCAATATGGTGTCCATAATCTGCTGAAAGATAGCAGGCGCGACCTTGACTCCAAAAGCCAGTCTATTAAATTTATAAAAACCTCTATGTGTATTTATACAAAGAAGTTTGGAACAGTTCTCCTCAACCTGGATTTGTAAATATGCATCCGATAAGTCAATTTTAGAAAAAAATTTGACACAATTTAATTTATTAAATATCTCTTCGGGGCTAGAAAGAGGATAGTGGTTGTCTTTTAGTGCGGTGTTTAATTCCGTTGAGAAATTAGCACATACTCTGATTTAGCTTGATTTTTTCTTTACATGTATATGTAAAGAAAAAATCAAGCTTTGTTGGTGCAGCCCATTCACTGAAATCTATTTTAGACAAGATACCTGCATTTTTCAATCTGTTTAACTTTTCATGGATTTGGTTCACCTCCGCAAACGGAACGTTCCTTTTCTTTTTAAACACGGGCTTAGCGTTATCTTTTAACTGGAATTGTGCTTGTATCTTGGTACATTTTCCTAACCCGCCTGAAAACACATCAGGGAATTTTTGCTTGAGTTCCTGTTTCAGTTCCTCGAAGTTGGAGATTGTACTTTCTATTTTACGACAAAACATACTTATTGGACAGTCCCACAGATTGAACTTCTCAATCCAATCTGTTCCAAATAAGTTTTCTCTATTTTTCATTACATAACATTTTAATTTTTTCGTTATTCCATTTAATGTTACCGCGAGAAATACTTTACCTAAAATATTAATTTGTCACCTGTTACAGAACGTGCTGTTTTCTTTGTTCTTAATAAAGTTGGCTTTTTCAGTCGCCTCCAGGAATGCAAATTAATAATCGTAAGGTCAGACCCAGAGTCGAGCTGGAATTTTATCGTTTTGTTAAATATTTGCACAATTACGTATTTACGCAAATTTCCATCTTCTTTGTTGCTTGACTGCGTCGGCTTAATTTTATTTTTTGATCTTCTAAATTTTTTAACATACCAGCAGCATGATGTTACATGGCCAGTTTTACCACAATTTTGATAGGTTTTCTTCTTTTTAGACGGGCAAAATCTCATCCAGCGTAGGTTTCCGCAGAAATAACACGAACCTGGTGGTGAATTTTCTTTTCTATTCGTAGTATGCTTGTCGCGATATTTTGGTCACATAGATTTACTTTTCTTTTTTTCCGGGGAGTAATGTTTTGGTCTGCTCTTAATTTTTTTTTATGTCAGTGACTCCCGACTCCTCGATGTTTCTAGAGTCACATTTTACGGATACAACCCTCTGGCAGTCCTCTGCCAATTTTTGGAGGGTTAGACCAGGATTATTCTGTAATTTTGTCATCACTCGGTATCTAATTTCAGCGCCTCCAGCTGAGACTAAACCCTAGGCAAAAATCAGACATTTGAAGTCGTCAGCAGATAAATCTGCTAATTTGAAGTCATTACAGTGTTTATTTACTGTAGCCGCAAATGTCAGATAGTCCTGCTGATCCTCCTTGAATTGATTTAGACACTTCCATCACTTGTAGAAGAGTGACGTGTTAGGCCCAAATAGTTCCTACAGTAACTTAACTGTTTCTGAGAAATCTAAGTCCGTATGTTTTTGAAAAATTCTTCCCAAACCAAGAACTAACTAGTTTTTATAACAATAACTAACAAGGGAAAATGGCAAGCAGCAACTTAGAAGGAAGCTGGAAAATGTTACTACTCTATTACAGTTTCTGTTGCTTAACATTCTGAACATATAGCAACCAACTTACACTTTATTGTCTTTCTCTAAAATCTTTGACTAACAAAGTTTTTATGTATATGCTTAAGTTAAAAAATAGTCTTACTTCATGGACTATTTAAACTTGTTCAGAGATGTTATAACACTGCTTCAAGCGTACATTTTTATATTACTTTGCACATGTTTATTACATTGACTTTTGTGTGCATTATATTGTCTTGTGTAAATTTGCTCTTGTTTATGTTTCTTACGTAGCCTGCAAAGCCATTTATTATTGCATTTTTTTCTTTTAGAGTTAGCAAACTTAATAGTGCTATACTGAAAACTTACATTTTGGTCAAAGCATTTATTTTAGCAGACAAAGTCTTACATATGAATTAAGGACAGCACAAAAATCTTACTTTTATAATAATCTAAGTATTTTCTTCAGATTTTAAGTACCTACGCAGTATAAATATCTAAACTTAAATAATAAAAGTAAATAAAATGTATAGTTTCTCAACATTCTAAATTTCAATTGATGCAGTATCTTATTTTTATTAGAATGCTACGAATGTATTAACTATCCCATTATAATAAAGGCCGTTATATATATATATATATATATATATATCTTTCATCATGCTCATGGAGAGAAAGAGACAATAGCAAGGCAATGTTGGCTCAGTTCATTCTCTTTACTACCAGTTATTAAACTTTACTACCAGTTATGAAAGCTCTTACAGCGTGTTTGCTTTTTAACACTGTCTTATTATTCTTTTGCAATAATTATGTTGTTGATTAGCAAAGAATATATATATATCCTTTCTGTTATAATAAAGACCGTTGAGTGTGTGTATGCGTGTATATATATATATATATATATATATATATATATATAGATTGATTGATTGTCTAATACTTAGTTTTTGGTCCTAATAGGGTTAGATAAGTACACATTTGTACTAAAAAGTGTTCTATACAATTATATTGTAGAACTTTTGAATATTTTCCATTTTTAACAAGTTATTTCGCTACCCAGGTTTCTACGACGAGTGGTGTCTTCAAGCGACTGTTAATAACTGATTTTACCTTTTACCGTTTTTCTTTTTAAGAACGCTCTTGTAAGGGTGTTTTATTTGAACGTTCATGTGGCAGAGAATTTATGAACGCGCATTGTTTAAATTCAAACGAATTATGACGTTTTCATCCATGGTTGTATGAACTTAACAGGTATTTCTTAGTGTGGATGCATTTTGTCATAATTTCTGTTCTTTGATTTAACAGTTCGTCTTTATCTGAGTATGTCATAATTTCAAATTTTTCTTCTTGGCACAGTCTACATATTTGTCCACCGTTGTAAGGCTTGGCTGTTTTTGCAATGCTCCACGTTATGTGTGGATCTTTTTCATATTTTGATTTCAATTTCCAGACGTGGTTAGCCAATTTTGCATTGTTTTTTAATTTTTCTATTTTAAATGTAGATCTGTGGTTGAACCACCTGTTTTTAAAGGTCTCATTGGTTGAGCCCAAATATATTTTGCTTTGGCCATCTGGGTCATGTACCTCTGCCTTATAAATTATTTCTTTTGTGTTACAGAGACCTTGAAGTGGACATTTATTTTTGTCTCTGCAGTTGCATTCTTTGTTGGTGGTTTTGTTTTGTACGATGCTATTTAAGTTTCTGGCGTTTTGTTTTTTATGAAACTATCTAAATTATTAGTGCAACTATAACTTAGTTTGATTATGTTTCTGTTGAAAATTTTGTTTAATTCTGATTCTTTTGGAAAGTGCTTATCTATTAGTTTAAAAAATATATGTTCTATTTTGGTCTTTACTTCTAAAATAATGGTGGGTTGAACCAGATAATGTTTCGTTTTCTATTGTTGTTTTTGATTTGTCTGTGTGGTTGAGAATTATATTGTAAAATGGTTTTATGGCCAGAATTTCTTAGTGCATCCTCATAAATATTTTTCTTTTCATTAAATATTGATTTGTTTGACGAATTATTAGATAATATGTGTTTTATGCCTTTGTAAATGTGTTTAAATATATTATTTGGATGATTGGACTTTGTATTTATGTATGATAATTTAGTGTATGTTTTCATGTATGGCGAGACATTTCCAGTTTGTAAATTAAGTTCTACATCTAAATATTGAACCACTTTATTATTTGTGTCCACTGTAATATCAAAATCTAGTTCTTTGAATAATTTAAAAAGCTGTTTCTTTATTTTATCATTCATTCTTTTGTTATCTGGTGCTATTATTAATCCGTCATCTTTATATAATCCGTGGTTGTTGATATGGATTATTTTGTTTATTTGGATTAAAATGTATATTACCATCAATTCTGAGATTTCTGCTCCATCATATGATCCTTGTGGTACATCGAATGTTTCGTTATTGGATTTCTTGATTCATGCTATATCTTTGCGGAAAAGTATAGATTTTCGGCAATGTAATATTATGTCAATAAGCTCTGATGGTATTTTTATGTACATTTTAGCAAAATTAAATGCTTAAACCTTTCTCAGATATTGATGGGTAAAAGTTTTTTTTATATCATATTTGATAAATGTGTGTTTACTTTTGCATTTAATTTTTTGGAACCAGGAAATACAGTTACTAGTGTTTTTCCACTGGTTTGCTTGAGTGGCTGTTCTTAACAAGTCGCAAATATTTTTTAATATTAGAGGGCTTATTTTGACCACTTCTGTTTTTGTCGGGTTAATTAGTCTGTCTGATGTAAAGTCATCTACTCATGGTAGAAACCTGGGTAGCGAAATAACTCGTTTAAAAATGGAATATATATATATGTATATATATATATATATATATATATATATATATATATATATATATATGAATTCTTTATTTGTAAACGTGTTATATATATATATATTTCCTCCAGTCAGGTTCAAGGGGGAAAACCTGTGAGGAAACAGCTAATAATCTCAAATATTTTGCCATCATTTTTGACATTAGGGGTACGCTCATATTATTATAAGAGAGAAAGAATAAATACCCTTATGAGGTTTCATATTTTAAAATATCAAAATTAATCTATCTTCAAAGGTTTTGTGCTAAAAATATCATCTTTCTTAAGCAACTAACATACTGTTTCCAGGTTGCATTAGTGATGAAGCAGTAACTTTTTCACCATTAAAATTGCAAAACATGATGCAACCATAGAATTAATAAGCAATTTTAACAGTTGATAGACAGGCGAAGAAAATGTACATGTATAATTAAGGCAAGTAATTATAGAAAAATCTATGTATTCATTGTCAAACTATCATGTTTTTCTAAACATTTCGTTTTGAAAAAAAACAAACTTGCCAACTTAAGAAAAATAATATCATATAGTTCAATTTATAAAGCAGGTCTGTACAGTCACCTGCCTTTGGCAAGAGTTTTTGGTTACATTACTTTAGTGGTAATAAAGGGAAAAATATTAGTTCACTGACTGCCTGGTTGTGTCATGTTTCCCTATCTCTTTACTGAATATATAACCTTTGTTTCTTCTTTCTTCCTTTTCAAAACCCATCCTAAATATTGAAGTTTTGTTTTTCTAATATATCTAGTCTATTATGTGTACAATTTCATTGCATGGACATATATTGTAATCATCACTTGTAGTAAAATAATCCACTTCCACGTAAATGTTCCTTTCAAGTACAAAGCCATCTCTGCTTTAATCTGGTTTTGTTCTACCATGTATGTGAAAATCTTCATATGATGATCTTCATATACTGTAAGCATCTGTTTTAGTTTACACTGAACCTGATAGATATTTTTGCCACTTTAATTAGATTGTTTTAAATTCTTAATACTAAGGTTTATACAACTGCCGTACACAAAAGATATCTTGAATTACTAATTTTTGTATATACTAATAAAGTATTTTTGATTGATAATTCACTAGACTCTGCTTTGGCAATAAAAGTTGAATACAATTACTATCAATAACAAACAGCCAATAATACCAGTTGTATGATTATATGTCTAGACAATAAAATTAAAACACCAGTTAAAATGTTATCAGCAGTTAAATAGAACCACATTGATCAGAGGATGATTTTTACTGAATTTATTTTACCCTCACTATAACTTTTTTTTTTAGATCAAATTACTTTGTGAATATGATAATTTAGGTCAGTTTTCTACTCCAGTTGAAAAAAAAAAAAAGAAAAGAGTGAAAAGATTGGAAAAGAGAAAGCCGGAAACCACATCCTGAACAGGGAACAAGGGATGAGCCTCTTCACCTGTTCAATAGACGTGGGTGGAGTGTGAACCGGGCGATAGTTTAGTCTATCTATTCCAATTAAAAAAAAGAAAAGAAAAGAGTGCAAAAATTGGAAAAGAGAAAGCCGGAAACCACATCCTAAACAGGGAACAAGGAATGAGCCTCTTCACCTGTTCAATAGATGTGGGTGGAGTGTGAACCGGGCGATAGTTTAGTCTATCTACTCCAATTGAAAAAAAAAAGAAAATAGTGAAAAGATTGGAAAGAGAAAGCCGGAAACTACATCCTAAACATGGAACAAGGGATGAGCCTCTTCACCTGGTCAATAGACGTGGGTGGAGTGTGAACCGGGCAATAGTTTAGTCTATCTACTCCAATTGAAAAAAAAAAAAGAAAAGAGTGAAAAGATTGGAAAAGAGAAAGCCGGAAACCACATCCTAAACAGGGAACAAGGGATGAGCCTCTTCACCTGTTCAATAGACGTGGGATGTGGTTTCCGGCTTTCTCTTTACCAATCTTTTCACTCTTATGTAGTCCCCTGCACATCAGTGGCGTCACCGCCTCGCTCGGGGTGATATGATTAAAAAAAACGTTTAATATTGATATTTTTATACACTTTTATGGGACTACTATTCTAATTAGTCTTGTTTTTGTAGTCATAATAGAAAACAAAAACTTACAATAAGACAAAGAAAACATGATTTGAATAAACAGATAAATAGAAGTACATAAGAATAAAATAAATAAGCAAATTTTTTAATAAAATCTTAGAAATCTAAATGCATTTTGTAAGGAAATTGAAGCCACCAAATACCAATTTTTGTGTATATATTTTGTAAATTTTAACTCTGATGAAAACTAAAGATTTAAGCTGTCTACATATTTTAATTTAATGAGTAAATTTATCAAAAAAGAAAACAAAAAAAATCTTCTCTGGATCTCAGTTCTGTACAAGAAAATTAATATATCTTTTAGTATATATATTAGTAATGAATTTTTCTCAGGTCTATCAAGGAACATCACTTTCAATGTGCTATTTGTTCTTTTCTCATACAAATTCATTTGACAAACTCAATCAACTAAATTCCTTTGTGTCTCCTTTAAACTATTGCAATGAAGACATTTACACTTAAGCAAAATATCTACAAATATTCTAAATCTACTCAAATGTTAAAAAGTGGATTCTTTTAGAAGAATATGATCATTTAACTCCCCCCAAAATGATACTTATTGCATAACTTATATATATAATACCCAAGGGAAACATTATAGCACAATAGAATTTTTTAAATTCCATACCACTATAAATTAATAAGAAAATATCAATTAAACAAGATTATCCAATTAAAAAATAACATTAGACAATGCAAATGTCACTTGGCATGTTCTTTCTTCAGATTGATAATCCTCTAATAAGAAGTCTGTTTAGAACTGGCGTTATAAACTTATAGTGGCAAATTAGTTTATTCTTAATTTCTGGTATACAAAGCCAAAGTAGATCTTATGGACAACTATTCCTACAAATTCTATTTATACTGTAATGTGTTAAATCCACACACACACACACACACACTATATATATGTATGATGCTCTCATTATGACTGAGCTCTCTAGAGAGAAAAATTTAAATAAGAACAGTTACCACTTCTGCGATTTATGCATAACTCTTCAGCAATGAACTGAGTTCTTTCAGTGACTGTCGTGTGTATACACCACTTATATATAACATGCTAAAAGTTCCCTTCTCTGATTCCATGAGCCTATGGCTTAGAGGTTAGCGACTTCGGTCAACACCAAATCGGTCGAGTTTTGATCACGGCCAGAAGCAAGTTGATGTCTAGCCACACTGATGAGCTGTGATACAGTGAAACAGGCTTGTATATGGATGACAAATATAGTATGCATATATATATATATGTATGGTTAGGTCTTGAAGGCTGTCACAATGTTTTTAGGAAGGTAAAGAAGTTGTTGGGCATTACCCATTTATTATACATTAATATTTCGAGATCAAAATCTCATCTTCAGAATGGCAAAGGAGCTTGTGTCTGTCTGAGTGAGTCTGTGCCTTTCAAAGAATGAGTCATTTCTGGCTGCTGCTGCTGCTGTCATTAATTGTAGTGAGCATTTGTGTGTGTGTGTATGTGTGTGTAAATTTGTTAGAGCATGTATGTATGTGTGTGTGTCTGTTTATGGTATATATATGTGTGATTGACAGTTGGGACCTTTTTCTGGTTTTATGATATCAGTCAAACTAACAGTCAGGTCACACATACTTAGATAAATCACATATTAAAATATGTGATTTATCTAAGTATGCGTGACCTGACCGTTAGTTTGACTTTTGCCAACGTTGAAGAGGATTTGTTTTATTACTGTTGTTTTATCTATCTGCTTTATTTCGTGGTGAGTGCGTGTCCTGACTGTGTCATGTGTGCATGTTTATGTGCATATACTTCTTGTAATTTATTTTACTTTATTTTGTATGTGTGTGTGTGTGTGTGTTGTGTTCTGGTATATAGTGTGTTATAGGTACCTCCACTACTTTGCAGGAAAAACAGCATAGTGTAATGAAAAAGGCCACAAACTTAATAAAAAAAGGTCTATGTTGATGTTATTATTAAGATGAAAGACCAAATTATTTTTTATTTTATTTTTTTATTGAATTGTTATTATTATTATTTTGTTTGTTTTATTAATTTATTTTTTTTATCCTTTCTAACAAACAGCATAGCGTAATGAAAAAGGCCACAAACTTAAGGAAAATGAAGTTTTATCGTCAACATTATTATTCAAATGAAAGACCTAAGTATTCTTAATTATTTTTTGGAATTTTTTTTTAAAACCTTTCTAACAAATAGCATACCATAATGAAAAAGGCCACGAATTTAATGAAAATAGAGTTTTATTGTCAAAACATTGATGTCATTAAGATAAAAGACCAAAGTATTTTTGTAATTATTCTTTTGAAATTGTTTTAATCCTTTCTAACAAACAGCATAGCATCATGAAAAAGGCCACAAACTCAATGAAAGCAAAGCTTCATCATCAAAATGCTGATGCCATCATCAAGATGAAAGATCAAAGTCTTTTTTAACTATTTTTTGAAATTTTTATTTTTTTTCAGCCTGTTCGAAATTTTGGTTAAAATCTTGTTTTGTTTACATCATCACCTTCTACATTAACTCTTTTTTTTTCCTTTCCCTTTGTGGAAATAATAAATTTAATCATGAAGCTTTTAATTAAATCTAAAATGAAATCTTCAAGAATGCATTTTCATTTTAAAAATTTCATTTTCAACGTAGGCATCAAATCTCTATGCCGAAATATATATATATATATATATATATATATATACACACACACACACACACACACATTATATGTATATTTATACACAAACACACATTATATATATCAGATATCAGATGCAGATATCAGGACAGGATCCAGAGACAAGGAGAGATACTGAATGAAGAGACAATATCCATATAACAAAATTGATACATAATAGTTTTTATATATTTTTTTTAATGTACATTCACAAAAATGTTTAATTTTGGTCCTCTATATTTCTGGCAGAAATGTTTCCTCTTTCAGCCAAATTTGAACAACTTGTTTGAAATCCGAACTTTAAAACGCATATATTCAACCTGCCCTCATTCTAGGTAAAATTGTATAATTTCTGATCTCAGCAAAATTCTGTAAAACAACTGAGCCATCACAATCATTCAGCGCTATCTTGAATCATGAAATACTTTAACACTTAGGACATTACGTTTTTGTTTTTTTTAATCATCTCACCCCAAGCAAGGCATTCCACTGCCACTATTGCGCATGGGGCTACATAGAGGAAAGTAAAGAGAAGGAGTGGTTAGACATAGGGAATGTCAGGAGGAAGGTGACAGATGAGTAAGGATACCGAGGATGAGGGTTGGGCAGATGGGAAGAGTGCTTGATAGAATGGGAGCAGGTTAGTGTGTTAGGAGGTGTCTATTGACCTTACATTTAAACTCCTGGAGATTGTAGCCGTCGGGGAAGCAATCGTTTGGAAGAGAATTCCACAGTTGGGAAGTGCGAGGAAAGAAACTGTTGGAGTAGAAGTTACGGCGGCATTTTATCGGTTTCACTGTAAAAGGGTGGGATCTAGTTGCTAATCTAGTATCTCGTTCAAATTTGTATTTAGGGGGCACTAGTGATCTAAGTTCATCGGAGCAGAAGCAGTGAAAGTATTTATAGAAGAGACACAGGGAAGCCACGTTGCACCAGTGGGAGAGAGACTGCAGGCGGTCTGCCAAGTCGGTATCTATCACATTACAGACCCTCCTCTGAAACTTATTGAGAAGCCTGGGGAGAACAGCAGGGGCACCCGACCAGATATGGCAGCAGTATTCAATGCACGGGCGGATGGTAGATTTATAAATGTGCAGGATAGATTTAGATGGAACAAACTTCCGGGCCCTACACAGAGAACCGACTTTCATAGCAGCGGATTTAGCAATGGATTCGATATAGTCATTCCATTTGAGGTCCACTGAAAGTGTGAGACCAAGGAGGCGTAGTGTTTTACTCTCTGGGAGGCAAGCCTGTTCTATGCTAATGGGAGGTAGGTGAGATTGTCGATGATGGTTAATTGAGAGTAGCTTCGTTTTAGAAGCATTAAAATTTACTAGCCATTTCTTACCCCAGTCCATTATGGATTGGAGGTCTTTTTCAATCTCGGCTGCGAGGTTAGCTTTGACGCTTACACCAGATTTTTGTTGGAGGCGAGAGTAAACTGTGGTGTCATCGGCGTACAAACCTATTTTGGCTCTTATGGAATCAGGGAGATCATTAATGTATATCAGGAAGAGTGTAGGACCTAAGATGGAGCCTTGGGGGACACCTGCATTTGTATGGTAGTTCTGAGAGGCACGTCCGTTTAATACCACCTTCATTGTGCAGTTAGAGAGGAATGACTGGATTAGTTCAAACAAATGTAATCATGTAAGAAACTTGATGATGATGTGCAGTTGTTTAATATGGTTAATAAACCTTATATTATAAAGAGAGAAAATGAATGCTTAAATAAAACAAAAGACAATGCATATGTTTAGAGACATTAACTTTAATGATACAGGAATGGAAAGAAATTTATTTGGTGAATCACAGCCTCTTGACATCATGATTACTCTTACTTTGCTTTAATATTTCCATTTGCTGAGCTGTCAGCTGCCATTTTTCCTTTAATCTAGGCTTGATGGATTTCTTTTTTTACATTTATTTATTTATTCTTGTGCTTGGAATTTCTCTTCCCAGAAAGTATGGCATTTGCAGAAGTATAGTCAAAACAAATATACAAGCAGAGAAAGATTCTACAAATTTACATTAATTAATATATTATTATAGTTATATGATAACACACCAATTTCAAGCATCTCAAGAAATTTAATGGGAAGTGGGCATTATAGTAATCCCCACTTTAGACCCATAGACTCCACTAAGGAGTACAAGGTCATAGCTCTCAAGTGTTTATACTGTAAATTCCATAGCAAGTTTTTATGGGATGAAGTTGCTTGCCCCATGCCCAACTGGTTATGTGCCTGGTTTTCCTTTACAGTATGCAGTATTCCTAAGCATACCTCCATCTAAGTACTAACTAGGGTTTGATTTGATCATAAAAATATATATCAAAGATGACAAAAAGGAGAAGAGTTTTCAATCACCTAAATAGTTAAAAATCAAAAAAACAAATTGGGAAATTTTTACTTATATTAATGCTTATCATATTTTATTACGAGATAACGTAATAAAACATGATAAGCATTAAAATAAGTCTTTGTTTTATTAATTAAGAAATTTATAATTATAGATTGATTGGTGTATGCAAACAAATGAAGTCATTCTGACTAAAATGTTGAGCTCTCCATAGAGCATTTGTAATAATCTAGCAGTGTGAGTTCACAATAAAAAAAAAAATTATACAGAGTTTTAGTTTGTACCAATATTTTATTTTTGTACCATATTTCACTATTCATCTTTTGGAAATAATAAATGAAGTAGTACAATGTATAAAATAAATTGATACTAATTGCTTTACAAAACAGCAACAACTGAACAAATCAATCATTTGAACAGGGGTCAATATAAAATTTTAAAACACAATTTACACAATGGAGTCCCATGAAACTTAATTACTTTAATTTATTAAAAATAGTTGCTAATAGATTTTTAAAAAAATGAAAACTAGTTAAACAGCAAAGGCAAAATAATTCTGATTTTCTCTATATGTTGTGTGTGAATTAAAGGAAAAAAAATTAACACAAATTAGAATATTAGAACACATAAGAATTGCATAAAAGTGGGTTGGATCGAAATGAGAAAAGGTGAGAAAACAAATTGAAAAGCATATAAAGAGAACTTTCAAAACTTGCAAAAAAACTTCCAATTTTCAAAGATATACAGTTTAATTTTGTAGTATGTGAGAAAAAAAATGTCAAATTCCTCCTATGTTTCAAGAATATAGTATGTAGAATAAAAGTTAAAAGACAGAAAGGAAAATGTAACTAACAGGAAAAATAGGATTACATTTACAGAATGAGTTCAAAATCAACAAAAATGAAAAACTTGCAGAAATGTTTCTTAAAAAAATTGAAAACTATGAAGTAATTTTAAAAGAAATTAAAGTGAATCAGGCATGTATTAACCATAAGACATATTGGTAAGTTAAAAAAGACAATATCAGGCTATATTTGATTGAATTCTAAAATGGGAATTTAAAAAGAAAAAGTCACATTCTGGGAAAGACAGAGTAAAGTTGGTATTGTTTTAAAATCAAGACCCAAACTTTCTTAGTTGGTAACAACTTGAGCAATTAGCTTGAAACTAAAAAAAACATTTTTTATAGGTAACCTATTTTTACTATTTGCATGTTTCTTTAGTAACACTATTATAACTTATTTTTTCCAAAATTTGTTTGGGCCAAATGACTGACAAATAGATTTTATATTCACTTATTTTCCCATTTACCAGGCATTTTGTGTATAAAGGAATTTAATAGAATATGGCCTACTCATACAAGCCTACTCAAATGACATTGATTGCTTACAAATTAGATGTATATTTTAGAAGAGTTACAATAATGATGTGCATTGTGGTGCAGTGGATATTGACTTAGAATGATAAATCAGGAAGCTGGGTTCGAATTCCAGTTGAATTCCTTGCATTCACTTACACAGAAATACTCTTGGGAAAGGTATGAATCCATCTATTTCCTCCAGTTATGGGTTAAATAATAGGACAGATTGGGTTCTATAGCTTTGGCTGGCAACCATTCTACCACAGAAAGCAATGGCAACCTACTGCAGGATAATCTTCTGCCCAGTCAGTCATGTCTCTTTCGAAACACAATTGCCCAAAGCGTGTATCATGTATGGCACTTAACTGACTGACAATAATGAAACTTTCAAAATATTTTTAACTTCTATAGATTAAATTATTTGGAGAAAAATAAATAACCAAGATTTGAAATGGTCAATTATTAAGTAGAAGTTTACTGAAAATCTTTTATAAGTTATTAATAATTGATAAATATTAGTTGTCTAAAGTTTAAGGTTTCAAATAACTAACTATAGATAATAGAATAATTAAATTTTGTTTTTACTGAAAGGTAAAATAAAATGTAAGACAAAAACTTTATTAAGATACTTGAAAAAAAGAGTGAAAACAACAGAAAACTGGAAAGGTAAAAACTAAAAACATTAAAAGCCAAAACAAATAGGCTAAAAAAAAAAACACCTGACAGTAAATATCAGTATTTTGTTTATTAGCAGAAAGTAAGCTGTACATTAGATTGTAAAGTATAATCCACTTGAAAAAAAAGTCAAATTGTGAAAGTTGATTAGAAATAAAATAGTGGAGTTTTGTTTAAAGATTTGAAATTAAGTCTAATCCACCAATTGTATCAATGAGACAAATACAATGAAACTGACAGACAGTTAGAGACAAAAATAATACATTCAGCAATACATCTGCATACATATAAGAGAGTTCCTAAAATTGTACAGCATCTTAGCATAAACATAAGTAAATGTTTATAAATAGAGAAATATTATATACTGACATAGTTATAGTTTGGAGGGTGAAAACATACACAAAATCCTTGTTAGATGACAGAAGAGATTATATGATTGGATGTTGAGTACAAAACTCAATAGGATTAAAAGCATTTCACATGTCTATTTATAAAAAAAGATGTGACAAAATATCTTCATTTGACAAAAGCAAGACAAATAAAAACAGTAATAATACAATCTCTATATGCAAGTCTGACTATAAGAACAACAGGCAAGTATTCAGAGGCAAAGACAGGCAACAAAATAGCTACATGTATCTGCATATAAGCAACAGTTAAAAGAAAAAATTAAAATTTGTAAATGAAAAATGGTTCAACAGACAAAGTGACCATAACACTGAATATAAATTTAGATCAGAATTTAGGCAACAATATTTCTTTTACTCAGTCAATATGTTTATCAAAATTAAATTTCTGTAGAAATTAGTGCTAGCATACAAAACTTTCAAGGCAACAATTTTAAAATGGTGAACTGAAATAGAAAAAAATGGAGTGGAATGACAGCATAAAAACTGAAAGAGGAAAAGTTAAAAGAAAGGCAAAAAACCCAGAATCACTTAATGAAATGAAGTGCTTTTTTGCATTTTGAAGTGGAGGGGTTTAGTAGTGGGTAGAAAAAAAAGTGTTTAAGATCATTCCAATGCAGGAGATTTATACATACTGAAGAATAATTCAAAATTGTATAAAAAAATGATCAAACAGGGGACTGGTTTTACTGATTGGTATATAATTTTCTTTTCATGATTTAAAGCAAAAAAAGTAAATAAATAAATGACACGGCATCAATTAAGAAATTTAATCTTTTTAAAATAATGCTTTTTGCAATACTGTATGGTAGACAATTCTGTATGTGTGTGTGTGTGTGTGTGTGTGTGTGTGTGTGTGTGTATATATATATATATATAGAGAGAGAGAGAGGGAGAGAGAGAGAAAGTAGTAAGAAGAATTTTAGATGCAAAATAGCTTTTGATAACTTTAACTTGTAA
This sequence comes from Ascarosepion bandense, assembly GCA_037127315.1. NCBI lineage: Eukaryota > Metazoa > Mollusca > Cephalopoda > Sepiida > Sepiidae > Ascarosepion > Ascarosepion bandense. Next base: position 128,587 of record JBBBDQ010028815.1, read on the forward strand.
CTTTGAAGTTTCATTGAAACATCTCCCATTATATTATCTTTCTTAATGCAACACAAATGAAAACATTTGTTTTTCCTCTTAAATGTTTCTCAATGAGATAGAAGCCACTGAAATTTGACACAGCAAAAATTATAAATCTACTTTCAGAAATACACATAGCAAGTAACTCACTAAAATATTCTGTATGTATAATTAATGAATATAATTATTTTTCATATGTATTTATTGATATATATTTTTTAATTTAAGTTTAAAATCCTTTAATATACAAGGTTTTCAAGGAAACTATATCTTAATAAAATGAACTAATTTTTCAGCAAAATTAAGCTTTAAAGTAAAAAATTAAGTTAAACTAATCACATTTAACAAATATAATGGTTTTAGTATCATAGAAAAGATTAATTTGAAAGATAGTTATATTTTTGAATATTGTGTGTAAAAATAATTAAATTATAATTTTCCAAGGCAAGCTAGATATAATTATTCATATTTAGAATTTTCGTACTTGAGATCATAATTGTTTTAAGGAGGGTAATTGACAGTTTTTAATATTTTAGTAAATGTCATATATTTCTAACTTATATTCTTTGTAAATGTTTACTTAAAATGTTGATAGAAAAGTTTTGTAAAGGTTGATAGAAAAGTTTTTTGTATTTTATTGACAAAGTCTATGTAATGTTAAATTCATAGCATTATTATTAAATCATTAAAATATTTTCTTGTTTCTATGACTTCAAACCATCAAGAATGTGCATTCCATCATAAAAGAATAATTCTAGTTTTGATTCAATAAATGTTTTGCAAAAATCTTCACTATGTTGGAACCACTGAACAAACAATCGAGCATTGTACCAAGTACAATAAGTGATAATCTGAAGATGACAGGTATGGAGAACATGCTACATATAGAAGAACTTCTCATACTATCTCCAGAACCATTTGCTGTCTCACATTTGCAACCTGAGAACAGGTATTATCATACAACATAATCAAGTAGTCGACTTATTTCTCCTTCCACTTAAACAATTCTTCATTGCAGTATTAGGCAGTAACAGTTGGTGTAGATTTAAGCATTTCTTAATAAAAAATTACTTTGGAATTTCTTCAAACAGAAGAATTTTTCTCCCTAGTAGAATTTATTTTCATTGCAATGATAAAGATTGTCCTAGATCTTGCTACAATTCTCTTCATGTAAAATTCTTACAAATTCAGTTTTCATTTCAGGGCTAAGCAAGAAGCAACACTGACTGATGTTACTCTCTGAAATTCATTTTCTAGACTTCTGAATTTTTTCCCTAAGTTTTGTTAACAATGTATTACAATTGTTCACACAAATCCTTCTTTAAAGGTTGTTAGAAGTAGTCAGTTTTCAACTTCTGTGGTTTTATAGAATATTCCTTGTTTTTGAAAACAAAATCTCACCACAAACCATTTCCAACAGACTTTCATAGATTGTATTCTTGACAGAAATTTCAGTTTGCTTGACTTTTGCTTCATTTTTTTTCCAGATTAAACATGAAATGAAACAGTATCAAATTTCTTTTCAGCCACAACTTTCCCCAAAATGAAATCAAATTATTACTTCTCTTCAAACAATTTGTCAAGTATTCACACTATTTACATTGTTTGGACTGTTGTCCCCCTCTTTGTTGCTATATTCATGTTTTGTTTGTTGTACACTTCAAGCTTCTTCAAGTGACTGGAATTTCAAATTGAACCTTTTATTTCATTCACTAGGGTAGATTGGATCCAATGAACTTTATCCACTGGATAAAGACATTGGTTAGATCTAGTGACTTGATCCAAAGTGTTGCGAGTTCAATACCTAGCTACAGCAGAGATGAACAAAAACACTTAGAGGGAGATAACTGATGCTGAGACATCTTAAAGGGAGATAACTGATAATGAGACATCTGAAAGCAGCATGACTCATGGAATGAGAACAATTTACCTGAGTAAAAGAAATAAAGTGTTCCGGTCAAATTCCAATCACCTGAAAAAGGTTGAAGTGTACAATGGCTGAAATGTCTTGAATATGTTAACAAAGATTAAAACAAAAATCTGAACAATGTAAATAGTGTAAATAATTACAATATCTCATCTCAGAAATCTAAACAAATTCTTAAAGTATCTGCCTAAAGAATATTTATTGTTTATAAAATGCTGAGTGAATTTCAAAAACATTTCTAAAATCTTCTTAGAGATGATGCTAGAACTGAGAAATTTTGTATCAATTTAATACTTTCCAAAATGGTTATCACTGCAAAATCTAAGTTTTTGGTTACAATGTCATATGACCATCATAGCAAAAGAACAGAAGCTCTAACAGATATGAGCTATAGGTTTCAGAAATTCATTAACATCTGTTATCTTGAAGTTGGTATGTGTTTTTAGATTTCTATTCTATAATATTCCTTTTGAACATATTTGTTAGTTAGCTTGGGCTATGCAGGATAGTTCTGATAGCATGTATATATCTATATATTCTGAATATTTTTAGTTTCTCTTCTAGAAGATGCAGTTGTTGAATATAAATCAAAATGATCACATGTAGCTTTTTACATAGTGGATAGCCATATCACAAGAGTAACAAATAAATTAAATCATTGTGTTACATTAAAAAAAGAACACAGAATAAGGAATAAAGATAATACAATAAAATTTTAATACAAAAATTGTAAATTGTTGTAGTTATTTAGATAAGAGATCTTGCTGGGAGTGGGGATCACAAGATTTCCGACTTAAAATTGCTATACCTAAGTTTTTAAAATGACTTTTAAAAAATAAAAAAACATTCTTGAAACTATTTTAGTTTTAATGCCAAGCTAATAGATTAAATTTAATATTTCCAATAATCAAAATACTTTGCTGTATTTCAAAAACTAATTTAAATTGATTAGAAGTTTTTTTTGGTAATGAGCTGATTAGGCCCCTAATTTAAAGTTATTTTTCATTGCAATGTAATTCTTTTTATTAAAAAAATCTTCCAAAAATAAAATATACTTTTCATAAACTTTTCATAAATCATTAGCTGATTTATAGTATAATTAACTTCAGTTGAAATAAATATTATTTACTTTAAATGCAGAAATACATTTTTTTAACCTGACAGTATTTGCATTGACATACTGATTGTATGATGACAGATCTAATGTTCTTCTACAGACTATCTGTAAAACTTAATTGAAGAAAATGCTGTGTGCACCTTTTTTATATAATTATTAAATACACTGCAATCTTAAACTTTTAGGAAAATATTCTCTGCAATCTAATGTTTGACTTTAAATTTTCTATAGCCATTGCTCATATTTTTTAATGTGTATAGTTGCCTGTACTTACAAAAATCAGCATGTTTATACACATCCAAAAATATTCAAATATTCTTTTAAGAATATTGGTGTTTGATAATTTATATTAACCTTTTCCATTTATGATTAGTATATATAGTTTTCACTTGATAACTATATCATCTAAAATTTAAAAAATTAACACAGAATTTTAAAATTTAAAAACTTTTCCAATTAAAATCTTTTAAAAATGAAAAATTCAGTTTTCATCAGAAAATTTTTTTTTCTTTAGACAATAGTGCCCATAACATATTTTATTTAAAAAAGCAATTAAAAGTTTTACTTATTAAGTAATGTCATAGTTTTATTGCATTTTTATTTTACAGTTTTGACCAGATTTTTGACAAAAACAAATCAATGATTTAAATTCTCCAATGACTCCTGCTTATTAATATGAATTCTAATTTCATAAAATTAAATTGAGGATAAAATGTAAAAAAAATTTGTAAAAAAAAAAATATTTGTGAATAAATCTTGAAAATTTTATTGCAACAAAGACATTAATTTCCTTAAACTAATTTTTGACCCACCCACTGATGCAAGAAAAACCACATTTTTAATAAAATTTTCAACATGCTTGAAAAGATTAAAAAATTTAATAAAATAATAAAAAAATACTTTGGTTTTCCTACTTAATAATAACAAATATTTTGACAATAAAACTATTTTTATCAAGTTTGGGACACTTTTTCATCATGGTATGCTCTTTTTTTAGAAAACTTTTTGAGGTAACTATATTTAAGGATATTAAATATTTTGTTAATTCTAAAATGCATTTTTCGTTTTAAAATTAAGAAGAGGAATAAGTATTAGGACATATTTGTAAAGCTGACCGTAGTACAAAAGAAACTTTTTTAGCTTAGTTTTTTTGATAGACAATAACAAATGAAAAAGCTGTCTAATAGAAACAATTTGCAAAATAAAAATTAAAATTTTCAGATTATAATTATAATATTATCCAAAATTAGAGTTCTCAGGATTTTATCTACTTTAATTATTTAACATGTTAGAAAACATTAATAGGTATTAATTAGTCAGCTGGTTTATAGCTACAAAAACAAAACAAAAAAGAAGGGAGGAAAAATTACTTTATCTTTTAACTAATCTTAATATTTCAGCTGCTAATTAAATCTGAATAATTAAATATACTGCAATTTTAAAAATATTCACTGATGATTATGTGAGAGATTAATTTAAAAGACTATTAATGTATAAATACTTGAAAAAAAATTCAAAAAATAATTACAAAAATACTTTGGAGATCACAGAAGGGAGAAAAAAAAATAAAATGAAATAAATAAAACAAAATAATTAAAAAACATATATATATAAGTACACAAAACGAAGTTAAATTAAAATACAAGAAGTATACACACATAAACATGCACACACACAATAGTCATAAAAAGCCCTCTTCCACTTTGGCAAAAGCCAAACTGACAGTCAGGTCAACACATACTTAGATAAACCACATATCAAAGCAGACTGATACCATCAGACCATAAAGATCCCAACTATCAATCACACATATACATACCATAAACACACTCACACACATATATGCTCTAGTATACACACACACACACACACACATACACACACACTACAATTGGGCAGCAGCAGCCAGGAATGACCATTTGTTGAAAGGCACAGACTCAAACACAAGCTCTTCTAACATTCTGAAGATGAGATTTTAATCTCGAAATATTAATGTATAATAGGTAATACCCAACTAATTACCTTCTTTATCTTACTTATTTTACTAGACGCATTGTGACAGCCTTCAAAACCTAACTATAATAAATACTAAAATAAAACTGAACACTTAAATGAAGTTTCATTATGTATTAATGATTAGAACATTTTTAAGCTGATTTATTGTTCCAAAAATAGAAACTTGAAACAAATAAAATCCTTTTATTTTTCCTGAAGACAAATCTCTGAAGTACATTAACTAAATTTGCAATTTTATTTGCACTCTCTAAACTTAAAATCACTAAGATTTATTGAAATTATTAAACTAATGACACACATACAATTATAACTAAACCTTCATGCTAAAACATATATATACTATTTGAATGCAAATAAGAAAATTAACAATTTATTTGGAATAGCATGATTTATAACATTTGAACAAATTTACCAAAAGTACTGTCCCATTACACACCAGTAGTTTACTTCTGAAAAGAAAAAAAAAGGTACAAAGAATGACTAATTTTTTTTGCTTATCTTTAAATACTGTCCAGGTTATTAATTTGGAAAACAAACATTTTACATTAAGATGTGAAGTAAATCTTTCAGCTTCGAACCCCTCAAATTGGTTTAACATATCAGTTGAATACAATTAAAAAAAATAACTTGCTCTAAATATTGTTAATTCAAATACAAAAGATGAAGAGTTGGATTCAAATATATCAACTTACAACAAAAATTAAAAACTCATGTCCTCAGTTAGTGTATAAAAAAAACAACAACAAAAACACCATTTTAATCAAGAGGTATATTATTCAAATGTGTATAGGATGTGTATGACTTCCAGATTTTTATATTTAAAAAGTAGAAGAATGTGAGAAAAGTAACTCTGATTACTCTTGTCACAAACCTAATGGAGCATTTATTATTGAGAGGCAACCTGTGTATAGTTAATCGAATAAGTGTAGATCTAAGAGGATAGAGCACTTAACAGCATCTTTTACATATGCACAAAAATAGCTACAATCAGGCTAAAATAAATGTTATTATAGATTATCTTTGAAAATAACAAGAAAGAAATTAAGAGAAATCAGAACAAATTCTGATGACTTGAGAAATGGTATGCTGTTCATTCAAAATTCATTTTCCATAAAACAAAAAATAGTGAAAAAAATTTAAATGAATCCTACTAGATTATCATTATTAATGAAAAATATATGTATTCTATTGTCCTGACAATAATGAAATTTTTTGTTTTAGAAATTAGACAGAAGAATTGTAGTTATCAGATATGCATCAGTGTGAGAGCATTTTTGTATCAAGGTAAACAGTTTCAACATCAACTGAACAAAATGAAAAAAAATAACTAAATATAATTTATTCTCTTTTAAAACTTATGTTTTCAATAATTTATAGAATTGTTTGATACCAAATCCCATTCTACTTTTTCTCGTAACATTTTAAAAGCTATTATGATAAATAGTTATTCATTCATCCTTGATAATTTTTGGAATGATCAAGTATTATAGTTTTATTTTATTGTCTTAAATCATTTGGCAGTTCTCTTGTTGATATAATCTTTTAAATATTCTGAATTTTAAAATTTCAATTATTAGGAAAAAAAATTATTTCCATAAAAAAGTTTCTGTGAAATATATAAAAACTCAACAGTGCAAAATGCAAGAAATACAATTGCAACATAATAACATATGCTGTTAAAACTGAATACACTCAAGAAAAACAATGAACAGCGAATAAACTGAAACTGCTAAAGACATGTTAAAGGCAAAGAAAATTAAAATCAATGACAATTATTGCAGTCCAGAATAAAGTCAGAGATGTAGTCATCTAAGAGACTGAAATATCAACAATCACAAAAAATATTGATATGGATGGTTTATAAAAAAGAAGTTTATTTTAAATATTCAAATATACAATTAATACCTCAGTAAAATATCACATGTGTACACCAAGTGTATTGCTATTCTTCACATTTTTTGTACAGATTTTAGTGTGCAGCATGTTTTCAAGATTTAGAAAATCAATTTTAGTTTCATCAAAATAAAATATACTATCTGGTAAGTGAACAGAAACATTTTCTTACATTTATAAATTCAATGAATCTTTTCAAAATTACAACAAATGTTGACAACCAGATAAATAGAAAGACAGAGGAAGAATATTAGGCAAGTGGTAAAATTCAGTGTTAATGTTTATAACACATGTGCATTGCAAATTCGTATCCACAATGTTACTGTAATGGACATAGGGCATAGCATAAACTGCATCTAGAGATTATAAAAGAGGTATTGTCAAATATTTTATATAAAATTCATAGATATGTGTTATCCAATGAAATAATTTGTACTATTATGTATAGTGAGTAAGCATCAACACAATTAAATCCCAATTTTCAATTTCAGATTAATATTTAGTATTTTTTCAGTAATTATAGCAATTTGCAGTGTCAAGAGATTATTTGCAAGAACTAGAATTTAGTATTAAGGCTTGTAAAAAAAACTAACAATAAATGAAAAGAACTATATAAAAAAATTAGCAAAGGAAAGTCTTCGCTTTAAATTTCTAAGGGTTTGAAAAGGAATCATCAAACAATCAAGAAAATGTCAAATGGGAATTCAACCAAGAAAAAAAAGTCTCAGGCTGAATTCAGGAATTTAACAAAGTGAGATCTATCACATATCCAAAGAGAATTAATAAGAAACCCAAATGCCTCAAGTGCGTTCATATTTGAGGCCGTGGGAGATCCTTTGGTGTCAAGGGAAACAAGGTGTAAAGCATTAAAGAAGTTTACTGTTGTAAAAAATCAAATAAAGAAACCCATTTTAACAAAAAAACATAAGGAAAGAAGATTTCAGTGGGCAAAAAAATAAATGAAAACTGATTTCAGTAAAGTGCTTTTTACAGACGAATCAAGGGTCCCCTTCAATGGGTCTGATGGATGGGCTCGAGGATGGGTTTGCAAGCAACATGACTCAAGAAAAATTTTTTAAATGCTAACTAGGTGGCAGTGGGATCATATGGGCTGGGATTATTGGTAATGAGCTTGTGTATCTATTTAAAGTGAAAGACGGGGTTAAAATGAATTCCAAAGGTTACTGTGATTTTCTAGAGCAATATTTCTTTGAATGGCTTGATAACCAGTCTTTAGCTAAGCGTAGATCTATGATCTTTATGCAAGACAGTGCACCAAGTCATGCATTAAAGTTTACTAAATCCTGGTTGAAAGAAAAGGGATTTGTTGAAGATTCTCTTATGGACTGGCCTTCATATAGCAGTGACTTGAATCCCATTAAGAACCTGTAGAGTATCCTCAAGAGAGATATTTATTCTAATAGAAGGCAATTCAGCAGCAAGTGTAATCTCTAGGAGGCAGTTAAAGTTGCTGCAAACGACTTACCAGCTGCTGAAATTGCAAATCTAATATCAGATGTTGACAATAGGGCGCTAAGAGTTATTGAAAAGAAAGGAGCATTTGTGCAATAAATTTTAGAAGGTTCTTATTTTTTTGTTAATATATCTTTTACTTTTAAAATAAAATGTTTTTTTTGTTTTTCCTTTAAGAAATTGACAAATTTGTTTCTAAAATCTTTCCATATTATTTTTTTACATTAGTTTTACAAGGTATAATAATGTAAAAGTAACAAAATAAATAGTTGCAAATAAACTACTGACAGTCAAATTAGTCTGTTTTGTTAACTTTGTAAAATTTTTTCCAACCAAAAACAATAGTTTTCTCTATCACTATATATCTAAGTTAATAATATTGAGTAGAATCTAAACAACACCAAAATAGGACTTTTAACATTAAAGACACAACTCTTTATATCAATTCATAACTTGCACATAATCTCTAGACGCAGTTTATATGCCTAAGTCTGGATAGCTACTCCAAGACTAATCCAAGCCAACCAACTTGATGCAGCATGCCACTTTCAAAGTTAAGCTATAACAATAAGCCAAAGAAGGTGGAAAAGAGTTAAGTGACCAAAGAAGAGAAGGAAGAAAAAAAAAGTGGGCATTTTAGTAGGGGGGGGCATACACATAATTTTCACTTGGAACAAGTGAAACAAAACAGAGAAAAAAATGTCAATAATATAAGCATATTTGTCAATTTCATATTTTTGTGGCATTTTTTCAGAGGAGATAAACCAGACTGTATTATTTTTTAATTTAGATTCTCTAAAAATTGCTCATTTCTTAACAGAATAAAAAACATGCAGTGTATATTGAATGTAAAATGATTTAACATGGAATGTGATAAACTGTCTAAAAATCCTGTTTTTACAGTAAAAACACAAAGGAAAAAATCCAGTAAAATTGTGAAATCTTATGAGCATTAATTATTAGGATGATAATGGTCATAAAAAAAATATACAAGCAACTTTACCACTTCAAAGACAGTGTCAGAATGATACCTGTATCATTTGCAATATATAATTTGAAGAATATGACAAATCTTAAATCATTTCCTTGAAACTATATTAGGCATTTGACCTTTACTAGGCTTGGTCAGATCAAAAATGAACTAAGCAGACATAAAAGTATATAAATCCTACTTTCAATCCATTCTAAAAACTTGGATGAGAATTTACATTAAATTAATTTCAGAAAAGACTATATGAATCTTTTGTTTTCAAGCCATGATGAAAATAGGATGGGGGTTTACCTTAAATTCAATGTAGAAAGGCTGGGAGAATGTATAAATAAATTTCAACAAAAACAACAATTTGTAAAAAGATACAGAATAAATATTAATGGCTTTTTTTTCCCTTTTACAAAAGTTACACAATTTCATTCTTTTCTTTCATCAGAAGAAATGCCTGCTTAGCAAAAAATTCTAAAAAATTGTTTAAGCACACACACACACACAGATTTCTTTCTTTCATGTTTTGATCTGAAGAAGCCTATTAAGGGCAAAACATATCATCAAGTTTCAATTAAATGATTTTCCATTTGTTATACTCTTCAAACAGTCTTGATTTTGTATCCTATTTTATACACAATATATAGTTTATTTTCCCAATAAAAAAAGCTGGTAAATTTGTTTACTTCTAAAATAAGATTTTGTCATTATTCATAAAAAAAGGATCAAGTGAAAATTGCAATAAAATATAAGTTGGACATGTGAATTCATTCAAGTTTGGTAAGCCCCAGAACTGGCTTCACTGCAATTGAAGGAAAAGAAATTGCTAACTGCATTAAAAAAAAAATTAAAAAAAATAAAAAAAAAAAATGTCAAAGAAAACAGTTATTAGCTGGCTGTAAAATTGGAGGGTTCTAAGAGGAAAACATTTACAGACTCATCAGAAACAAATATTTTGTAAAATTAGCCACAACATCTTGGTTTGTGAAAAAGAAGTTAAGGATCATTCATTTTTTTGTTGAATTTCAACTCAATGGGATGTCAGAAAAAGTGTTCATCCTTTTGGAATTTTTTGAGATATTTTTACATGAAAAAAAAAAAAATATATATTTTGATGATTAGACTTTTTCCCACAAAATGAAAACATTAAGAAATTCATTTGAAAGTAACTGTAAATTCCATGTAACAATTATTAGATGGTAATGAAATAATTTAAGATCCTTAATTCCAACAACACGAAGTTCATTCATTTTATATATATATATATATATATATATATATATATATATATATATGTATATGTGTGTGTGTGTGTGCACTTATACCATCTGTACTCATATGGCTTTTACAAAAGCATAAGTATACATTTGTGTTGATTTATATAAACATTTTGTCATAACTATGAATGACACAATTCCTTTCTACTTAATTTCTTTAATTCTTGTTCTAAATTCAATTCAATTGTATTCAGGCTTCAGTGTCTCGAGGTGTATTATTGGTTGTTGACTGCTTGGGTTTCATCATCAATGATTGAAACTCATTGCATTCAGAGTCACTTGAGTGCACACTCTCAAAGCTGCTGGCAGGAACCATAGATGAGGAGGAGGGTTTTATAAGACATTCACTTGCTTCAACATTACATTCACCCTCAACTTCAATGGATGAAGTACGGAAATGGACTGAATTAGACTGCAAACAAACAACACTCCCATCTAGGATTTCTTCAGTGACCCTAGGATCTGCATCATCCATGAGGCCCCCAGATGTTGTCATACTCTCCACATCTACAGCTTGGTTTACACTCTCTTGGCTGCCATTCACCTACAAAGAAACCAAAACAAAATAAAACAAACAATTAAGAGAAAATCATAAAATAAAGTCATTTCACTCTTGTTATTACAAGTGACTAGCTTGGAAACATTCAAAGCTAAAAAAAAATATGTTATTTTTCTGGTATACCTTAAAGACAGGAAAACTCATTCACTGAAAAATATTATTTTTATTTTTAGTTAGAGGTAATATCAACATTTTTGTTTCTAGTAAAAAATATATTACTGATCAGTAAAACTTAAATATTCAGTTTTCTAAAGTAGATATCGACAAAGATAGACATTATCTGGCTTAAGAGCACCTAAAAACAAGTGAACTCAGCAATGCCATGTTACTGTTTTGTAATATATGTATGTACAGAAAAGATTTGATTGAAGCTAATCTAGAAATGTTAAGAGATTTAAACTCTATATTAAGTGTTAAAAACTTCAGTGAAGCTAAGCTTACATGCTTAAAATTTAATGAAAATTTTTAAAAAAATATATATAAGGATCTCTCAAAATCAAATTTGTTTCTGAAGGAATTACAATCTAAACAAAACTACATTAACACAGGCTTTTTGATTGATATAAAAAGTACATTTTTAAACTATCGACCTTAAAAAAATAGGAATTATCTATAATTTTAGAAAGAGTCACTATCATTCCAAAAGCTGTTTGCAGAGTCAAACTTATTCTTTATTTTACATTTTCATTACAATGGTTTTGCTGATCCATTAAGTAAGAGTGCTCTCCAATTTCTTCCCTGTTAAGCAAAGAAAATAATACAATACTGAAATCTTATAACTTTCTTACTCTCCAATATTGATAATATTCTATGCAGAATTTATGCTCCAGATATATTGGCAGGAAGGCCAAGTTATAGGCCTCCAATTTTCCCTTTGCAAATTTAAAATTTCTACATGTTTGTTTTTCTTGCCTAATGTTCCATTCCATTGTAGACTCTGGTAGAAAGCCATATTTATGTCTTGGTTAGATATAATGTTGTCTCTTGTGAACTAAATTAGACCATAACACATCACTCAATAAGTCCCGGGCCTGATATATACATGGTGCCACTAATAAAAAATCCATACAATTTTTATGAAGTACTAACCTTCAAGTAGGATGTGACAAAATTTGGGCCCAATCAGATTATTAGCTTACAAATTACAGTTATTTCAGTGAAGCTACTGCTGCAAATTTTCAAAACAATGAAAAAATCTGAATTTCATGCATTGCTTTCTGATGGGAAAAATACTGTTCAAGCAAAGCAATGGCTTGATAAGTGTTATTTGGACCCTGCTCTGTCAGAAACAACAATTAAGAGGTGGCATGCTGACTTTAAACGTGGTCATACAGACACAAATGATGCTGAATGCTCAGGTCACACAGAATTGGTAGTTTTCCCAGAAAACACTAAAAAAAATTCACAAACTTGTTTTGGCCAAACATAAATTGAAGTTGTGTGAGATAGCAGAGGAGTTAAATATATCAGAAGGCAGAGTATTCACCATTTTGCATGAATATTTATCAATGAGAAAACTGTGTTTAAAGTGAGTGCTACATTTGCTCACAGTCAATCAAAAACAACAACGCGTTGACAATTCAAAGCATTGTTTGCAACTGTTTCAACGCAACAGGGAGTTTTTGTGTAAATATGTGATAATTGATGAAACATGGATCCACCACTTCACTCCAGAGTCAAATCAGCAGTCAACTGAGTGGACAGCAACATGTGAAAGCCGTCTAAAGTGACCAAAGGCACAAACATCAGCAGGCAAGGTTTTGGTCGCTGTATTTTAAAGTATTTTGTTCATCGATTACTTTGAGAAAAGAAGAACCATCAATAATGAATATTATATAGCATTATTGGTGTGTTTGAAGGAAGAAATCACCAAAAGATGGCCACAAATGAAAAAGTAAAAAGTGATCTTTCATCAAGAAAGATAACACACTGTGTCAAGTCGATCGCAACGATGGCAAAACTATATGAATTTCTAATTGCTTTCACATCCACCCTATTCTCCAGATCTGTCCCCAGCGATTACTGACTGTTTGCAGACCTTAAATGGATGCTTCAGCGAAAGAGATTTGGCTCCAATGAAGAAGTGATATCAGAAACTGAGGTGTATTTTAAGGCCAAAGACAAATTGTTCTACAAAAAAAGGCATTGAATTAGAGAAGTGTTGGAATCAGTGTATCACTCTAGAAGGAGACTATGTTGATGAATAAAGTCGAATTTTGCTTAAAAGTAGTTGTTTTATTAGTTGGGCCCGGGATTTATTGAGTGATGTGTTATATGTAAATGATGGAAAAATAGCAGATACTTAGGTGTCTAAATAATCTGTACACAAGAAAAAACAACAACACAAATTTCTTAGAATTTTAATTTAAAGCATTTCTTCAATATTAAAAAAAATGTCAAACATACACATTTATATGTGAGTGAAAGTACATACAGCACTAATTACCATTACAATAAATTTGTAACAAAAATTACTTCTTTTTCCATCTTTATAAACCAAGAAATAAAGCAATGTAGTCACAATCGAGTAGTCATAAAAAATTAATATTTCTTGCCTAATGACCTTCATTTCCTTAATTGTAAAAGTTATACAAGTACATTGCAAACTTCTATTGTCAAAGTAAATAATTCAGTTCATTTAATGATTAGTTTATATACAATGACAATGCCAGAAAAGGAGGATGAAGCTTTTTGTCAATTTACATATAATAATGGCAGTCATGCTAGCACAAATGAATCATAAACACAATATCATGTTTGGAAGATGTACACATGTATTTTAGATGCCTCATTGTTGAATAACAGTTAACTAGCTGGTGTTGCAGATGATTATTATGAGTGAGCAATGAGTTTGATCTTCATTGTGGATTTGTGCCAAATTAACCTACACTTATAAAGTTTCTAACAGAAGCAGATATGTTTCAGGAATTCGAATGAGTGAATAAAATTAAAAATAAGATAGTTCATGCTAACTTGAATATAAATAAAAGTGTCTTTTTGGTTTGATTATAATTCTTTATAGCTGAAGTTATTAGAAAGATCAATGATTGGTAAATAAAATTAATTATTTCAAAAGTAAATTTCTTTTTGGTCACATCATTTAAACTAGAAACTGAAATACAAAAAGTATATCTTTTCTTTCAGATTAAATAGATGAAAAAATTGTTGTGAAGAAATTAAGGCATCATTGCATTTTTGCAAATTTACTTTCTTATTAGGTAGTAAATATTTATAGTAAAATCCAAAGCAAGCAAATTCTTTGTCAACTACAGCAAGCACAAGGTCTGCATTTTTTTATTTTTTTAATCGTTTCACCCCGAGCAAAAGCGGAAATGCCACTGATGTGCTGGGGACTACATAAGTGTAAAAAGATTAATTAGAAGAGAGTGAAGAGGAAGACGAATCAGTTAGAGAGGAGCAATAGAAAGCTGAGAATGCAGGTGTGATGACAGTTTCAAAGGTGGAGAGAAAGGAAAGGATATATGGGGTGGGGAAAGGGCTAGAGTCAAGTGGTTAATAGATGAGTACTGACATTGCATTTAAATTTCTGGAGGTTGTATCCATCAGGAAAGCAAGAATATGGGAGCGAGTTCCACCGGCGGGAAGTGCGAGAGAAAAAGCTGCAGGAGTAGAATCGTTGTCTGCATTTAGCTAACCTAACTGTGAATGGGTGGGACCCAGTTGCCAATCTGGTTGTACGAGTAAACACCTGTTGAGGAGGCACCAGTGACTTAAGTTCGTTGGAGCAGAAGCCATGAAAGTATTTATAGAACAAAGGGAGGCCACATTTCGTCGGTGGGGGAGTGGCTGGAGTTGAACCGCCAAGTCAGTACCTATCACATTACTGATTCTCCTTTGGAGCCTGTTGAGAACACTGAGGTGAACAGCAGGGGCGCCTGACCATATATGGCAGCAGTACTCCATGCACGGATGAATGGTTGACTTGTATATATGCAGGATGGATTCAGGTGGAAAAAACATCCTGGCCCGACACAGTGACCCAATCTTCTTAGCAGTGGATTTAGCTATGGACTTGATGTAGTGGTTCCATTTGAGATCAGAAGAGAAGGTAAGGCCGAGGAGGTGCAGTGTATTGCTCTAAGGGAGAATTGCTTGGTCCATACTTATGGGAGGCAGGAGAGGTTGCCTGTGATGATTGACAGACAACAGCTTGATCTTAGACGCATTGAAATTGACAAGCCACTTCTTGCCCCAATTCACCACAGAGTGTAGATCTCATTCAAGGTCAGTAGCAAGATTATATTTGTCTGCCACGACGGGTTTTTTTACTGATGCGAGAGTAAATTGTGGTGTCATCTGCGTAGATGCCTACTTGGCACTTGATCTCATCTGGGAGGTCATTGATGAAAATAAGGAAGAGCGTCGGGCCCAGGATAGAGCCCTGTGGGACACCAGCATTTGTGCTGTAGGGTGAAGAGGCATGCCCATTCAAGACAACCTTCATTTTGCGGTTATTTATAGAGGATTGGATTAGATCAAGTAAGCATCCAGTAATACTGTAACTCCATAGCTTGCATAGAAGGCCAGAGTGCCAAACCCTGTCAAAAGCCTTGGAGACGTCCAGGGCAACAGCACAAGCCTTGCCTGACTCATCAAGAGTCTGGAGCATGTACTCCGTAACGGTTGTTAGCATGTCGGCCATAGACCTAGCAAAGCAGAAGCCATATTGCCTGTCAGAGAAGAGTTTGTGAGCAGTAAGATGTTGAACTATTTCAGCATTGATTATGGCCTCAAACACTTTCCCGAATATTGGTAGTAGACTGATAGGGCGATAGTTGGATGGGTCCGAGGGTTCACCACAGTTCTTAAATACAGGAACGACTGAAGAGAACTTCCAGCATGCAGGGAAACAGGAAGCAGAAAGGCAGTAGTTATACAGTTTAGAGAGGACGGGGGAGAGTTCAGGAGCACACCTCTTAAGGACTATCACAGGGATTCCATCTCCACCACACACCTTATGGGGGTCAAGTTTTGAGATTACTCGGGATACTACTGTTGGGGTAATATATACGTCGTGCAGTTTGGCCTCAGTTCTAATAGGGAAGTCGGGTGAGTGTACTCCAGATGAGTCAAATGTGGAGTTGGATGAGAATCTGCAAGCAAAGCACTCAGCTTTGTTCGCAGATGACGTGAGAACCTCAAATTCATTGATTAAAGGAGGTATTGAGGTTTTGTTATTGTTCAGCACTCGTTTAAATAACCGCCAATAGTCCTTGGAGCCGAACTTGTGGTCAGCTATGTGCTGTCACATTCTCTCAGCAAATAACCGTTTGGCGTTATAGAACAATAAGTTTTAATCCATTTCATATTGGACAATAGATATTTAATAGAGACTGAGAAATCAATTTGAGAACAATATGCCCAAAAGAAAAGAATGATTTTAAAAATCGTTAATACATTCATGAAAATTATTGCTAATTATTGGACAGAACAATAATTTCAAAATTTCTTACAGGAACCAATTTCATTATTAATTTTAGAATAGCAGATCTTTCATTTTAGTTTTAAAGAAAAAAATAAAATGAAAATAACAAGAATGATATACTTGCCTGAAATTAATAACAAAGCAATAACATAAATAATTGGTTTCCCTTCTGCTTTCAAGGACTGTTTTACTTTAAGTTAAGATATCATTTACTGATCTCTACCAGTTTCTGCAACTAAATATGATGCCAAAAACTAAAATAAAAGCATTAAGATTCTACCTGAATTAATCTGATGTTGCATGTCAAGCAATATTAATTAGTCTGAAACAAATCTTTTAAAACTATCAAAATAAAAAATCTGAGTAAATTCATTATTCCAGTAAATTTCTATTTCCAGTTTTTGTTTTCAAAAAACAAAACTGATTGTAGATATTGATATGTATTTTATATGAACGAAAGAGAAACAAAATGAAAGACAATATAACATACTGGCATTCCATAAGCTCGGAGTATATCCATTTTACACATGGGGCAGCTTCTTTGTTCTAATAACCAGGGGTCAACACAAGACTTGTGCAGGATGTGTCTGGAAGAAACAAGACAATATTAGGTTGTCACACATAAAATTACACACTTTATAGGAAATTAAAAAAACACTTCTGAAATGTTAAATAACTAATTTATTTAAGTGAAATAGACACCATGTTAATTAATGACTCTTCTCAAACGTTCATCTAAATTCTTGAACCTATCTTTAAAAAATTCTCATTCTTTGATGGGATAAACAGTTCAAATGCTTCTATTATATCTTCCTTATTTGAGAATATTTTATTGCATATGAAAAAGTCAAAATGCTTAAACAAGTGATAATCAGTAAGAGGTATATCAGGTGAATATGGAGGATGAGGCCTGAATTTCATAACTCAAGCTATGCAGCTTTTGCATAGTTGATTGAGAAGCATGTGGTTGTGCATTGTTATGCAGCAAAATTGGGCCATCCATATCTACAAGTCTAGGATTTTGCTTTTTTAAGTCTTTGTGTATACACTCAATTTCTTCCTAATGTGAGGTTGCAATTATTGTTTTTCCTTGAAGCAAGAATGATAATAAATAACCCCTTTGAAAGACCACCAAACAGTAACCATTAACTTTTTAGGGTGAAGTGAAGGTTTTGGATACTGCTTTGGCAATTCATTTGCATCTATCCACTGGCTTACTCACTTATTACTGTCAAAGAGTGTCCATTTCTTATTGCATGTAATATTTCAATTAAAAATGGTTCTTTTTTTCCAGTTTGTAATCATAGAGTAAGGTATCCTAAATTAAAAATGTATTTTCAATATATCTAAACATCTTTAATACTGATAGAGATCTTGACAAACCATAAAAAATGATACCAGATTGATCTTGGTAGCTTAATTAGCAAATGTATTATGACCATTCAAAGTTTATCAGTTTTTCATTTTATGTGAAATGAAAAACTGACAAAAAGCCAATTTCACCACTATATAACTGAAGATACATTATTAAAAAACAAGTTAATAATCATTAAAAATGTAATGTAATATAGGGAGTTGTACTGCCTAATTAGCATAGCTAAGGCATTAAAACTACATAAGTGCTCAAGCAATAAAAGGAGGGAAAAATATGATATGCAAAATTAACTACTACTACTACTACTACTGGACTGTAAAAATATGAAAGAAATCCCATTTCATAACAGTAGTCTTGTAGTAAAAGAAAGATAATGCTAATGGAATCAATTCTTAAATGAGACTAGCCTAAACATTTGAAAGATTTTATTCTCAAATACAAAATAGTAAAAGTATGATACAGAAGGTCAAATTTAGCTGATAATACAAGTTTTATTTCAACAAGTTTTATTACAACTTTTCCTTATAACACAACAGAGATGAAGCTAAATTTTTTTCAGTAAGAAACAAAAAATAAAAATAAAAAAACAGCTACATTTACACTACATAAAAAAACCCTATATTTACAACTACATAAACACAGCCAGAAGTACAATTTGACAGTAGAGCAAAACTATTCAATCCTGAACTTGCTTAAAAAAGTATCCATGACATGCCTGAAACTTTGAAATTTTGGAATGAAGAATTCAACAAAGCAGCTCTTTCTGCAATACTTTTTGTAATAGATGCATCTTATTTTGTAATTTTCAACACATCAAAAACAGAACATTAATGACTACAAAACTTAGACGTTTGTTTTACAAAAGAAAATCTTTATTATAGTGTTTTAAGTTGATAGAAAATACTTTCTAGACACTATAAATGGTTCTAATTGCATTTCCTCTCTTAATGGTGATTGGCCAACTGAATTAATTTTCTTATATATATATGTATGGCTAATATTTCAGAAACATGCCATATCCAGACACTACATAACTAGCATTACATCAAAGTCCCATCTGGAGACAAATGCTGATTCCACTCATGCAATATCAGCAGACAAATGATTTTTGCTCTTTGTTGGAGTTAAAAATTTTATTACAGCACTGAATGGAGATGCAATATCAATGATTTGGCCAATGTAAAAGTTGGAGTCAGCAAACCATTGGCCTTGGCACTCATAACTAAGTTCACTTGAGGTAGTTTTTCATCACAACTGCTAGAGTTGTTTAAATACTCAGAATCAGTCAGATTATCTTTTCTTCTTTTCTTTGTCTTTTAGGTGAAGATGAATTAATTGATTTTCCTGTTGTCAAATTAATTGCTTGGTCCTGAGATGGACAGTTTGTAGGGTAGTCCCGAGGAGATATGCTAACTTTCTTTTGGAATGGTAATGACAAAAATTACTGCAATTCTAGAGGATTTTGTTTATTGTTAAGGATAAATGCCTTTAACTATAATGGTCAGAGAGGAGGTGATTGAACCACGTTGCCATCATGCAGAACTTTACTTTATTCCTTGTTAGGTAATGCTGAAGAACTCCTAGATTGGTTAGGACAATATTGCTGGGAATACTTTTAAACAATTTTAGGTCAATAAGTTCTTGTGATGTAATTTCAATAGTAATGTGTTCATCGACTATAAAAAAAGTGAATTTCATTTGTGTAAAATCTTTTGTACAATAAAGACGGAAGCTGATGATGGTTTGCCTGAAACAGGCCTATGCTTCCAATTTACCATGAAATAACGTGTCTGCCTTAATTTTTCTTATATCTGCTCTATATGTATTTTTATACATATATATTTAGAGCTCTCTTAGAGAGTTATCCTACCACTGTATGTACAGGATACTCCTTTGGATTCTTCTATATCTACACCACATGCTTATATATATATATATATATATATATATAGTGTGTGTGTATTTAGGCAGAAATTTTTCATTGATGCATTTTTCATTAACTAATATAGACAAGTTTTGTCTATGTATTTTATGTAAATTCTTTTCATATTGTCTGATAAGCTTAATAGCATAATCATTGAAAGAAGCAAGAAATTCACAATATTGATACAATTTTTTTAATCCTATCTAAGCTTTCGGCTTACATAAGACATTATTAAAGACAACAATTATATTACAATATATTAAACAGTTCATGGACGAACAATAATAATAGTCTTTTTTTGTTTACGTTGAAGATTTTCAAAGTGACATGTAAGCCGAAAGCTTAGATAGGATTCAGTTGTCACTGTTGGTCAGCAATACAAATTGCAATGTGCCAGACCCAATTGTTTTTGCACAAAATGCAGTATACCTTCTTTTTGATTTGCAAGTGCCTCAAGTTGTAAGAGGACAGAGATATGAAACCAATTTATTATTAAATGATACATTGCTCTACAAGAAGGTATAAATTTAATTTTTTTAAGACTTGAATTTTTCTGGTATTTCATACACTAAATTTTCAACTTGTACTTTTCTCATCTCTTGTGAAATAAAAATTTGAAACTTATTGTTCACCTACCAAACTGAAAAATGCCTTATTT
Source organism: Ascarosepion bandense (assembly GCA_037127315.1). Lineage (NCBI taxonomy): Eukaryota > Metazoa > Mollusca > Cephalopoda > Sepiida > Sepiidae > Ascarosepion > Ascarosepion bandense. The sequence goes on from JBBBDQ010028815.1 coordinate 149,252, forward strand.
CTTTAAGATTGGACTACTTTGATATTTGTAGGTACAAACTACTTGAAGTGCAACAAGTTTAAAAAAACAAAACTATGAAATTGTCAACTTTGAAAATGTGAAAAACCTGTCATCAATGAAATAGTGATGTAATTTAAGCATACATGGAATAAAAACTAAACATTATAAACATAAAAGAATTATATCTTTAAAAAGAGAAAAGATTAAATTTTGTTTACATACTAATTTTATCAAAATAACCTTGGAAATAAAAAGATTTTAGCAATTGAAATGGAAAGAAATGCCACTATTCTGACATGTGTTGCACTATAAACTAGGGATATAATTACAATATGGGAGCCATTAATAACAAAAGAAAAATGACAACAAAGATTCAACAGCAGCAACAGCTGCAATGAAAAAGAGAAACCTTGGTGATTACAGTCAAGCATGACAAGCAGTAGTCTCATCAGCAGGCATATTAAGTTTAAATCTCTCCACTCAAGATTGTTCCATGGACTAATAAACTAGTGATTTAAAGCATTGGTTCATGAATTTTATAACAGCAATTGCATGTTCAATCTCTGTAATGTAAATAATAATTTTTCATCCCATAAATTCAGACAGACAATATTTAAACTATTTAAATATCCATGGAATGTGTGTTGCGGTGCAGTGGATATTGGCTTGGAAAGAGAAATTATGATGTCGAGTTCGAATTTCAGTTGAATTCATTGCATTCACTTACATGCAAATACCCTTGAGAAAGATATTAGTCTGTCTCTTCCCTCCAGTTATGGGTTAAATAAAAGGACAGATAGGGTTCTATAGCCTTTGCTGGCAACAAGTCTACCACAGAAAGTAATGGCAACCTACTGCGGAATAATCTTTTACCCAGTCAGTCAGTCATGTCTCTTTCGAGACATGAGCGGCCAACCGTGTTTCACAAATGGCACTTAACTGACTGAAATATCCATGTCATAGCAGGAATCATAAAAAGCTACTCTTAAAAATAGATAAAATTAGGTGAATTGCTTTTAATTGCAAAGACATTTTAAAATAACCCATTTCACATACCATTTAAAAGAAATATGACAAAAATCAAACAAATGATACCAGTTTATATTTTTAATAGTGATTCATTAGATTGAAATCAACTGTGCTTTTAATCCATTGAAACCTGAACTCCCCCACACACACCTCCCATGAGTATGGATCTCCCACCCTGGACCCCTGTTCTAGGCAGCATACTGGCAGAGTCAGATATATGCACTTTCACACAGTGGCTGGTATACCAGCCACTCTGGTTTAAAGGATTTATTTATAGTGTATGGAGTAGATTTCTTTTATTTGACCAGCCCTTTTGTTAAAGAAATAAAGGCAATAAAGAATACAACTCTTTCAAAATATAAAATAAGTGAAATTAATTTTTTTTATCATTATTTCAGTTATTTTATGAGTGCTGTAGTTTGTAAATTAAGAATTGTATAGCTAAGATTGAGATAAAGCAAATGTTAAGTTTTATATGTAAAATAAATGACCTTTTAATATGTGGATATATATTACTTACTTGCATGGTAAAATCCTGATAACATCAGATGGTTTATAGCCTTCAATACACACAGCACATTGATCATAATCAGATTCCAATTCCTGCAATTAAAAGTAATTTTTACAATAAAACAGAGAAAAATATAGAAAGATACTGAGTTGGTCAGTGAAAAGAGGAGGTTGGAAATAACAGATCTTTTGAAAATAATTACCCATTTCATTAATAAGAGAATCACGCTGAGTTTTCTGCATTTGAAGGTATGTATGACCTATTGCCTTTTTTCACAAAAACTGGGATGTGATATAAGGAATAGAAGATCAGAATGAGAAATCAAAAAGCTGAGTTCAAATTCCATTTAGATTTGTTACATCCACATATGCACAAGGAAAGAATATGAATCCATCTTGTCTCATCTATGGTTTATATACTAGGTTGTATATCCAAAAAATTGTTAATGCAATATTCAATCACAAAAAAAATAATTATTCTTAAAATCCAAAATATGTTGAATTTAAATAAAGTCATAAAAAATACTTTGTCTCAAACAATATTTCCCAAGTTTTATATGCAAAGTTAAAGTTATCTGATAGGTAACATTTACCCAGATGGTAGACTTCCATTGGTTATATCATGCCTAACTCCATAATACCGTAATATTAAATGTAAAGTGGGGATGGTGTCTTATAAGGAAAATATGATAATATTCACATTTGCTAGTACTGTATTCTACATCACGAAAAATATGATTCTTTTGCAATCCCTTGTAATTTTTAAAGGTATTTAACCACTTCTAGAATATCAAATCTACAAGTTTCAAAATACATACTCATCTACATATTTGAGGCTTTTTTTTTAATCTTTATATTAGTTGCATGTTTTTAGCTTACAGACAAATATTTTTTAAGAATATAATTTGTTCTACAGCTTGTTCAAAGATCAATAAAAAAAACAATAAGAAAAATTTGTGTCACTCAGTATAGGCATTATCGGAATGTTATTTGGGAAACAGTATTTCTTTAAATTAATTCAAATTTTTATTCAATAAACATTGCTGAAAAAAAAGTAAAAGTCAACTCAATCATTGTGGATCATCTAAAAGTCTTTATATATTTTTCATACAAATAGGTTTAAGAGTAGTTGTATTGTAGGATGAGCCATTTGCTCCTACATTATGTTTAGTAAGAGCAACTTAATACTGCCAGCACACTGGTAAATACATTAAGAGGATTTTTTAATGAGATCAAATAGTATTTTCAGGAAAATCATTTGATTGCTATGAATAAGAGCAGAATTTGACTCTTGTAAGGTATACATTGCTTGAAAGTAATTGAAACAAATATTATGTGAATAATTTAACAATTCAAACTTGAATCTTTCTTATGCAGTTTAGAAATTCATCAAATCTGTAAATTTTATCAAGTTATTTTATAATCATCATTATAATACAAGTAGAAAAAATTCATAAGACTATTATATCATTGTTGTTATTTCTAGTTAACAACATTAAAAATTATCTAAGAAAGGTTTTATTTTGTATAATAAGCTACAGTCATAATATGCAAAACGCTGGTAGTACATGAAATCCCCAAGTGAAATATGCACATTATGTTCCTCAGTAGAAATAGTTTACTAATTTTTTGTTTTTAAGTAAGTCAAATTGCAGCCAGTAGCTTACAACATATTGGGGAGCCTTATATTGGAAATCATGCAGTAAACAAAAATAACTTTTTCCCTTCTTTTAATTATTTCACCCTAAGCAAGGTGATAATGCCACCAAGATACAAGGGATTACTAGGAATGGAAGAGGATAAGAACATTTTAGTTAGAAGAAGAAAGAAAAATAAAACAGGATTCAGGAAGAGAGAATATTCAATTGACATTGAATTTAAATGTTTGAAGATTGTAGGAAGCAGGGAAGCAAGAAATTGGGAGAGAGTTCCAGGAGTGAGAGAAGAAACTGAGAATAGAATTTACAATCCCATCCAGCTAATTGAACAGTAACATGATGAGACCTATTTGCCAAACTTAAATTCATGTGTTGGAAGTATCAAGGAGAAAAGTCTATTAGAACAAATGTAATGAAAATATTTATAAAAAAGATAGAAAGAAGCCATGTCATAGCAGTCGGAAAGTGACTGAAGTTGAGATACCAAGTTGAGACTGATAACATTACAGATACCTCTTTGGATTTTGTTGGGAATATTTATTTGCATAGTTTCTTGACTTTAAAATCTATTTTAAAATAATTAAATAAAATAGAAGAGAGTAATGAAAATGTCTATGATTAGAAAATGTTTAATCCAGTAAAATTAGAATAAGAGAATATGTTGTAAGTGAATAGTAACATTCACTTGACTGCAATTATTACTTATATAGAAGATAAATTACAAAGCAAGTAAGTAGTTTTAGTGGTAACAGTACTATAGGTTAATGTTATGTCAGTTAATTTATAAAAAAGCTTTCTGAAAAGAGCTTCAATCAATGTTGTATACATTCGTTGGGGAGTCACCCCTTTTCACACACTCTATGGACTCTTCCATGGTAAACAAATAATCCTTCCTACACAGAATGAGTTAAGTGAGTTGGTATTTGTCAGAGCAGTTGAACTGCCGCTCGTTGGTCAGCAAGAATATAGACTTATTACCCAGACTTACTTCTTTGTATATATTTGACTTTCACTAACAAGTATTCCTGAATCTACTAACCGTGTACAGGTTGTATATCGTTTGTTCAGTACACTTACCTTTTTTCCTCTCATATCTTTTTCATGGCATTATTATATTGTGTGGTTTTCTAAACAAGAATTCACAACAATTTCGTAACGAAGATTCAGACAAGTGATGCAGAGGAAAAATATATTCAAGCCACAACAATTTGGCGATGAAGATTTGAAGAAGTCACGAGGAAAAAAAATACATTCGCACCAAACAACAATTTGGTGACAAAGGATTAGTACAAGTTCACGCGGAGAGAAAAAAATTTAAAGTCAGTCGCCACAACAATTTGGCAACAAAGGATTCATACAAGATCAGGCAGAGGAAAAGATACATTCTCACCAAACTACAATTTGGCGACGAGGATTCTAACAAGTGCACACGGAGGAAAAAAAGACATTGTCACATCAGTCGTAAAGAGTAAATTGGCGGCAAAAAGAACAAACTTATGCATAACACCAAGGGAAAAAACTTAGCGTCGGGGACCTCGAAAATCACATAAGAGGAGTCAACAACATCAAACTGGCAAAACAGATTTGCGCACAAGTCGCACAACAAAATTGTGACAAAATTTTTTTTTCTCCACCCCCTCCTCAAATCACTTTAACAAAGTGTGCTACAAACTAACTCAAACAAGTTGTCGACACTAATACCAAAAAGAAAAAAATGGAAGATTTTCAAAAGGGAATACTCGAAATTATAAAGAGAACTGAAGAAAGACAATATCAATTAAAAATAAAAATGCATGCTCACATGGTGTGAGAGCATGCATTTTTCATAAAATGTTGATGGTACTACAAAACCGGTAGGCCATGCATCGAGAGCATTACTACCAGCTGAGAAAAACTATTCACAAATAGAAAAAGAAGCTTTGGGAATTATTTTCGGCATAACTTGATTTCATAGATATATATACAGTAGAGAATTTATACTACAAATGGACCATAAGCCGCTTCTTAGAATATTTGAATCCAAGAAAGAACTACCTGTATATACCGTGAATAGACTCCTGAGGTGGGGCACAATACTAATAAAATGCAATTTTAAACTAGAATATTTACCATCGAAAAAAATACAGCATGCAGATGGACTATCGAGGCTGATTCCTAAGGAAAGTGAACCCTTGGAAGACTCAGTGATAGCAGTGCTGAGAGCTGAGGATGAAATCAGCAAAAAATTGAAAACAGAGATGCAAAATTGGCAGATAGTTTCTCAATTTGTGACAATGTAATACGGTATAATAAAAGGGTCGTGATACCAAAGTCACTTCAAAGGAGAATCTTAAAAGACTTTCATGTTGGACATTCTGAGAAAAATCGCATGAAAGCACTAATGAGAAGCTATGTGTACTGGCCAAAAATGGATGAGGATATTGCACAGATGGTGGAAAAGTGTAAGGGCTGTATAGCGGCAGCAAAATTGCCACTGATTATACAAAAACCTTGGCCAAAGGCGGACAAATTGTGGTAAAAAATACACGCAGACTATGCAGGACCTATAAATGGCTACTACTATTTTATAGTAGTAGACAGCTTTAGTAAATGGCCAGAAGTTTTTAGCTATAAGCACCCAACAACCGACAATACTATAAGCTGTTTGCATGAACTATTTGAAAGGTTCGGCATCATTGATGTTTTAGTTAAAGATAATGGTAAACAATTCATGTTAGGTGATTTTAAAGATTTTTGTGAAATGTACCTAATAAGACATATAAAAACAGCTCCCTATCACCCACGATTAAATGGGCTTGCTGAAAGAGTTGTAGATATGCTTAAGAGAGCATTAAAAAAAGCGACAGACACACCATCAGAAAAAGCATTACAGCAATTCCTACAAGTCTACCATATTACGCCAAACCAGAACGCACTATCAGGAGTCAAGGTGATGTTCGCACAAAAAATCCGATCGGTTTTCAAGAAATTATTACCAAGCAAAAGCAATAATCGGAATACACCTACAATAGTGAAAAGATCGTTCAAGCCAGGCGAAAAAGTATATTTCAAAATATTTAATAACAATATGGTATATAGGGAGCCAGGAATAATTATAAGCAGAATTGGAAGCGTAATGTATACTATCAAAGGGAAAAAATTCACGCATAGAAGACACGTGAATCAAATCCAAAAAAGAAGAGGTGAAGAACCAAGCTCCTCACCTTTAGAATGTGAAGATTCTATGGAGGAAATCTTCGAAGCTTTTGACATCCAGAAACCAAAAGCTAACATGGAAATCAGAAGAACCAACAGGAAACAGAAGTTCACAGAGCCTTTGATTATAGATCCAAAACGAAAAAAATATTAACCCTTCCTAAAAAGAAGCTCAGGAGGGAGTGTTGGGGAGTCACCCCTTTTCACACACTCTATGGACTCTTCCATGGTAAACAAATAATCCTTCCTACACAGAACGAGTTGAGTTGTCTGTTAGTGTTAGTTGTTGTTGTTAGAGTTGGTGTTTGTCAGAGCAGTTGAACTGCCACTCGTTGATCAGCAAGAATATAGACTTATTACCCAGACTTACTTCTTTGTATATATTTGACTTTCACTAACAAGTATTCCTGAATCTACTAACCGTGTACAGGTTGTATATCTTTTGTTCAATACACTTACCTTTTTTTTCTCTCATATCTTTTTTGTGTCATTATTATATTGTGTGGTTTTCTAAACAAGAATCCACAACATTTTACTAATGTACAATCTAAAGATTTGAAATGTGCATTCTAAAAAGAAAGAAAAAGGTAGCAATAATTTCAAGATTAAAAAAATAAAACATTTTGTTACTTCTTGAATTGTTTAAAGAGTACTTGACTGTTAAAGATGAGATACACTTCAGATTAAGTGATAATCAGATAGAGTAAAATCTGGAAAATAAGGAGAGTCCCCCACCTGACAAAGTCTCTGATCTTTCAGATATGATTTTTATTGTATAGATTTGTGCTTTATGACAGAATAGTACACCTTTGCATCTGTTAAAACTGACTCTTTTCCTTCAAAACAACCGCTGACAACAAATGCCTGATATAATCATAATACTGACTAGCAGAAACTTAAACAAAGCATTTTACCAAAGCATTTCTTAGAAGTAAGTTTATTTTAAGTTGTCTTGATCACTTCCACTAAGCTATTGGCTGCATTGATTTATATTCTTGTAAAATATTAATTTATTATCACAAATCATTAACATATCCAAAAATTGCTCTTTTTGCTTAAGAAGTGGCTCCTGTTAAGCTATTGAAAACCCAAGTTTGGGTACCTTTTTAAGTTGTTGTAAATGACTGAATGATTAAATGGTTTGAAAACAGATTTTAGCTAATTCAGCAACTATTTCTATTAGGTTCAGACAAGTGTAGGTTATTGTTAAATTCAACAGGATAAACTGCTCACAATACAGTTCTTCAGCTGTAATCTTTCAAATTACCTGCAACCATTTCATTCACTTAAAGAATCTATCCCATACACAGCATGAATGTCTTTGGTTGGTCCTATTACATTATTATCTTTTTTAAACTCACAGAGCATTACATGTCTTATGTGCTCAATAGATAAGTCCATCTTTCAGACGGTCAAGTTAGCAATTAACTTAAATCATATTGTGATGATACAAATTACTCACAAGATAAACTGATACAAAACATTATTGATTTCATATCATCAACAGCTAAACTTTTGATATTGCTTCTTTTTTTTAATTATTGCGAATACTGAACAAATATTTTTTCAAATCATAGGAAAGTTTGAAAATATTGACTTTTTTAATTATCAGTGAATGCTGCAATACATGACTTTTTTTCTTTTTTTAATTAAAATAAAAAAATCCTCTATAAGTAACAAATAACATGGAGACATTAAAAAATATCTTTTATATATATCTATTATATAATAAAATATACTTAGGTTTGTGACTTAGACTGTCTAGATCGGGTATTTGACTGGAAGGAGAAGCAGAATGACAGTATGTCATTGTGTCTGATTAGCCAGAGTCCCTGCAAGTAAGAAAGATAAATTAAATATGACTGAAAAGAAAATCTTTTCTCAAGAGTGAATATAAATTAAGACCTTATCAGAATTTTTCTCTAAATTAAGGACTCTAGTCAACATCCAAATAATCTCAAGAGCATCTTTCTCAATGTCTAAATAATTCAATTCAGCTTTTGTCAATATTTTTGAGATCTTGGGATGTAACACTGCCACCCAGCTGGCTCGCTGCCCCCTGGTCCAGAATCTGTTGTGATGATGATGACGACCAGAACCTGAGTCAGGGTTGATGCTGTTGAAACGGCACCAGTTATGATGACGCTCTCGAGTCACTAATCATGATGATGGACTCGTCACAGTAGATGGTCCTTAAGACGTCTATTGCAACAGTGAACTTCCCTGCCCACGCTGTGTATTTTGATCTCAGGAAAGACATGTTAAAAACCCAGTAGCCGTTTATCTACCACCTCAAACCAGACCAGGCACACGTTCACTTGTGTTGATAAAATAAAACACGGCACCAAAAAACAAAAATAAATGAATAAGTTTGAAGACGCCTGGATGATTTCCGAAAAAGTGTTTATATATATATATATATATATATATATATATATATAAAAATTAACAACAAAAGCAGAATGTACAATCATCAAATTCAATGTTTACAACGAAGCAAAAGATTCATTTAAAATAATCAAAGCTTTCAATTTTCCCAATTACTTTTCAAACAAAAAGTTCTTTCAGGGCTCTTTATTGAAGTTTTACGGAAATAGCTGAAGTGAAGTGAATGGATTGGTGATGATAGTAGATTTGTCTTGTCTCTCTCGTTCGGCAACTCTAACTTAACTTGGATCTTTCTGTTTCTCTACATCTTCAGCTAGGAGTCTATTGAAGGCAAATTATGTGACTTTAACTCTTTTGAGTTGATCGGCAACAGGCTTTTCTATATTTCTTTATATCTTCAGCCATGAGTTCTATGGGAGGCAGCCGTCACTGTCTCTACGGCTAGCACACAATCGGCATGGCTCCTGGTTGGGAACTCTTTTCCCTCAGTTGTTACATCTCGACTGCAACTTAATGAACTGCAACAACAACTAACTGATTTTTCTACTCAGGGTCCCGATTTTTATACTTGTCCCCAATTCTCTTGGTGGGTGAATGACGGACACTGGGTATCTTATGCAAATCAGATCTTTGACCAATGACATTACTTTCACCTACACATCTCGAGATGGGGAATTTTGGTTCAACAAATGAGGCAACAACACCACATCTGACGTAATTTTCTCTTCGTCCTCTTCTTAATTCAACTGATTACATCAGCAAATCCAGCCTTTAGCTTGGAAATTTTAACTCCAGTGAGATTTATAATTTATTTCTATTCTCATAGTCAAGTCCTGACCTTCTTAACCTCATCAAAAGTTTTTGCCAATTTGTTGTGACTATCACCATTTCTCACTTCCACTGGCTGAAAATTCGCTTCTGAATAACAATGGAAAAAATATATTTTTCCTTTCTCTCCAATTTCCAGCTAGTTTTTCTATTTTCCAGATTTTACAAGCGTCCAAGTATTAAATATTTCTAATCAGAGAGTTTATATCGCGATTTACAATAAACGGCAAAATCAACAATACCACTAATAATTTCTTTCGCTCCGTTGTATTCAACTAAGAATTACATTTTTTTCAGGGAGAATATTACAGATATTCAATACTCACTGATACCTACAGTTACTGTAATTTCCTTTCTGGGGTTAAATATTTTTGCTACTGGTTTGTTTGCAAGGATTGACATTAGCTTATTAAAAGCAATTTGTTTTTCCACACAAAATCAACATTCTTTTTTCTCAGCTTGATGAATTGTTCAATTAAATCTGTATAACATGGTATATATCACTGATAAAAATTTACTGATCCCCAAAAAGGTTCCAGTTTTTTTTTGTGGGTACCACTACTTTTAGTATTTTTTCTATTAAGGCTTGATTTGGTGACACCCCTTGTTTTGAAATGGAAGATGCCCAAAACAATATTTTGTTACTATTATGCACACTTTTTTATTTTCATTCCTTCAACCTAGTTAAAATGAGGTTCATATTCCTTTTTAATTCTGCACATCGCTTGAAAATATTTCATTTTTAGACAATTTTTACCCTCTTTTCCAAACACAGAACATTTCTCTTCATATTGTGTTTACAGAATCCACAGAATCTGCATTTTGTTACAGTTTTCTTCAGCATGTGTCTGCAACCTCTACATAATCCTGTTGATTCTCTGACTTAATAAATTTTTGTATTAATTCCTGCTGTTGAATAAATTCAATTGAATGCAGCTAGATAAAGATGTAATTGTTCTAATATTTTATAGTGATGTGTTGCATTATGCAGTCCGTCAAATAACCTCATTTGAACTAATTCTTCTTCAGTCATTTGTTTTTTTTTTTTAAGAGTTTTTCAAATTCACAATATCGAGACATATTTTTTAGACTAAATAAAAATTTTGTAACTGGTTTATCAGCTTCTTGTCTCATATCCATGAATATTGCTCTCTCTGCAATGACCAACTTTTTTGGTTGCATATTTTTCTATATTATCTGACTTATTTTGTTGAGAGTCAAACTTCCAATTGCATTGGGTGAGCCATAATTGAAATTTTCATAATGGCTTCAACCTCAGCTGTGATAAAAAAAAAGATCCCTTTTCTCCTCTCATTTCCTTGCTGTTTCCTAATTTCTTAGTCCATGGCTTTAGTCACAAATGCTCTTATCCATGTATCTATAAAATCAGGATCCTCTAATGATAAAGTGTTTTCTATTGATAACGCCATTATTGTGAAGTACTTTGTGCTACTACTCAATGCTCATACATAGTTTACTCTTCCTTCTCCTAATAATTGTATAACCTGGTATTCCAGATATGTTATATACAAATTACTACAATGACATACATTGTGATATAGTGGCAACACAAAAAAAAAGCTAAAAGTGGACAGAATATTCAAGAGATATAGAAGAATATATAAAAAGATGTCCAAAATGTAAAGAAATAAGAAATTTTACACAAAGAAAATTATATTTGTGGTGTAAAAACATACACATGATCCATGTGAAGTCTGCTCCATGGCTTCATGAGACATGAAGCAGAGTTTACATAGATCATGTGTATAACAGTGGAAGAGGGCTTTTCTTAATATTAGTAGATTCATTTTCAGAATGATCTGAATTTGTGAGTTGGACAAAATAAGTTCTATGGTGCAACATGTTAAGAGTCGTATTTTTAAGAAATGGATTCCCCAAATCTTAGGTATCTAATAATGTGCCAGAGTCTTGGTTACACAACTCATGGTTACGACAGCTAAGATACAGACCTTACAAGACATCACTATATTACTCTCAATAAAATAGTATTGTGGAAAAGATGGTATAAACCATAAAAAATTGGCCTAAAAGCATGTTCACAGGAAAAAGAAAAAATAGAAATCTTTTTACTGAGATCTGCTTCTAATTTAATGAGCTATACTGCACTCTGGAAGACTAGAGAGAGACCATCAGCACTTTTGATCTCCAAAACAGTTATGTAAGTTTCGACAAAGCCATATAAAAGAAAGCAAGAAAGATCAAGGTCTCTCAGGAATAGAAATATGGTAAGATCAATAGAAGAGGGAGAACCCCAAAATAGTGTAGTAGAAATAAAAGGTCAATCATGGGCATAAACCACTCTATTTCAAGTAGATCATAACAATTTAATGATTTGCATATGGACACACACACACACATAGTAGCTGGTTTAACTTCATTGAACCTTATTTCTAATCATCAATTGGACAACATCCAATGGATAGGCATTATTACAGAGAACAGTAGTAATCTATATATATAAAAAAGGCAATCTGTGGGTCTGTGTGTGACTGTTCCCTATGCACATCTACATTTTTCAAGCTACGCCATTCAAACTTTCTAGGGACACTTATCTACAGGAAAGCCAGGTCAGCACATACTTTTTCAGTTTTAAGTTCAGCAATTTTCCCTTTCACACTTTTTGGCCAATGGAGCCGATTGTTTACATTTGCTCCGTATAATATCTAAGATCTAAGATGTTTGGTACATTACGTCACAGAAATCAAATCACACATGTCAAATGCGACTAAAATATTTTTTATTAAAAAAAAAAAAATGAGCCTTTATAATTAATTTTAATTCCAACACTTTAAAAATTAATTTTGTCAACAAAAAATGTGAATGTTTTTCCCTGTAATTTTGAAACAAAAGAAATATTTAAGAAAAAAGTGTTTCTTCAAACAAAAACAAAATATGTAAAAAAAAAAAATGTGTCAATGGTTAATTTAATTATTTAAGTCTTTTTTTTTTTTCAGATTTAATATTTCATACTTCAGAAAATAAAATTTTAAAAAATAAAGATTTTTTTTCGCTAAATATTTCATGCAGGAAATCAACAGTTTGTAATTTGTGTGGCATTAATGTAACTTTTTCCTCTAAAATTAAATGTCTACATTTTTAGATATTCTTCAAATATTTCTGAACTGAGAGCATAATAATTTTTATATTTCTAATTTCAGTAAAACAAAATAAATAATTTTTATTTTTATGCTAAATTCATTTAGTCAACAAAAAATGTAAATATTTTCCCCTGTAATTTTGAAACAAAAACAAACACAATGTTGTTTACAATGTCACACAAAACATCAAATCTTTCTTGCAAATTTATTTCATTTCTGACTACAAGGCCCAAGCCAATGCTCACGAAGCTACCTTCAATACTCGAGAAGGAAGTTCTACTGGATATTTGTTGTTGTTATCTACTCCTCTCATTGGTATCTTCTCCTACTACTAGAATGTTCTGAGTTGCATGGGCAATGCCAGGCTATGAGGCTAGTAGTGTATATATATATATATATATATATATATATATATATATATATATCCGAGTGAATATAGAATGAGGAGAGAAAAAAGAAAAATTTTTTTCCTTCCAAAACATGAATTTAAAACAGTGCTCGATATATGATGTATAGAGCTGTGAATATTTATTATAAATTATGTTTTAGAACATGTACATAATTTCTTCTATATATCTCCTCTTCTCTACAATCATATGGCTGTTTCAGTGTTTCAACTTCAAACACATCATTGGGAGAAGTAAAGGTTTGGAATCATTCTCTGTTTATATTTGGTTCATTGTTGTTGTGGGGGCTGGTTGGGGTTATTGGTAATTAAGTGAATGTATTTCTCATTTTGACCGTTATAGACTTTTGAATAATCTGGTGCATAAGTGTGAAATTGTTAATTAATTGTATTATCTGTTGGAATGTACGTTCAGTTGGGTATATCTTTTGGTTAGAGTTTCTAAGAGGACAGCCGTGTTGAGTTGTCATTTTTATGGTTGGCTATCATCTAAATGATTGATGTCTGCTGTTAGTGGACCTAATTCATGTATTCACTTTGATCCTGTGTTTAGGTTTTCACTTTGGGGTTTCTTAGATAGACGTGATAGGGGTGGGGTGTTTTTTCTTTCCAATTTTGATTTTCTTTTGGTATGGAATATTTTTTTATTTTATAGGTTTTTTTTTTTTTAAATATATTTTTTTTAATATTTTATACTCAAGTTTGGAGTATTTTTGTATTTAGGCGTAGTTATTTCAAGAAATCTAAATTTGTATTTTTTAGGAAGTAAATGCAAATTGGCATTTTATCAGTTTTTTGTATAAAGTTGTATGTTTAATCTTAATTTTAAGTTTAGAGGGTCGGTTTTTTTTCTTTTAATTTTTTTTTTATATTCTTTTTCCTATAAATTATCGTTTGGAATCCTATTTATTTCTTTTGATTTTTTATATATTTTATTTATTTAGATATTTTTGCGGGCATTAGATCTTGCTTTAAGTATTTATTACATCAATTTTTTCTATAGCATTTTTTATCTTTTATAATAATAAAAAATCTCTATTAAAATTTCCAGTACTTTTTAGTGTGATTGTAGGGTTAGATCTTACGTGTGCTTACAGTTTATTTTTGTGTATGATATAATTATTTTGAAGTAGTATATTTTTAATCTTGATTTTGAATATATGAATTTTGATTCTTTTTCAATTTTGGGAGCCATTTGTTTAATTTTTGATTTTTTTAGTACGGAATGTTATTGTGTTAAGTAAGGTTATTGGTGTAGGCTTTAGTGATAGACTTTCCTTTGAGGATTTATTGGATCGATTTTTTCTACAGTATTTTTTATCTTTTATAATGAGAATATCTAATCAAACTCTTAGTATTTCTTAGCATGATTGTAGGGTTAGGTCCCTAATGTACTTGCAGTTTACTGTGGTTTCGTGTCTCTGATTTAAGAGCTTGTTACTATTTATATATTTAAGGATCTCTATTTTTTTCTTGAAGGCAAAGAAAGCATGGTTCTTTTATAGATTTTGCTGTTCTTGCTTTTTTGAGAATTTTCCATTTGACCTTAGGTGTTTTATTTTCGTTTTTTAATTTCCAAAAGTGTTTGGAGAGAGATGTCATGTTTTGTTTTTCTTTGTTATTGAATATGAAAGAATATGAGAAAAAGAAAACATTATTAAGGAGAAAGACCAATAAAAGAAGAGGAATTAAGAAGACAGAAGATAATTGATATGGCATTTAAATTTTTGAGATCAAAGTTGACTGGAAAGCATGGAGCCAGAAGAGAGCTCCACAAGCAAGAAGTGTGAGAAGAAGCTGTTAGCATAGAACTGACAGTTACATTTAGTTATTTCTATTGTAAAATGAGACATTGCTACCAATTGCTAGTAATATGATTAAATTCATTAAGTCTAGATACCAAAGAGGAAAACTCATCCAAACAATTTCTATGAAAATATTCATAGAAAAGGCACAACAAAGCTATGTTACAGCAATGAGAAAGAGACTGAAGCTGAAATGTCAGGTCAGAACCAATAACATTGTAGATTCTTTGGATTTTTATCAAGTATCTCTAAATATATAGTAGAAGCACCAAACTATCTATGGTAGCAATATTCAATGCATGGATGAATGGTAGCTTTATAACTATGTAAGATAGATCCTGGTAAGAAAAATTGTCTAGCCTGACACAGTGAACCAACTTTCCAAGTAGTCTCAAGAACCAAACTTGTTACAGACGAGGCAGTGCCTCATTCTAACAATAAGTAAGCAAACAATAAACTTAGCTTCTTTGAGGACATGTTTGCAATTATAATGAGCAGGCACAAAGTGCCTATTGAGATCAGAACTAACACACTAATACAGCCAGAAAAAGTGATTCATGTGGGTTATAGCAGATGAACAAGAAGGTGTGTACTAAGGAGAATATTGTGGTTTCACATGGTATTTCTGAGAAGATACATAAGCAGTAAAGCTGACTTAAACCCAAGAAGAAACCTTTGGGGCACAATTCTCAATAAGAAGGTTAAAAATATCAATGCAAGAAATGCCTTCAAAAACGTCATGAAATCCCAATCAGTACTCTGGTAATAAAAAGAAATTCTGGGAATAGGAGATTTAACAGATGACTCAAAAGATACTACAGCATGATGTGAATTACCAAGAGGACAGAGTTGTGGTGTTCAACAAGAGCTAAGAGAGAAGGTAAGGAACAAATCAAGTAAAGAAACTTGTTGATCAGAATTATTTGGCAAACAAGTAGGGAAATCTACTATTTGACTGGAATAGAATGGAATAATTGAATATCTGAATACTAATAACATAAGTTACATTAGAATGATTAAGCCATTTGACATGATGAAATCACAACAAAAATGCTTGTAGATGAATCTAGAGAGATAGATTAATTTCTATATTATCAGCAGGGGCAAAGTGTCTATGTATGCAAAGCATGCTCTATAGGAATTACTTTTTGTTATATCCCAGGCTGTTGGATGAACAAAAATGAAAAAATAAAAGACAACTGTATTTTAACACAAATAAACAACTTTATTCATTTACTGAGAACAGCAAGGATTATATGGATTGGAACAATAAATTCCCATGCATCTCAGCTGTTTGTCTATACTTCTGAAATGAGACATTATTTACATTATTCGGACTATTGTCTTCATCTTTACTGCCATGTTTACGATGTTTCGGCCGTTGTACACTCAGGCTTTCTTCAGGTGCTAGCAATTTCAAACCGAACCCTTTATTTCGATCACTGGAGTATCTTCTTCTTCATGTGACGTGTCCCTTCAGGACATAGGCGATCATTTACTTCCACTTGGCTGTCTCTTGTTGCTCTCAATAATTTTTCTCTTGGTATCTCTTCCAAGCCCCGATCCGTCAACCTCAGATCTAACAAGTACCTCTTGTGCTGCTTTCCCCTGTCTCTTCTTCCATTTATCTGACCTGTGAGTATCAAGTTCTCTAGGCCTTCCTTCCTCATTACATGTCCCATAAACCTCATTTGTCTCTTCCTGATATTTATTATCAGTTTTCTTCTTGTTTACATCCATTCCAACACCACATCATTGCACATGTGCTCTCTCCATGGTATCCTCAGCATCCTTCTGTAAAACCACATTTCTGCTGCTTCAAGCCTCTCCTTCATCTTTGATAAGATCATCCAACATTCACTTCCATACAGAAAGACAGATATCAAGTAGCAATTCAGCACACCTTGTTTCTAATGAGATTTTCCTGTCTTTCAGTACTCTGGTTAGCTTCTGAAATCCGCATTTGGCCATGTCAATGCATCTTTGGATGTCCGTGTCACATTTTCCATCCTCTGTCAAAACACTTCCCAGGTATTTGTATTTTTTTACTTGTTTTATTTTAGATTCTCCAACTTGCAGTTGGCATATTGGTCTCCTCTTTTTGCTGATGACCATGCATTTCAATTTTCTTGAGGTTTATGCTCAATCCTTTCTTTTCACTTTCTTTTGCTAACTTCTGTAGAAGGTCCTGCATTTTCCTTTCCGTGCCTGCTATCAGTACAGTGTCATTCGTGTATTGGATATTGTTGAAATTACAGCCGCCAATGATGAATCCTGGCAAGGATTTTATTTCTCTTATAATATAATGTACAGGTTGAAAAAATCTGGTGAGAAAACACATCCTTGTCTTACGCCCCTTTCTATTTTTGCATACCTGCTGAGTTCACTTTCTATCTGTACATAAGCGGTTTGTTGATAGTATATATTCTTGATTATCCTAACGTCTTTTCCAAAAATGTTGAGGTTGTTGTGTATCCCTATCAAGTCCCTGTGTCGTACTTTGCCAAATGCTTTTGTGTAGTCTAAAGCACAGATAAAGGTCCTTCTGCATTTGTATTGCTCGTTCAGATAGCATTCTGAACATGAATATCGAATTACTCATTCTGGTATCTTTAACGAACCCATATTGTTCCTATCCTATCTCTGGGCCAATTCTGCTGTGCGCTCTGTTCATCAGAATCTGGATGATGAGTTTTGTTATATGGCTCATTAAACTGATTGTTTGATGGAGCTCACATTCCTTTGCCCCTGGATTCTTAGGTAGTGTTATGAAGATTGATCTGCTTAGGTCCTTTTGTATATTGCCAATGATGTAGATTTTGTTTATTATTTCTGTTAGTTTGCCAACACTAAAACCTTTTAGGGACATCAACATCTCTATTACAATCCCGTCTGGTCCCACTGCTTTGTTTCTCTTCTATTTGGCCATTACCAATTCCACTTTTGTTTTTGATATTTCTGGTCCATTTGTAGTTTTGTGCATTGTTGGTTGCTCTCTGTTGTCATGGAAGAGATCTCCTATGTACTCTCATCGTTGAAGTATTTTTTCTTTTTCTAGTATTAATGTGCCATCTTTTGCTTTTATACATCCTGTTTCTGAACATGTCTTTTGCCCTGTTAGTACCTTTATTTTTTGTGAATTTCTCCATTATTTGTTGTGCTCATTCTCTCTACTTCAGTGCATTTGTTGTTGATCCATCTTTTGTTTTTCTTCTGGCATGCTTTTTCCTTAGGAATGATGTCATTCACCGATGTCACTATAGCCGCTCTGAGTGTGTCCCATTTTGAGCCTTCATTTTCAATTTGTCCTTCATATATTGTTTTCACGATCTCCGTATACATTTCCTGTAAGTTCAGGTCATTCATGAGTCTATTATACTGTAGCCTTAGTGCTGTGTTAGGTTTCTTTAATCTTCTTAATTTTATCCTTAGTTTGCATATGACTGGCATATGGTCACTTCTGCAGTCCGCACTTGGGTAGGCTTTGCATTGAAGAACTGCATTTCTGAATCACTTGTTGATAGTAATGTAGTCAATCATCCTCATTCCATGTGCGATGCCACTTCTGGTAGCCATGTAGTTATCTCCCATTAACTTAACTCGCTAAGTTATTTTTCATCACTGCTGTAGCAGGGTATTGAACTCACAACTCAAGTCACTAACCAACGTCTACATCATAAACATGACAGTAAAGATGCAGACAATAATCCAAATAATGTAAATAATGCATTCCAGCTGGTCATCATGTTCAATTCAGCAGTGTTGCCCTAGTCTTAACTGACAAAGGAAGTTAATTGTATTTTGAGTTATTCTTTTTAGGGGAAAGAATTAAGCTTTACCTAACTCCTCTCCTTTTTAGGGATTTAACAGTAGTGAGTATCGCTTACTTCATAGTTGTAATATCCTTGGTGCTCTTTTTGCTGGAGTCTGATGTTTGTCCTTTGGCATTTCTTAGGAACTTTGTTGAGGAAGTTCAAAGGTGTCCAACTGTAAAGTGAAACTTGATTTGGTCTCTGGAAGGTTAGATGGTTGTAATTAGATTGCATGTCAAACCTAGACTGAAGACTGATTATCTATATCATATGTAAGATTGCCAGAGTGATGTATACTGCATCCTTAGATCCATCCTTTTTTACTGTTGCAGTAATCTTTTATCATTACACTTTGTCTTGGTACATATTTGTGTTTTACTCCTCCATGATGACAGTTAAATTGTTCTTCCATCACCATATCCCTTTTCAGAGAATAGTTTGTAGTTGAATGGATGACATCTATGTGCAAATGAACTTTATGGTTTATCATTTTATCTTCTGCTGGTGAATTATCTTTAGATATGTTTGGATTGGGTGATTTTGCTGCCAGTTGGCAATTGGAACATGTTCATACCAATTCCTCAATTTACTTGTCCATGTTTGGCCAATAAACATAGCTGCATGCTAAGGATTTCATACCTTGATGACCATAATGGAATTGCTTTATTAATCTTTCATATAATTAAGATGGGACAATCACACATTCTACAAAAAGACAACATCCGTCGACTTCTGACAATGAAGATTGATGCTGAAAAAATGGCTGAAGTCTTTGCAAATTTCTGTATGATGGAAGGATATTGCTTTTGTAACACTGGATTGGAATCTGTGGCTTCACAAATCTTTTTAGAAGTGACTGGTAATGCTCTTACAGTGAATGAAAGCACTGAAATGACTTCCTTCTCTAGAGATCATGCTACGATAATTGAGTCTACTGGTACTTTATTTTATCTAAAATTGTCTTAGAATCCAGTTTTAATTTCAGAAGAGCTTTAATTTTTGTACAAATCCCTCTTGAAAAATGTCACTAAACTTATTTTTAAGTTCATCCATGAAATGATTTTCAATATTAGAAACTCACATGAGGTTAAATGAATTGAACACAGATATGAGAGGAATTTCAATAATTGTGATTTGTTCTATCCAGTCAAGACCAATTAAATTCAATTTTGAATTATCTGCAAGATAACACACACCAGAAAATGATCTATTTCAAAAAGAAACATTGAAACTTAAAATGAATTGTACTTCCAAACACAATCATTGCTATATGATCTGTTTCAGACGCATGTGGTTCAGGAACAAATGCGATATTAATGTTACGTCTAATGCGATATTAAATCCGACGCTGTTGTTTTCTGCAGGATTTATAATCCATATTGAACATCACAAACACTTTGTTTCAGATTTTCTTGTTTTTTGATTTTTGCAGGGGAGGTTGAATTTTTGGATGAGTTTTTGTGTGCATTTAAAATGGCAAAATCCTTCTTTATGTCTGTTCTGGTGATAAATATTGCACTTCTGTTTCTTGAACAGACAAAAGCAAGCATAATGCCAATTGCCATAATGCTAACATTTTGAGGAAAGTTTCTTTTCATCACGTGGTTGATTTCTCACGTGAATATTGCTGGTTATTGATAAATCCCCAGTTTTTTGACAAGCATTTTGATGAGGGTTTTTAACATAATATTTTTGTCTTGTTCTAGTTTTCAAAGAAGTTGGGTGCAATCATAAGCATGAATAGAAGATTTTAATCCTGCAATAAAAATTAAGCACTTTAACTTTGGGGGAATTTAATTTCAATTTCTCACATTTCCAATTGATGTGACATCACATAATCGTCAGCATCATTTGAACAATTGAATTGAATGTTAAATAAAGATTGTTTTTCTTCAAATACTTCAGAATTGTTCCATTGTTTCAGTGAAGGTGAAATATGTTGCTTGCTTTGGTAAAATATAATTTGTATGACGGTCATGTTCCTTAGTGTTCAGTTTATGTATTAGCAGATAGATTTTCCATTTTTCATCTTTATGAAAAAAGTCATCATGAAAGGTATCCATTCAACATTTACACCACAAAGCAAGATATGAAGTCCAAAGTTATACCTGTTTAGGTATATTCAAACAAAAATAAAAATCCAGAAAAGATACTAGCAGGTGAGAAAAAAATGTCATGTGCAAGACGAGACTTCAACCAGTCACAAACGAAAGTTAATCAAAAGTAAGTTTTAATGAACTCTGAATACAAGCAGAGTTCTCCTGAATATATGTATTCAGGATAAGACCATCAATGGGGGAAATAGATCAGACTACATTTTTCCCTGCCTTATTCCTAGAGGAAAGAAATCCTTGAACTGAACAGGCATTCTTTGCTGTCTTTGAGGCCATGGTGGATTTCCAGAGAGCATGATTCCTCATTCTCTCTCAAACTGGATTTAATCTTGCTGCATTTTCATAATCTACAAATGATTTGTTCACCCTCTAAAATATTGGTAGGTGTATTTGTTCTGTTCTAGGAAATTCTGTTCTAGGAAATTCATTCATTACCACTCAAGGGATCAGAGCTCAGAGGTTCCTCATAATCTTCAGAAGAGGACCATATCTTTATCTCTTCAAAATTCATTGAATTGCCCTGAGAACAGCTCTCATTTATGGCTGTTGATCCAGATTCATTCCCTGCTGGAGCCGAGTCACTTAGTGAGAATGTGTCTTCCTGTCTATCCAGGTAATGGACATGTGCATAGTGGGGTTGGCATCTAGTAGCTCTACTTGACCCAACAGTGGTATGTTTTTAATTAGTCACAGTTATCTTTTTAGTATTTTAATTCCTGGTTTAGTCGAGCTGCTTCTTATTGGAGAAATCTTTCATGGGTTATTGCGTTAGCAGCTGTGCATAGTAAATTTCTAATATCAAGCAGAGCCTCTAAGAATAATTGTTCCCAATTCTATACAGCTACCCTTTTATCAGCCGCTGCTAATTCAAAAGTTTCCCAGATTATTCCATTATGCTTTTCCCACTTCCCAAAGGGTTATCTGGTGTTGTTATGGCTACTTCTTGCTCTTGTAGGAATCACTCTACATGTTCAGACATAAATGAACCCTCTCTGTGTGAATGAATATTCACAGGTACCCCAAGGTCAGCAAAAACTGAGCAAAGTTATTATATAACTGTCTTAGAGGCAGGCAGAGTATTGTGAAAAAAAAAAGCCATGAATATTCATCAATTATTGTCAACATGTATTTGCTGCAAGTTTTAATGAAAGCAGATCATTAAAATCCAACAGAGTTTGGTATCTTTTAAGACCTTGCTGGTGTTAGGATGATAGAACCTGGGTTTATTTTCAGCACAACTCTTATATGAGTTGGTAATCTCTTTCACATACTCTACTGAGTAAGGAAAGTTTCTGGTTTATGTAATGTAATTACAAATGCAAATGTGGCACAACTAATTCTTTGCTAGCAGCCAAGAGAAGGAATCCACAGATGCATTTTCTTTACTAGGCCAGGGTGCTATGTTATGTCATACAAGTAACACAAGAGTTCCAGCATCCAACTGACTATCTTATTTATTTTATTGGCCATTTTTGCATTAAACATGAATGTGACTGATTTTTGGTCTATAATTAGTTTTTGTAAGTGTCGCCTAATGTAATAATGCCTCCATTTTCTCAGCAATTTGACAATAGAATAGGCTTCTTTCTGTATTGTATAATGTCTACATTCTGATTTAGACAGGGCTATGAGCCTCCCTGACTGTCTTCAAGAGCAGCTATGGCATATTCATTAAAAAAAATTTTTTTTTTAATGGACAATAAATTTTTACAAGAATTAATTTTTTAAAAATTTTAATTAGAATAATTTGTAGCAGTCAAGTGATATTGTTATTAAATTAAAACTACTTACATTGTTCTAACTGCTGTCATCATCTTTATTATGCTGTTATGGGAGAATGAAAATAAAATAATAAAACAAAGAATCTTATTTTCCCATAATATAAAAGGGAACCAAAAAGGGTCTTCACTTGTCTGTCAATTTTATAACCCAACTTCCAGGAAGAAGATAATCATTCTCTTCTCACTTCCCACTGATTCTGGACATGTTTGGTAGCTATTCCAATGAAAGAGATTTGGCCATCCTCACTCAACATCAAGCTAATAATTTGAAGTCAACCATACTCTATATCTTTGCATCTTTGTACTTATATGTGTCAAACATTGGCAATTCATTTTCTACTCAAGTCTTCATTTTGTTTTGTTTACTGCAGCCCACCAAAACTCAGCTTCTGTTGATGTCACAAAGTCAAATATAATCCTCTACAACTGATGTCCCTGACATGATATGAGCACACAGAACTAAAATTCAGCAATACACATTTTCTTAAAATCAAAAGCCTGTGAAAAAGTCAACCAACTTCTCATAATATGCACAAAGACACAGAAAAAAAATTTCAACAAAAGTAATAATTTACTCTGACAAATTTATGATTAAACCTGATGTAAAGAGCAAAATCACAAATTTAAAAACTCTGCTCGTCATACATCTACTTGGACAAGATTGTCACCTAGTCAGCAAAATGTTTTTCAACAACTGCGAAAAATAAAATAAAAAACCTTGATGCCTTGATTTTTAACTGCAACAGGCTATGGTGGAAATGCCACATTTCAATAACCTAACATTTTATCTGTTTAAAAAAAAAACTTATAAAGATGGCTGCTGCTGGTTGGGTTGTTATTATGGAGGCCCAGGTCTATGAAAAATAACAAACATATAAACAAAGTTTTACAATGTGCTTTTAGCCCTACCACCTGAACTGGTAATGAGAATCCAGGTATTCATTTTAGCAAAAAGAAATTATTAGGACCTGAAAAAAAACCATCATTAAAAGTTACAGAAAATCAAAATCAGAAATTTTTGAAAAATTGATAAATGACATCAGGACAGGCTTTCTTATTACCTGAGAGAATTAATGGCAACAAACAAGGAGAGGAAGATGTCTTAGGTACTGTCTGGTATCTTAACTGATAAACTTTCGCCATTTATGAAAACAGATATAATTCAAAACACTATATCTGAATGAAAAAGGCAAACCCGAAGGACAGCAAATCCCAACAATGAAATGTATATTGGAGTACTTCTATTTTATATAAATCAATGACCCATTACCATGGACATCAATTTTAGAAAAAATGACAAAACCTGCAAACCATGGTGCCAGTGGCCAAATAAAGCAACATGTAATATATGGCCAAATTTCAGATCAAAATCACTAGCCAAAGGACCAATGCCAAATGAAAATTCTGGCCTCTTTGAGCATGTATATATGCCTATTGGTCCATGAAATCCTACAGCTATGTTTCAAAGATTTATGGAGAATATATTTTTCATGGTCAACTGTGTTTTCATTTATGTGGATGATGTTCTAGTTTTCTCTGAAACAGAACAACGACATTATAAGGATAGAAAATGTTCTAGGGATTTTACAAGATAATAATCTAAAAATCTCACCAGACAAGTGTCAATTCTTCATTAATCAGCAAGAGTGTAACAGTGAAATAAAAGTCTACATAGACAAGCTGTTAGCAACAAAACAATTTTCTGTAACATTACCACATCCTACCCAAACCCATTTATTCCACAAGCTTTGCACAGGGCATCTATGATACTTTCTATAATGTGTCACATCCAGGACCCAATGTCACAATAAAACTAATCAAATCTTGCTACTTCTGGCCTGACACGGATAAGAACAAACACTCATGGACCAAATAGTGCCTCAATTGTCAATAAAGTAAGGTTACTCACTAAACAAACTACCCACTACACAATTCAAAACCGTCTATACAATCATCATATTGTTTAAATAAAATAGATTTGTCATTTTGCGAGAAGATAGCCATAGCAAACTGTAATAAAGGGAGTTCAAACATTAATAGGTTGTCAGTTGTTTTTTTTTGTACACACCCTTCAGAATGGATAAATTTCTTAAAAGAAAGTGACGGGTTGAGTCTAAAAGTAAACAATCATTGAAACTAATAAACTCCAGTACAAAAAAAAAACCTAACAGACAATATTGCCATAATTATTTGAAGTTCACATTTTCTTGGTCTGGTAATTTTGATCAACCAAGTTCATTATGTGTAGTTTGTGGTGAAAAACCATCAAATGAATCCATGGTTCCAAATATGTTAAAAAAGATAGTTAAATCCATGTTTGGTGAAAAAGCAAAAAAAAAAAAAAAATCTCACTTTCAAATGATACTATACATAGGAGAATTCCAGTTTTATCTAAAAATACTGAAAAAATGCTAAGAAAAAAAACTTAAGGATTCTAATTTTGCTTTAACTATTGATTAATAAACTGATATCAGTAACACACGTCAATTGCTTGCATTTGTTTGTTTTATTGATAGACATGAAATAATCAGTTTTTGTGTTGCAAAAGAATGTTAACAACTACTAGGTCAAGATGTTTTTTATAGGATCACAAGCCACCTCAAAGAAATGAATTTAATTTAGAAGTTTTGTGTTGGCATTTGTACTGATAGAGTCCCATGTATGACAAAGTGTATTAAAGGATTTATATCTTACATAGAAAAAGAAACCACAAATTTTATTTGTACTCATTATTTTTTTACATAGAGTAGTTCTTGTTTCAAAAATATTGCAGGAAAACAAGTGTTACCACAGGTAGTTGAAATAGTCAATTATATTAAAAGTAGACCATTGAAGTAAAAATTATTTGAGCAACTATGCAAAGAAACAGACTCAATATGTTAGATAATTTTACATACTTAAGTTCAATAGCTGTCAAAAGGTAAAGTATCAATTAATGTTCATGAATTAAACAAGGAATTAATAGCATTTTTTGATCAAGAAAAGCAGGAAAAATTCTGTCAATATCTTCACTGCAAATTTTGAATGTCTAAACTGAAATACTTGATGGAAATATTTACTCAACTAAATAATACAAACAGCAGCATGCAAGATCAAGACAAAAATATTTTAAAAAGGGACAGGGTTGCTAGATTAAGCTTTTAATAATAAAGCCAAGCAATAAAAGTCAAGTTTTAATATATTTCATTTTTTCATACTTTCAACAAAAGATAGAGATACAAGTCAATATTAGCCTGCAAACTTTAAAAATAACATTCTTATTTTTTCAAAGTCATATCAAAGACATATTTTCTATTCTATCATCCTTCCCATCTACATTTTCATTGAATCAAGATTGATTCTCAAACTTGTTCTTTTAGGCAACACTTTAGACTAGGAACCTAGTCTAAATTGTTGCCAAAAAATTGTTGCTTTTATTTTCATTTTAGCTTTAATTGAAAGCTAAATGATTAAATTTGCTATTTCCAGTAATCAGTTACTCTGGTGTACTTCAAATAGAAATTACATTGATAGGAATTTCAACTTTTTTTGAGTTTTCAAAAGTTATCATTTTTTTTTGCTCCAAGATTTGTATTAAGCTTTTCAATTTTTGATTATTAAATATAGCTTTTACTTAATAACTTAATAATGTAACTGTGACAAGGCTTTGAAGAATTTTAAAAATATCTTTGAAACTTTATAAATTATTATAATTAAAAAAAAAAACAATGCTTGTAAAATACTTTTATTTCTATAATGTCCTTAATATCTATATATTTTTAAGAAGCAATTAAATGCTTATTTAATTAATTAATGTCATAGTTTTATTGTATAATAATTTAATTCATTTGTGAATAAGTCCTAAAGTTTCATTAAAATCTGACCATTATTTGATTTTTGCAAGAATTTCCAAATTAATGTGTTTTTCAATGGAAAAAAATGAGTTTCATAATATTACATTATCCATAGTCAACTCTGGTAAAAATTTGGTCACCTGCTGATGAAAAAAAAAAATTTACCAAAATTCCAAACCTTTTAGAAAGAATTAAATTTTTTTTTAAAATAATTAAAAAATACTTTGATCTTTCCTCTTAATAATAACATAAACATTTTGATGGAAAAAAAAAGTGTTTTTAAGTTTGGGGTCTTTTTTCTTCATGCTATGCTGTTTCTTTTTCAGCAAGTTAGTGGAGGCACCTAGTTTAGACAAATGTAGATACACACTGACATGGGACATGTAAGGTATCTATTTTTTTCTGCATCTACTCATCCACCGCAGACTAGAGGCCAAAAGGACTTTTTACTTTTAAAAGTGACATGTGAATAAAATTTTTTCAGTTGCTCAAATTTTAAAAAGTACTGATAAATTTTTGAAGGTTCTACTAAAATGTATTTTATTACAGTAAAATAATTTATTTTCCTTTCAACTACAAATTCAATGAGTGTGGATTCATTTTTGATAGATATTTTTAGTTGTTTCTGACACCTTTTATTTTTGTTTTTCCTATTTTCTTGTTGAATGAGGGTAGCAACTAGAAGACATGCCTTCATATTTCTTCTCCCTTTCTTCTCATCACCTAGACAAGAAAATACAGAAGTAACTAATCAATGAAACAAACCACTGTTCACAATAATTTCCAAATTTTACTGATGACATTAAAAAAAAAAACATTTTTCTTAAAGGACAATTTTAGCTTGTAAAAAATTCATATTT
This sequence comes from Ascarosepion bandense, assembly GCA_037127315.1. Classification (NCBI taxonomy): domain Eukaryota; kingdom Metazoa; phylum Mollusca; class Cephalopoda; order Sepiida; family Sepiidae; genus Ascarosepion; species Ascarosepion bandense. The sequence continues at coordinate 176,590 of JBBBDQ010028815.1, forward strand.
CTGAGATTTGGCATTTTGACTTTCATGAATTGAGAAAAAGGATGTATGGACAACCCGATTTAGAAAATTTCAGGACTTTTCCGAGAGCTTTTTTGGGCTATTGGTGTTTTCCCATAACTTTTTAAGCCCTGGAAACAGCCCTGTCAATTTTCCAGAACTTTTCAAGGTTTCCAGGAACTGTACAAATCCTGTTTTTAAAGAGAGACAAAAGATTTTTAGAAATATTTAGGCCTAAAAATGTCTGCACTGTTAGTGTCACTGTTTTGATTGAATTTTATGCTTACCATTGATTTGTTTCCTGTTTAAAACACATTATTTGGGCACTTGAAAGATGTAAACATCTGAACACTGAAATAGCTTAATAAAATAATCCCCAGATTTTTCAGATAATAAGCCAATAGAAAACTTGTGGTTCATCATTAAAAGTGATATATATGAAAATGAAAAATGATATTCATTCAAAAGAGATCTCTGGGAAGAAATAAATGTATGTTGTGGTTTTTTTATTTGTTTTTTTTACCTGACACCTCCAAAAATGATACATTGCTGTAGGGGTTTCCTGAAAATTTATCAACATCAGACAGTTAATACTAATTTTATAAATTAATAAACATTTATAATCCCATTTTTCAAACTGGAGAAGCTTTGAACTAGTTGATTTTATATAAGCTTCATGAACAATAAGTGTCTTTTTAAATTTTTATTGTATACTTGTATAGTTTATGAGTTTCTCGTGCATGCTACTTGAAATATCAATTTGTAGCAGTCTATGTTCATTTTTAGTATGATTGGTACTTTGTCCAAACAAATGGTAACTTAATCTATGGCATATGGTGGTAGTTGTATGTCTTACATATAAAGAATGGAAGAACAAAGACTACAGAGCAGAGAACAGCTGCAGCTGAGTTGGAAGAAATGGGTTCAATCCAGGGAGAGTGATGGAATCAAATTTTATCTTTGTCACAAGAAACAATGAACAATATAAAACACTTCAAAATAGGCATACACACATTTTCACACACACATGATTTATAAATAATTATAAAGATTTTAGATATATAATATTAGCGAAACTACCTTATATTATATCAAGTATAATGAATTCTTCTTGATCATTTGATCTTTGCATCAAGATAGCAACTAGAGTATTTTAAGAGTTAACTGTTTTAAAATACACACAAGAATCAGGCATAATTCCATAATTTTGTTTATAGATAGAAGACATTAAGCTATGATTAGAAAAATATCTATATACAATTACATAAAATAAAATCAATATTTTTTTAATCTAGAATATTTCCAGGATAGAAATATTTATGGAATTTATGGATGATTGTATAAAAATGTATGGTTGAAAAGATTCAAAATTACTTCAATGTGTTATCTATATGTAAGTCTTGTTTTTTGGCCAAACAATTTCATGTGAAGCCCTCAAATTCAGTATGTTTATTTATCTGTGAAGGTTTTAATGTCAAAAAAAAATATCCCTGAAGAAAGGTGGGTTCTCATCCAGTGTGGTTTATCTCACTAATCAACAGAAAATCATTATCCTTCACAAACAGAATTTAAATTTCCACACTTTAATTTGTCCTTCTGATATTGCTTGCTACAAGCTTTCACCACCTTAAATGATACATGACCTTTTGGATTAAAGTGCTGGTTAAGCAAATCAAGGTACCAGATGTATTATGAGTTCAATCAGGTAATGAAAAGAAAGTCATATTTTGATTCAAGCAATATCAGGACAAATTAAAAGATCTGGTTTGAACTTCACAGATTACCAAGTATGATAGACTTGCAAGGTACAATAAAATAAAAAATTCAGCCAAGGTGAAGATGCTAGTCTGAGCAAATAAGTGTATAATAATTTAATTTCTTATATATTTGTTTTACCTTGGTATAAAAATTTATGCCAGATTGATTTCAGCTTAACTTATAATCTTAAAATTTCTGAAAAACTCAGTCTATAGCAGTCATGATTAATTGATCCTGTACAGTTTTGAAAACACTATAAGAGTGTCTACAAATAATGATATTCTACTAAATACCAAGACTTTCCTGGAGCAAATACCATCAAACTTGTTTCATTGTCATAACTAGCTTTGAATCAAGTTGTGATCCAGTGTAAATGGTTACTTCAGCTAGTATACAATATTTTTAAATGCAGATTATGTAACAGGGCAGTGGCCCTGATTGAGTCATACTAGGGCATGTGAAGTGGTTAGTATTGAGAGACATGAAAATTCTGAGTAATGGAATATAGATATCATAAAGAAAAAATGCAAGTGCTTATTTGGATTGGATACTGATGGAAAAAATTCAATTCAAAAACATTAATTTAAACCCACGGAAATACATATGCAGAAGTTGGCATGATATGACTAATGAGTTTTGCATAAAAGTCTATAGAATTTTAAGTTGCTCTAAAGTTTGTTTTTAGCTAGAGACCTATTTGTTGCATTTGCATTGATCTCAATGTAATTTTAGAAACATAAAATCCAAGCCAAAACTAAACACAGTTTGTAAATGGTCATCTGGCTTACTTAGAGAAGCTAATTAATCTTGTCCATTTCATTGACAAAAGTTTATATAAATGGAATACATGCACAAATCCATAGTCAATCAGTATCACTAGGATCAGAAGAAACAGATGTCTCTCAGTGACTCAAGAGTATAAAAAAGAATGATTGGAATATAGTTGTTGTATGATTTTACATTTCATTTCTAAATTGCTAATAATTTTTCAACAGCATCATTTTCTCCCAGTTGGCATATTTATAACTTTTTCAGCTGAAAAAGCATTCATCAAATTCTTGCCCAGACCAACAAAAATCCACAGTTGGATTTCCCACAAGTAAACACAATGAAATGAATCTACTAGATACTGAAGAAAAGAAACCACCTTCAAAGTGTAAACAGTATGATATTCAAAGCTCACTGTATTTAGATACCAGCCCAATTAACAGGTTATATTAGGTCCAGTGTTCACATCATCAGAATATGACAAAATATAGTTTTATGGTATGGTATATTTATGGGTTAAAATGATCAATAGTAGGGATAGAGCATATATAATATAACCCCAAAGTGTGTGTGTTTGTGTGTGTGATATATATATATATATATATATATACTCTCTCACTTATTATAATTATAGGATATTGCTACATTTATACACACAAATTACTAAAAAAACTTGCACATATTTACAAACCCTTGGAAAGCAGAAGAACAATAATCTGTTCCTAACAACAGCCAAAACAATGTAAATATAACAACCAAGATGAACATGCTGCTCTGAATAATGATTGACATTGCAAAGAATATAATAACTATACTATTTAAAAAATATATATCTACATTCTTAGAGTTTTTGGTTTTTCTACCATTTATTTGATAAAATAGTAACAAGCAAAAAATAAATTTATTAAAATTGACTGTTAAGTTTGGTCTGTTTAAGTTATTCATTTTTCCAGTTGCATGTAAGATGTGACATATCCAGATCAAATTGGTGGAGAAGATATCTAAAGTTCATAAGAAATTTTAATTACATTTGATCATCTCCAGTCATTATCAGAAAATTGATGTTATCAGTATCATAAAGAAAACTTCTAAGCAGCTTAATCTTGGCATTGATAAATATTAACATTCCTGATAATGAATAGAGATGGTCAAAAGTACTCAAGTAAAAATGTTGCAAACTTTGGACAGTTTCCACACAAATCTGATCTGAAATGAAATGATAAAATTAAACAAATTTGTCAATCAATCTTAATAAAATTCATTTGAATGAATGCCAGTTGCATATGTAACTAAATAAATAAATATACATATACACACATGTATATATTTTACTAGTGTTAATAAAACAGTGCTATTAAGTATATATTAATAAATATGCATATTATCCTACATGTATAGGGTTTGATACACAATTCAATCAAGTGCTGACTGTTTGGGATTTGAATGATGTTAATATTGAAATGATATTTTTCAATTTTTAATCTTTTTAATTTTCATTTTAGAATTTAGCTTAAAATAAAACTTAGACTTAAAATTAAAAAGTGAAAACTCAAATGCTGATATAAAAGGGAGAATATCTTTAGGGCAGAAAGTATACAGTCTATGTATCAAGGGAGATTACTTCTTTTTAGTTTAGGAGAAAAAAAAAATAATAGTAAAACCGTTTATATAGAAAAATCTATATTAATCTGGATCAACGTATTTGAGTGGAAATATATTTTTATGTTTACATGTAATCTGTAGAAGTAGGGAGACGATTAATGTTTTTCTTGAATTGACCTTGTGTGAAACATAACCAAATTTCCTACAATTTACAGGTTTTATCCAGAATTATCAGAATGTTATCAGCAGGTAGTGTAGCTGCCGCTAGACACCATAGGAAAAGATTCAGTTTCTAGTTGCTACCAAACCCTAAAGTAAAATCAGTAGTTCATTTTCTTGCTGAAGCCAGCCCAGTATTCTATGACCAGCGGCCTTGTCACGCCCTTAGGACAATGTTGCCAGAAAAATAGTTCTTTATATTTTAGAACATTTGTTTTCGGTACTGTTAGGGAGTAACTATCTCAATTGTCATAGATTACACGAGGTGCCAACAAGGTAATTACCATTTTCCCTTTACTTTCCAGCAAATCCTAGATAAATTTTTATAGTTAATAGAATTTAATACTTCTAAAGTTTTGTTGCCTTTAGACCCTTTCTTAATTTATGAAAATGTATTACTTTGTTGACATAAACGAGTCCTGTTGATTTAAACACTTGTTATAAGTTCCTTTGTTATAACTATTTATGTAAATTTCATTGTTTATTTCCTTATTTTTTAGGATATTGTAATTATCTATCCTTGCATACATTCTTCCTTCATGTGCTTATGTTATTTGTCTTAATTGCAGCTTTCACAGCTGCACAAGTACTGTGAAAGAAATCAAACCTTTTACAATATACACCTGCAGTTGTCAGTTTTCTCACATATGGTTCATGTGGCAATGGCATTTACAGGTGGGTTTGTGGAAGAATAAAAGTATACCTTTTGTATGCTTAAATAGAAATTTATTTATGTTCAATGAGAAACAGTATTAAGAAGTTAAGGGTATCAAGAGTTCACAGTAGTCCTTACAAGAATGAGTTTATGTTTTTAAATGTCTCCTCGTTTTCTATTCACTGAAAAACACTTTGCATCGAGGTGTGAAATTTTGCGAGTTTTGTGTGTGCTAAGCAATGGTTTTGTAAATTTGAGTAAATTTGTTTATTTCTAAAAAAATCAATGAATCAGTGCTTAGCATTTGAATTTTTTTAAATCTAGAACTTGTTTTGTTCACTACAAATCATCAATTCACTTTTGTTTACTAAATTAGGTTTATTTTAGTGTTTTAAGATAACTAGCTTTTCCAAAAGGCATAAATTATTCTATTTCCTTTTCTGTTATCAGATTTACTTTTAACAATAATATCCCAGTGATTAACTGGGCTTTTGTTATTTTTTAATTAACAGAAATATTTTGAGAGGGCAGTGCTGTTACAGGATTTAATATTGCTTAACATCATTTGATTGTGGTAATAACAGGATTTCCTGTGTTTCTCAGTGGAACCAAAACAGAATTTAACATTGCCATCAGAATGAATACTAGCTCTGTAAATTATACTTTTGTTCATGCACTGGCTGTTTAATTGGTAGGTCTTGTAGCTTTTATCCACTGGGCCAGTTGGTTGGATCCAGTGACTTGGCCCAAAGAGCTGTGAGTTCAATACCTGGCTACAACAGGAAAAATGAATTAAAGGGATATAGTTAAGACATCCAAAAGTGGCATGATTCATGGAATGAGAATAATCTATCCCAGTGATCAAACTAAAGGGTTCCAGTCAAAATTCCACTCACCTGAAGAAGGTTAGAGTATACAACAGCTGAAACATCATGAATATGGCAATAAAGATGAGGACACTCCAAATAATGTATCAGTGTTTTTAATGCAACTATAGTTAACCATAACATTGTTTTTATTAAAAATCCTGTTTAGTATAGGGGAATGGTTGAAGTGCATATGAATTAAATCTAGGAAAATTCTTTTGATGTTTATTTGAACATTTTAGCTGAAAGGTGGGTTAAATCATATGATTTTACAATTACAGCATTTTGGCTTATTTTTACCTTCTAAGTATTCTAAACTTACATTGTGGTTACTTTTTTCTAAGGCCTTTATCTATTTAATTTTGTTATTGTCAAATATTTCCTTATTACTTGACTTGGTACATATATACATACATACATACATAAAATATATTGTTTCAAATTAAAACTACCGCATACTTGTAATTAAAATATTTCTCCCCCCTGACATTTCTGGTGAGTAAGGTCACTATCAAAGAGCAAATGAACCTTTTTGTAGGGTCAATAGCCATCTAACAAAATAGAGTAGACTGGTTTATGTATGCAGCCTGAGCATTGCTGAGTATTCTTAGACTGAAGTCATCAGTCAAGGTAGTAAGTTTCTCTACTGGAATCAAGACCATATATCCATGACTGAGGTGAGCTTTCAAATAGGAAGACATTGGCTGTAATTTGACTTGGAAAGAGATGAGCTCTGCCAGGTCTACTTGCCTGAAACTCACCTAGATATTTGGAGAGAACTGGTCAAGTGCCCAGCTGCACAATGACCCTACAATCTCACCCAGTCATAGGACTGATGATAATTCAATAGTTGGTGACTACAGAATTACATTATCCCTCCACCTGTCTTGATTTTCCTTTGCATCTTTTTCCAGGTACCAAACTCTCAAGACACAATTTAACAAGCCCTGCACTAGATCTTCTAATATGTCCAAAGAATTATGATGATTGGTATGAACAATGGTTACATTTCTAAGAGTAGTCATTTTCATTTTGTTTATCAGCTTGTTATTCATGATGATGTGCATTATATAGTTTTGGAATGTTTCAACTTGAGCTGATAGTTTTTGAGTTGATGTTATACTATATTAATGGTATAGTAACAATTAATTTAATTATATTAAACAATGGGAAAAATGTATATAAAGTAGATTTTAATTTTAGTGAGGACTAGTGTTCTTGTTGATTTCAACAGCAATTTATGTTTTTCAAAACAACCAACCCAATGCTTATTTAGTGTTTTACTGCAATTTCTTGGTTCTTGTCAGTACAAATGATCATTTTTTACCTCTATTTAACTGAATGTGAAGTTGTGGTTATGTATTGTCTGTTATTGAAACAGTCTTCTTGAGATTTAATTTATTTTATTTTGTTTGAAAGAAACTTAAAAAACATTTAGAGCTCATTTAAATTACTGTATATCAGCACTACATAAAATCTATTTTATTTGCATAAAATAGATTTGACATTATTTGGCCTCCAATAGAGAAACCATTCTCACAATGCTTCTGTTCAATTTTGAACATTAAACTTGACATTGCACAAAAGAGAATGTCTGAAACAGTTAACACCAAAATCAGAAAAAAATCAATGAAAACCATAATTGGTTTATTTAATTCTTTCTGAGTTTAAATAAAAGATTACTCAGCTAAAAGAATACAATAATCTGTTTAGTAGTTCCTGGGTTGGTAAGCTGCTTGAGAAGAACAAATTAAGATAACATTCAAATTACCAAAACATACCCGAGTAAATATTACAAACACTGACAACATATATATTTTGGTTTTTAGAGATTTGAAAAAAAAAGTGGCTAATTTATTCAAAATGTGCAAGTTAGCTTTCAAAGTGCATTTATAATAGGAATAAAATAAAATATTTGCAACTGACTAGAATATACATTAAACAGGTTATATTATCATTTTATGAGTCATTGAAGCTTGCAAACATATGGTCAAATCACATGTGGAATTGTAATACAACAATTTCTGAAACTTTACATTATTTCTTTTATTAAACCCAATATTTTAAATGGGGGAAAAACTTCTGTTAGCTAAGAAATTGTTTGAATAAAATGCTATTTAATTTCAGTGAAAGAAAAAATATTAATATATATGTTGATTAGTAAGAATAAGGTAAAAAAATGGTTTGGGGTTTTACAATTGATAGATATTTAAAAAATCAAGTTTTTGTTTATTTGCTTTTCAACAAGTTAATGAAGATAGAGTGGAACCTGCCATATGTGACCCTCTTCATTAACAACCACCTGCTGTTAACAACCGTTTTTCTATGCACAGAGGATTTGCTAATGTTAAATGACACCCAGTGAGAGGCCACCTCTAGAACACAACTAAGACTAACATCAATGAGTGAAAATCAGTGATCAAGCTACCACTTTACAAAAAAATCCATTTTGGCATACACTCAAAACTTCTAAATTAGAAGAAATTAAATGAGTAATCTATTTCATTTTGCTTTGATCTAAACCTGGAACACTTCCTTATTGTTTTGTTATTGTAGTGTTGGATCTAACTGAAATGTACAATCAGAGTTCACTTCACAGTCAAACATGCTGTTTGGTATCACATGTAATACATTTGACAAGTTCAAGAGATTTGTTGCATCTCTGTACCATCTTGGATAAATTCAGGGATGGAGAAAATCACACCTATTTGTCCCTTCCTCAATGTCTATCTCTTTCATTCTCTTTATTTTTTTTGTATCTATCTACTCTATTTCTATCTGGGTATATTTACCTCTATCTCTCTACCCTGATTGCTGTCAGTTTTTTGTATGTTTTGTTAATTTTTTCTATGTTATCATCAAAGATTCTATTTTACTATCACTCACTTCTAAGAAAAAATTGAAACCATGCAACATTACTAAAAAAACAGAGACCGACTTTTTTAGGTCCATACCACTGTGATTAAATATTTTAGTCTCTTTTAAATTTTAAAAATATTAAAAACGTATTTACAATATGTAAAAACCGTTTTAATATTTTTAACATTTTTTAAAATTAATTATACTGAATAAATTTCTTCAAAGTTAGGTTGTCATCTTATGTTCTCATTTATTTATTACCAGTACATAGTAAAATTCTAATATGTACATTCTGGTGAGTGGAATATACATTCCTGGTATAGATAGGTCATGAGCATTTAGTGAGCGACCACTTACCATATGCAACCACTTTTTGATGGCAGTAGGGGTGGTCACATACAACGGGTTCCATTGTATTATCCTATGAAAATACACAATGCATATATCATATGTATTTATTAATAGCTTTAATCACTTTACACTTTACTTTACAAAACAGAAAAAAGTACTTACTTTATCACCAGTTTTAATTGTTCTCTGAGGAATTTTAGCAATAGTCTTCTTAGCTGCATTTGCCAAGCGTTTCTGAAAATTGAAAAAAGGCAAAAAGAAAACTAGTCAATGCCAAGAAATATTATTGCAAGAGATATTTTTAAAGAGTAAATGACTACCTAATTAGCATAACTGAGGCATAGACTATATAAATGCACAAGCAGTAAATGTAGAGGAGCTCTCAGTATACAAGATAAATGACTATTACTGGACTGATAAAACACAAAGGAAATACCACTTCATAATAATGTTGTTGCCAATAAATAATAAGTTATCCCTTGAAGACCCTGATTTTGTGGACACCAGGTTTAAAGGCTTAATGGCAAAAAACTAGAACCAAGAAGCAACACAAAAAGTGGGGAGAGAAAAAGTTACAGATCTTTTTTTGTACAAAGATGGATGTAATGAAAGTTTCATCAATGGCTCATACATTGAAACTGGAAGATTTGACAAATAAGTCAGATAATACAGAAAAATGTGACCTAAAAAGAGATTTGTAATTAATGAGAGAGCAAAATTCATGGGTACCAGAGCAAACATGTTACAAAGTCTTTGTATCATTTAAAAAAATGTCTCAATATTGTGAAAAATTTGAAAAATTCAAAAGAGAAAAATTGAAGAATTAATCCAAATGAGACTAATTGAAGGAATGTACAATTGTGATGTCGCCCTCAGGTTGCTAGTTGTGATGATGACCTCGACACAGTAGCTGGTCTTTAAGACGCCTTTTATAATGGCGCCCCCCTTGCCCACGCTGTGAATTCTGATCCAAGAAAGGTACACCAAAATCTTGCTAGCTGTGTCTTTATCACATTGAACCAGGCCGGACGTGCGCATACATTTGGTTAACAAAAAAAAAAAGAACATGGCACCAAAAAAAAAAAGTACATAAATAATTTTGATAATGCCTGAATAAGTTGCATATATATATATATATATAAATTTTTAAAATAATTATCAACTGAAGCAGATTGTATAGTCATCGAATTCAATTTTCAAAATGAAGCAAAAGTTTTCATTTAAGAATAATCAGAGCTTTCAATTTTCCAAATAAAAAGTCTTTTCAGGGCTCTTTACCAAAGCTTTACGGAAACAGCCGAAGTGGAGTGGTGGGTTGGTGACAGCGGCAGTAAATTCGTCTTGTCTCTTTTGCTCGGCAGCTCCAACTAACTTGGCTCAATAGAATCTCGATTTTTATACTTGTCCCAAATTCTCTTGGGCAGTGCAGAGAGAACCGGGGTATCTTATGCAAATCAAATCTTTGACCAATGAGATTATTTCCACCGTCACATTTTGAGGTGGGGGATTTGGTTCAACCAATGAGGCAATAACACCTCCTCTGACGTAATTTCTCTTCATCTTCTTGCTTACATCATTTTAGGTTTTCAAATTTTCAAATCCTTTCCCAGCAAATTTGGGAACTAAGGATCTGACCTTTCCCTAACCCCATCAAAAGTCCTGACAGTCTTGTTTTGACTATCTCTATTTTTCACTTCTACCAGCCAAAAAGCTTCTGATTGACTTTTAAATAAACAATGCAAAGATATATTTTTCCTTTCTATTCTCTTCAATTTCCAACTAGTTTTTCAGATTTTACAAGTATACAAGTATTCTCAATCCGACTCATATCACGATTTACAATAACTGCAAAATCAACACTACCACTAGTAATTTCTTTCGCTCCATCGTATTGAACTTAGGATTACATTTTTTTCATATGCAGAAATAGTGGTACACAATTCTGCAAAATGCTGGAACAATTACAAACAGGAAAGATGTCCTTGAACACACTGACTTTGTTTATTAACAAGAATAGAAAAATTCAACTAAATAAATAGAGACAAGATAATGTAATCCTAAGTTCAATACAATGGAGCGAAAGAAATTACTAGTGGTATTGTTGATTTTGCAGTTATTGAAAATCGCGATATGAGTCGGATTGAGAATACTTGTATACTTGTAGAATCTGAAAAACAGTTGCTGACACCTACTCATTGAAGACAATAAATATCAGTTCTTTGGATAAAGATACAAAGTAAAAATATTCATGTACTACTAGGAATAAATATTCTAAAAGGTGGATATATTGAAATTAATCAATACTGTAAAATCAGAAAAAGTAAAATGGGAGTTTTAAAGAGGTATAAAGTGAGCAGACAATTAAAAGAAAATAGTACCCCATCCTGTTTTGAATCCTGTAAATTATCTATCACCTTTTTATTACTCTGGCCCCTCACGAGTCAAATCCTGGTCATGACGGCACCACCTTTAACATTCTGGCCCCTCAGGCTATTCCCACAGGTCAACGTACACCAGACCTAATTCTTCTACGCTGGCCTATCAACCTTCGGTGTCTTCCTCTTCAGGTTGAGGTGTCTATTCAGTCTTAACCGAACTCAAGGGGTTGGCCTTTGTCCCTGATCATCTGCAGGTTAGTCAACCAGCTCACTGGCTTAAATCTGCTTCCTACCCACATTGTGATTATTAGATCCAGAAAGCAGACATGTTGTTCGTTCACAGTCGACTGAAGATGTAGACACAGCTTGAGGAGCCAGTGTTAAACATACAGTAATACAGTAAAAAGAAAAAGAAATAGAAAGAAGAAAAAAATAATGTCCATAGAAAGCCGAATAAACAACTGTTTGATGGTCGCACTGTTAATATCTTTTATAAAAGAATAGAAAAAGAAAAAGGTTACAGAAAGTAAAAGTTTTTAGCATAACAACTCCTGGGATTCTAGACAGGATTCTATAGAGAGGATGGGGGTACTATTTTCTTTTAATTGTCTGCTCGCTTTATACCTCTTTAACACTCCCATTTTACTTTTTCTGATTTTACAGTATTGATTAATTTCAATGCATCCAACATTTATTCCTAGTAGTACATGAATATTTTTACTTTGTATCTGATAACAATGTATGGTTCATTTATTGTAAAATCATCTCAGAAGATATATATAATTTTTTTCAACAATGTTCTCCAGACTTTTTTGACAGAAGAAATAAAATTCTGGGACCACGTGTATTGCTAACGTGTGGAATGGATGGTGCAATTCCAATTGTTGTCATGCTAGTAACGAACATTAAGTTTCATATACGCAGCAGTTTTCAATGCGACCGCTATAATGACATTACTTCTCATAGTTCTTCAGCGACTATTAAATTTCTACAATTAGTAACAAATTCAGGCGATGCTTAAACTTTTCACATCATAAATCTCCTTGTTGGGAACTACTTAATCCGACCTCACAAAACATCAGTTTCACATAATCATTTCATAATCTTCTCTTCTTCTTCTTTGTCCTTCTGTCGTCATCACCAGCAACAATAATTACAAACTGCAACAAGCATCCATCTCAACATTAAGACCAAACACAAGTAAAATATAAAATATATTTTACTCTCCTTTTTCATACAAAAACGTCTTCGTTTAGGTGGTTGATTGGTCCAAATTGTCAGCAACCTTACTCTAGTAGGGGGACACACACACACACGTATGCTCACATGGTTTTGGTCTCTCTTGTCAGCACCCACTTCATCGGGGAGACCAACTCTCAACTTCAGCATTACGATGTGCTTATATAAGAAACAGAGGGTCACAAGCCAGGCCATTCACATGCTTAACACAAGTGATCATGAGTGTTGCTACAGCCAAAAATCATGTGACCTCCAAAGGTCCCTTTGCTTACTAAACGCTATGTCAATTCCACTTGCAAACATTTATTTACTTTAATTTCCACTGTTCTTCAAATGACTGACTCCAGATTAAACGGGCATATCTTATGCCTAGATTAGATTTCACAGCTGGTGAACAAATACATTTCAATGTTCAATCTACTCCAAAATACTCTTTATCAAAAATTATTATTTCATTTACCTCCATTGTTTTCTGATGAACCAATTATAACGGCCTAACTACTGTTTAGATCAGATTTCTCTACCTGTTAACAATTAGGCTGGTTTATTTCAATGTTCAATTCTATCCAAATTTTCGACCAACCAAAAGAAAATAATTAATATTGCCATGTTTTCATTTTCAGGAAGCCCAAAATCTGTTTAAAAAAAAACATTCTTAATAAAAATCAAAAAGAAAGAATACGAATATTTCAGCCGTTTCAGACTTCAGGTGCCAGGAATTTTTAACCTTTTAAATGTGTGTATGTGTTTGACACACTCTCTCTCTCTCTCCTTTAGTAATTGCTAAGTTAAAGAAAATAGTAGAGGAGGGAATTTTGAAGTATGTTCCTCCAGGTGGCAGTAAATGGGCCTCTCCCATTGTACTTATATGAAAATCAGAGACACTTAAGAATATGTGGCAATTTTAAAATAGGCATAAATCATAAAATATGGCCAGATTTGTTTCCTATTCCCAATATCAAAACTGCTATCCACAAACTATTGGGTAGGAAATGTTATGAAAAATTATTTAAAATCTGTCTATAAACAAATAGAGATTGATGATAAATTCAAGAAAATCACCACAATAAACAGCCCTTCCCATGGGATTATTAAAATAGACAAGAATGCTTTTTGGAGTGAAAATATTAAGTGCCATTTTTCAGAGAGCAATGGAAAACAGTAACTGAGGAAATTAATAACAAGACCTTTTATCAAGTTGATATTTGTCTCAGTGTTGCCACTAAAGACAAAACAAAAAACAGAACATGTTGAACAAGTTAAAAAACACAGAAAATATGGATTTCATTGTGATTTCATTGTCATATTTAGGGTATCAGATTTCAAAAAATGGTATTGCATCATATCAAAAGTTAAGAAAATTTCAGAGGTTTTTACACTTACTAATAAAAAAGAATTAGAATCCTTTTTAGAATTGGTGAATTTTTACTATAGATATTTACCAAAATACAGCAACTTAATAAAACCATTTGCTGAACTGTGTAAAAAAAATAGCCAGTTAAAACAGATTCAAAAGCAAAGCATAACATACTAGCAGAAAAACCCTTTGATCTCAAAAAGGAGGTTACATTAACTATGGCTGCAAGAAGCAATCTACTCTGTTTTTGTCTCCTAATGTTTACATTAGGATATGAAAACAGAGTAGATATGAACATTACAAAGGACTTACAGTTAGATAAAGCTCAAAAGGGCTTTGTCTAGCTGTAAGTCCTTTGTGGTGGAGCAGTCTAAGACACGTCAGATCAATTAATGGCTTTCTCTAGGGGATGCAGTTTCGAACCCTGCCATACAATGCATATTTTCTTAATAAGATTTCTTGATTATTCAGGTCAGTAGATACAAATAAATATAATGTTTAGTCATAAAAATAAAGTATCTACTCAAATATGATCATCCATTAAAAATAATGTTTAGACAAATAAATTAAAAATGTATTTAAGTTAATGCATTTCATAACAAGTTTCATAAAATTTTGTAAATAAAAAGTCTATGTTTAAATTTTTTGTTTTTACAAAAAATCTGTGATACAGTATCTCATCTTGCTTAAAGTAATACTTAGACTTCATTATAACTAAAATACAAAAAACTTTATAAAATGTTTCCTTCAGTAACTTTTCAGTGACAATTTTTTTTTGATTCACCATTCACTCTGCTGTCAATTAAATTTATATTATCCAGATTGAATAGAAAGAGACGTGACACCAGTAAAAGTTATGTGAATACAATTTACTCTGTCCAAGTAAATTATCTAAAACTACAATATATGAATAAAATCTTCAACTGAAAAATCAAGTGTTAAATAATAATTTTTAAATGATGATAGACATCTTCATAGGGAAATAAATTTTGAAAGCAAAGGCCTTTTAAGTTATAATCAAAGAGGTTTTTGTGTAGACAAGCATAAAGAATGTTAACTTACTGTGAGTCGTTCTTTTGCGTGAGCATATCTGAATCTCTGAATATAGTAAAATATAAGCCAAGTGAGGGAGATAATCATCAAGACAATAAATGATATGGACACAAAAAGAATAGAAGTACGGCTGATATTTTGTGTAGGTGGAGTGTTTGGAGCTGGTTGGATGTCTACATACACTTTGGTACCATTGTCCACCAGAGATGCTATTTTATCACCTTCTTTCCAACTTATCAAGATGGACACTTTGTTTTGAACTGGAAAATATAAGCAAAACAAAATCAATATAAATAAATATATAATTAAAATTTATGATCATTTCTTTTCAAAAAGAAAATTCATTAACATCAAGACAAAATGCAAAAATTAAACTGTAGCAGGCAAGAGACTAAGATGAGAACAATATGGCAGCAACAAAAAAATACTACTCCTCTTAAGCTATATTTTAGAATGTGTAAACTAAAAGCTAAAAAAAGAAAAATTGGAGTATGGAGGAAGTTATAAACAAATCAAAATAGTATTTAATCCTTGACTTGTCTGGATTTACTTACATTACGAGCAGATTGTCATTATAATCATTTGATGAATAACAAATTAAATAACAAATGGCAAAGTAAAATAATGAGATTTTACTACCCAGTAGATCTCAATCATGTTACATGAACCAAAGTAGAAACAATAATATTTTAAAACTTAATCCTTTATTTCTAATTGGTACGTTCTCATAAAATGTTTGCCATAATTTGTGTTGGCAAATCAGGAATCCCTTGTAAAACTTTTATTTTCAAGAAAGAGAATGAGGCACTCTATATCCTCAAACAAATTTATTTCTTATAACTACTGGTGGCTCTGTAATAGTGTGTTAAATAATTTGAGGTGTTATCTTTTGCTAATAAAGCAAAATGTTTTGCTCATAAATTGTCTTCAAATTTAATACTCAATTTATCTGGAGTATAATTTGACTTTTAATTAGAACCAAGTCTTTACTGTATATAACTTTGTTCATGGTTTCTGCTATCATCTCTAAACTGGATCTCTACAAAACATGTGAACTTGATGGTAATAGACCTTAAGAAATTTTAAGAAATATCCTGAACTAACTTGTTCTAAACTCTAGAATAAATGCCTTGCTACTTCTTGCTTTCCTACTCTTCTGTAGTTCCTATCTTTAAGAACTCAGGTAAATTGTCTGATCTTTCTATCAGCCTATTCACCTTCTCAATCTTTGATAAATTATTAGAAGTTCAAATCAACTCTGAATTAGTTTAGCATCTCACTTTACAGGTTCCTCTTTCAGATAAGCAATATGGCTTTTGCTTCTCAAGGTCAACTGCTGATATATTAATAGTTACTGCAAAGGTGTTTGACAAGACTTTGGCATGCTGGTATATATGAAAGAAAATTTAAAACCAAAATTTTGGAAGGTTCTAAAAGGGTTAAAAAATATAATTTAACAATCAGAAATTTCTTTGGTCTCTCCTGTTAATAACAGCAAAGATTTTGACATTGAAACTTTGTTTTCATTAAGTTTGGGACATTTTTTCATATATATACATTTTTAACAAATCTTTGGATCTATGTGTGTGTGTGTGTGTGTGTGTGTGTGTATATCTGTAAATTCAGATAAAATTGAGAGGGGAAATAGCCATTTTCAACATGTCAGTTTAAAATTCTAATGCAGGAGGCTTGGTTTAGTAAAGGAAGGGGTTGGGGAATATTGGTTTTTATAGTAGTAATTTCTTCTATGGTAGTGGGAGGTATGTGGCTTGACCGTTGGGTTAGTAGTGGTAGGTAGGGGGTAAAATATAACAGCTTAGCCAAATTTTAAAATAAAAACCTTATTGTGACTAAATGGAAGAATAAGATAATTATTTCAATTTATATTTATTTCTATGACGACACATACTACTGATCTCTCTATGTTTATTTAGAAGAACATTCTGATATTGAAATTTCAAAATTTTAATTTTTTCTGTTAAACATAGATTACATCTGTCTCTTAAGCTATTAGGGGTCCTTGGCTTGCCTATCAGCTTCTACTTTATCTGTGGATCTATGTCATTTGGTAAATTTTCAGTTTAGGTCCTGAAGGCCTTTATCCCTTCAAATTTTTCCAAAATAGCCTTATTTCCGTGCAAATGTATATGCTGAACTCAAATCAACAATTAGATAATAAAGAAAACCTTTTTTTGATGTTAACGACCAGAAAAAAATTGAACTTCTCCTCAATCTTTTTGTCCCCATTACCGGCTTACATTCGCTGCTGAATGGTTTTAGGTGTAGAAAGAAAATTTTGGCCTATCTACTTCCTTTATTGCAAATTCTTTGCAGAAATTACTATGTGATTTTTTTTTCTGAACTCAATTTCAGCAGAAAATTGCATGTATTTGCGTGTTCTTTTTTCCTCTTTTTTTTTTTTGTTAATTTTTTTTTTTTGGTACTTAATTTCAGACGAAAGTTAACTTTCAAATACATGAAAATAAGTGATAACTTTCTTTAAAAACAATCTATATTTTTAAATATTTGAAAGTTAACTTTCGTCTGAAAAAAAAATTAAGTAAATCTACAATTATCACTTATTTTCATACATTTGAAAGTTAATTTCAGAAGAAAGTTAAGTACCAAAAAAAAAATTAAAAACGGAAAAGAAACACGCAAATGAATGCAATATATTTGAAAGTTAATTAAACTACTACACTTATCACTCATTGTCATATATTTGAAAGTTAAGTTTCTTCTGAAATTAAGTACCCCCCCAAAAAAAGGAAAAAAAACACAAATACATGCAACTTTCTAAAAACTACTGCATTTTTTAAAAATTGTCAATGTCACTTTTTCCATTTTTTTAACTTTTAACTTCCTTTGCAATTAGTGTTTTATTTTCAATATTAAGTATAAAAAAATGCTTTACTGTACTACTTATTTTGTTTTTTTTATAAGTATTTTCATATATATGAAGATTAAGTAAAACTATACTCATCACTTATTTTTATATATTTGAAAGTTAACTTTCTTCTGAAATTAAGTACCAAAAAAAAAAAAAAAGGAAAAAAACACGCAAATACACGCAATATATTTGAAGGTTAATTAAACTACACTTATCACTTATTTTCATATATTTGAAAGTTAACTTTCTTTAAAAAAATCTATATTTTTATATATTTGAAAGTTAACTTTCGTCGGAAAAATTAAGTAAAACTACAACACTTATTTTCATATATTTGAAAGTTAACTTTCTTCTCAAATTAAGTTCATGCAATTTTCTTAAATTAATTACCAAAAAAAACAAAAAAAAACTGAAAAACACGCATACACACAACTTTCTGCTGAAATTGAGTACCGAAAAAAAAAAATCGCGTAGTAATTTCATCAAAGACTTTTCAGTAAAGGAAGTAAATTGGCCGAAATTAGTTTCCAACGCCTAAAGTCATTCAGCAGTGAATAACTTAGTGTGCCAGTAGTGGCTGACAAAAAGAGCGAGAAGAAGTCCGATTTTTTTCTGGTCGTTAACATCAAAAAAGGTATGTTTCTTCAATATCTAATTGTTGATTTGAGTTCAGCATATACATTTGCACGAAAATAAGGCTATTTTGGAAAAATTTGAAGGGATAAAGGCCTTCGGGACCTAAAACGAAAATTTACCTGTTATTTTCTTTTAATCCCCAGTATCTTCGGGAGAGGGCTGTTTGATACCTTAAATTAGGGTTAGTGAAGGAGTGCATGTGGGTATAAAGCCATTGCTTCAAATTCCTGCCAAAATTCCAATATCAACATTACATTTCTCCTTATTTTCCTTAGGGTAGATGGTGGCCTGAAAGATCACATTTGCAGATCTAGATTTACCCTTAGCTGGACAGTTATCTCTAGATCTACAATTACAAGGGGGTATAATCCTATTTTCTGTATTAGATTCCCTACACTTCTTCAAGATTTGATTATTGTGGGAGCTAATAATGTTATACATATTTTTAGTACACGAATAACTAATCATTTTCCTATTGAATATTTTACTCAGGGGGTTATCTTTATGAAAATGTTTACTTATTAATTTAAGAAAGATCTTACTAATGTTAATAGTTGATAGTCTACAGAACGGGGGGGGGTTTGAACCATATAATTTTCCTTTTCCTATGTTTACCTTTAGCCTTTTGTGATTCAGAATTACTAGTGGGTGTTAAATAAATTAACTTATCATTATATCCACTACTCTGGAAGGCCTTATCATATAGTCTTTTGTTTCTAAGATTAGAGGATAATTGGCTAATTCTAATATTAACCGTCCTCGATATTTGCTTTATAATGGCCTTAGGGTGGTTGGAATTAATATTGATATAGCTATGGATCTCATTGTCATTATGGTATGGTTTAAAGGAATTATTATCGAGGTTGAAGGTAATGTCTAGGTAATTCACAATCTTTAAATTGGAAGTAATTTCTATTTTAAATCCTAACATACTGAAGGTTGTAATGATTTTCTTCTGGATTTTCATAGTCAAAGGGCCATTACTATTCGGGATGAACATAAATCTGTCATCTCGGTATAAGCCTACCTGTTTAGGATTCACAACTTTACTAAGAGTATCTAATATATAGATGCTTATTAAATCGGCAACTTGTGCTTCATGTGCTTCCATATGAACGTCAAATTTACTATTTTGATTTTTAGTCCAGGTAGAATCATTAAGGGTAAGGAGGGATTTTCTCACTGCTACAATAATATTAATTTCTTCTTCTGTGATCTCTACATAGTAAACTGTATTAATTTCACTAGAAACTAAGAGATCTCTCAATATAGAGAGATTAGAAGTCTATGATATCAAATTTAAGAAATGTGGTTCTAGTTTTGTCTACAGTATTGATAAACCAATGAATAGTGTCGGCTGAATCTTTCCAGAGGTTGGGATGGAGGGTGTGTTTGAGCTTAGCAGTTATATTTTTGATGATTTTTTTTCAAGACTAATCCTAATTCACTTTTGGTTGAATTTATTAATCTAGATTGTATCCTATTCTTGAAATTGGGTTTATGATCTTTAAACATGAGGTAGGCATTTCTAGTACTGACTTTACCTACTCTATCCCTAAAATTTAGCGGTCTCATGATCAATCTCATTATATTTTCCTCTTTGTCTAGTCTATATGTGTCAGTAATCTTATTAGTTAAAAATTTAAGGTCTTGGTAAGGGTTACATTTGTAAACATTTCTAGACTTATCAGCCTTAACCCAAATATCTATCGAGTCTCTAATGGATTTAGAATCCTTCTCTAACATCATTTGGAAGGAGTTTGGATGTTTTTGAATTTCATCTTGGATACAATATTAAACAGGTCCTTTTCAAATGGATCTAGGGATTTACAAGGAGGTGGCATTTTCTGGGATTTCAGATTGTAAGTATCCACGTTTTGGTCTCAGATGTCAGAGGGGAATAGGTAGAAACGTGCTTTCCACTACAATCTCTACACAAAACTGATGATTTTTTCTGTGAGGGAAATGTTGAATGAATGTAGACTGGGATAAGGAATATTTTTCAGAGAGTATTTCGGGCAGAATTTATCTCTGATATGTTGGTGGGGGGAATCTTGAATTCACAAAGGATTAAATCCAAGAGAGCTTATCTACGTTAATAGGAGCAGGTAATGGCATATATATATATATATATATATATATATATATATATTAGAAGTAGTACAAACTAATGGGTTGGCAGTCCACTGTTTGTAGTGACTTACTTTATGTTTGATACTTAGTAGAACATTACATATAGTAATATTTTTAAAGTTTATAATAAAAACATAGTTTACTGCAACACAAGAGCCATTGGGTTTTGGTACTATCTTATTAGCACCTCATCAGGCAGTGAAATATTTTTTTCTGTTAGGAATCATTATATATAGAAGTTTAAAAACAACACAATTTTTTATCAAATCCAGACAATAACGGGGGGGGGGGGGGCATTTTCTAGAGGTTTATCTCGGCTAGCCAGTAGAAAATCAGGTCAGGATGTATAAGAGTATAAGAGAAATTTCATTGTAAGAGTAAAGGGAGCTAGAGACTTAAAATGACTTAAGGCCCAGACATTTTCCATGCCAGTGATGAAATGAATTGAAAGATACATATGTTGCAATTTTGCAAGTCTGAAAAATCATCACCTGTTGGTTATTGGATTTTTTAAAAGTTATTATTCAACTTAAAGTAATGGACAAGAGACAAAGACAGAAAAGTATTTATTTTTTTAAAATACACTGCATGTCAAACATATGTAGTCTACTTAATGGTTGATCTATTCAGTAAATTATCAGAAGAAGGGAGAATCAATCACTATAGGCTAGGGGATAGATTACAGATGTCTAGTTAAATTATATTAGAGAAAATTAACTACATTTTAGGGTATGTTTTAGACAATGATGACAAATAGAAGTTACTTCGTTACGTTTATTGAGTAAGTTTAGTTTTGGGAATTTGATAATTTGTAATTGTTGTAATTCCCAAAAGGATGGGGCACATTGGGATACCTGTTTTGTAGGTTTTAAAGAGACAAAGTTTGGGTATTCTAGGGTGATATTCTATGAGTCTATATTAGTGATTTTCAACCAGGTTCCACAAGAACAAGTAAGATAAGCTAATATACTTTTGACTTTTTATTTAATTTCATATACATAATATTACTAAACACGCACAATATATCCTTGGTTATTGTAATATATACTTCATCTCATCTAACCTATTCTGTTATAAAAAATATAACAATGTGAACAAAAACTCCCTGATGAAGTATTATAAACAAACAGTATGAATTTTATTTAGCAATATTGAAAAATTTTACAAAGAAGTATTAATTTTTCCTTAAACCAGTTATTCAAAAATATAAACTTTGATATCTACATGAACTACAATGAAAATAAAATGAGAAAAATATAGTATATAATTTTGTTTTTGTGCAGGGGTTCCTTGAGATATGTAATTTATTTTAAGGATTAAAAAGTTTGAGAAACACTGGTCTATACAAAGATTTCTTTTCATTTTTAATTAGCATCATGATTTCTTTGCTAACTTTTTGTGTTTCAAATTAATTATTTTACGAAAATAACATAATGCTGACACATATATGAAAAAATAAGCAAACAAAAAATAACTACTGAAACATATCTACTCCCTATATTATACACACAGACACACACACACACACACATTATATATATATATATATATATATATATATATATATATATATGTACTATGCAATCATCAGGTGCAGACAT
This sequence comes from Ascarosepion bandense, assembly GCA_037127315.1. Classification (NCBI taxonomy): domain Eukaryota; kingdom Metazoa; phylum Mollusca; class Cephalopoda; order Sepiida; family Sepiidae; genus Ascarosepion; species Ascarosepion bandense. The sequence goes on from JBBBDQ010028815.1 coordinate 198,952, forward strand.
ACACTTAGACATGCTTGAGCAAAAATGATTGTTTGTTTTTTTAACAGTGAGATTATCTACCAACCTAGAATTCAAATGCACCCTCACACAAATATGCACAACACATGTAACATATTTCATCATACAGCACAGTAATTCTAACTACTCTCGAAAAAATATCTGCTAGTTGTATATAACAAACATGTTAAGATGGAAATATGAGAAGTAAGCAAATGTTAAAAGGATGAGAAAAAATCCTAGTAACACATTGCTATAAAGGAACAACCCTGTTTTTAAATATTTACCAAAAATCAAGAAATTATCATATTCAAAACAAAATTTTTGGTGATTATTCATTAATGAATGAATAATAGAGAACATTAGTGGAGATATTGAGAGGGGTTCTATTTCATTTAATATGCCACGTGTACATTTTAATTTGGGGGTTGTTCAGAATATTTTACAGTTATATAAAGAAAAATTCCTAGATGTTGTTTCATTTAAAAAAAACAAAAAAAAACTGCAATATCAAGTAAGAACATACAAAAAATTCAAAACTCAAAATTTTTTTCTGACAGTTGAAACTTGCATAACAAAAATTCTACACTTAATTTTTTTTTAAATTAATTGTAATTTTTTTAAGTATGATTTTAAAATTCACCCTGTTGCTGTTTATAAGAAATTTTATTTTATTAAATAAAAGATATATTTAAAGAATCGAAAAATGTAAAATTTAATACCATTTTCATTTTCTTTTAGATTATTTTTTGCATGGATGTTCAAAACAAATAATTTTCAATACTGCTTTTGACTACTTTTTTCTTTGGGACGAGTAAAAGAATATTCAATAACTCTTAAATTCAGAATAAATAAAAAAATAATATTGTGTGCAATATTTTATCACATCAAACAAGTAAGAAAATACTTTTAAAAAATTAAAGCAATATATCAAACTCATAAGTATTGTTGTGGACTGGACACTGTGGTTATCATTTGTTGTAGCTCAAACATCGTGGTAGTAATTTGAAAGTGGAGTCAGAATTATAAAGTAGACTGGTTGTCCAATCCACTACATTTATAATAAAAATAACTCATAGAACAATATGACAAGAATAATAACAATGTATTAAACCTAGTTACAGGATTGATTTGTGCATGCAAGATATAGTGGAGAAAGTTCTCTCTTGGACGTTGAAGAAAATGTATCAATGTTCATACTGGAAGAGTTCCTGAAAAAAGGAAATATGATGTTTGTACTAATTAGTAGTTGAATATAATTATACATGTAGTGAAGTATGCTTGTGAGAGAGAGAGAAATATTTTTGGTGTAACTAATTGCTGAACGCAATTAGCGCAGTATGTGAGTTAGAAAGGAACTAACTGCATTTGGACTGTTAGCTTCGAAAAGCAGGATCCAACTGGTCTAAGCACGTGCGAACATCAGCTTATATATTTCTGAATAAAGCACGGGAAAGAAGAGGTTTCATGTGCAGTACTAATGTAAGAGTATGTGGGTATATATGTGTATATGTGCGTACATGGCGATATGTATATAAGTATGTACATGCATGTAGAAGTGATTCTACAGTATCATTTAACAACAAAAAATATTTTTAACATCATAAAAGCAAATTTATTCATTCTAAGTTAAATACAATTGTATAGAATAAAAATTATATTCTTAACTATTGATTATCTGAGGTTAAAAACAATTTACAAGATAAATACCAAGGTCTTACTGCACTGCTGATGTTCCATATTTCTTAAATTTTTATTTTTAAATTTTTCACATGCCTTTTAAGTCAGTCATTACAATTTGTGTTTTTAACTGCTGACCTCAGATTACCATACAAAATTAAATGTTATTTTCATTAAGTTTAAGTATAAAGTTAAACAAACATTACTTTTACAAAATTCAGTTTGAGTTAATTAACTCTTAAATTTACTAAATGACTTCAAAACAATCTGTAGGGATTGAATTTTTAAGATTTTTAAATTTATTTATATTTTTTTATCTATCATGGTAGTTTAATGAGTTGACAAATGAATGTACCAATAATGCTTTTAAAATACTTAAAAACTTTCTATACAGAAATTAATTTTCTTTTAATTTGGGTTAGCTTTAGGTTATTATCTTTTTAAATAAAATAAAAAAATTTAAGTTTAACGGCATTTAAATTATTTAAAATGTATTTTCAGTTTTTTTTTTTGGAAGTCAATGTTAGTACTGTGGGACACCACTATGTTCATACCTTTAACACCCACATACATACACATAATTCAACAGCATGAAAAACATTACATTCACACCCACACACAATTAAGCATTGCATTTTACTCAGCAGCAACAGGTTGAATAATTTCTCATACAAACTATTATGAGACAATTTTGTAATCGTAGTTGAGAATAATCCAACAACTTCCCATACTCTGTTCCATACATGATTTCTAATTGGTCGATTTATGACCAATCAAATCTTTTATTACAAATGTAAGTAAATGTAAAATTTTCCTGCAAAGCTCTCTGCAGCCTACTCAATAAGTATAGATAACACTAACAGTACTTTCTTTGCTTTTTCAGTAAGAGTTCAGTTGCTTCTGGAATCCACATCAGTGGAATCCTTGTCTTACTCACACGGCAATCACACACACACAGACACCACTTACAACTGTTTAAACTTCCAGTTAGACACTATACTGAACACTCAGTATAAGCACTGTTGATCTATTCTAGACATAACACTTGAACATTCAAACAACCAAATCAAGAACATTGTGTTAACAATTCTTTCATTTGAAACAGACTTTATTTCATTCAACCTAAATCTAAACTTTCATTCAACAAGTGACTTTCTTCCAAAGAACATTTGACTTTCTCTGCAGTCTATGGGAGAAAACTCTTTATTATCTTATTCCTTATTTCTTGAGTTTTGAATTGTTTTATGTTGGACAAATCATATTAATATAAATATTATGGGGGAATCGGAGATAATTTTTGGGCCCGATCAGCATAAGTGATGCATCTATCATCCTTGACTCAAAAACGTGAACAAATCTTTGAAGGACAACCACGGCATCTGAAAGTCTGACTTATTAGTATTGGAGACAGCAGCATTTCCAAAGAAAAATCAACTCTCTAATACCCAGATACCTTTCAAGTTCTCACAAAACATTCAAAGCTTCAATTTTCACCAGCAACAAACTCAACTTTGCAGACCCAAATTCTCACCGCTGGGCACTTTGAATATTTTTACCCAGAACACATTTCAACAATTTTTGACTCACAAAAAATTAAATACTTTGCCACGATTTCACCAGCAATCAACTCAACTTTGCAGAACAAAGTTTTCTACCACTGGTTTCTTCAAATATTCTTCCTCTGAACACATTCGGTGACAACTTACATCTCGACTACATTCAAACAGATGAGCCTCGTCCAAGCCCCACTTTTTTAATTTTCTTGTGGAGATCATTGTTTTCTTTATTTTAAAAAGAAAATACCAACATCTTACCAGTATTTCTACATTTATTTGGTAGCCACCACACTGAACACCAAATTTTTGCCAGTAACCTGATAAAAAGTGTTTTTAGAATGTCCCCAGATCAACATATCAGTTTAGCGTCAAAACTTTTTCGTCACCTACCCCACGTGCATTTATTTTTTTAGTCAATATGGCCGACACAGACAACAACAAAGCAGCCATGTTACTCAGTCTTCCTGTCTTTAACACTATTAATGTCTATGTGTGGTTTTCACAATTAAGTGCCATATTCCAAGTTAAGCAGATTCAATTGCAGACAGCCCGTTTCGTAGATGTAGTTTAGAAACTACCGCTTGAAGTCACATTAGAAGTCTCAGATCTACTAGACAACATTCCATCAGAAAAATCATCTGATGTTTTAAGGGAAGCTATCATCTACCAAACTGGAAAATCCAAAGAATGTCAAATCAGCAACTTATGCAATACACTCCAGTTAGGCCAGAACAAGCTGACACAACTTTTGCAAAAAAATGAAGAATCTCTTGGGCCATAATACAATGTCAGAAACATTGCTCTGCAAACTATGGCTGGGCAAATTACCCACCCATACAACCCAAATCCTGGCAACCCCCACTGAGGACTTAGATTTAGTGAAAATGGCTGAAATAGCCAATAAAATCATAAAAACTAAGTCTCTCAACAGCAGTCACAATACTGAACTGAATGCTAGTTTTAGCAATGAATCCATTAAGAAGCTTCAAGTCGACAAGTTGTCCATCCAGCTTGAATGCTTAAGCAGGATGCATTCACTTTCATCACACGATAAACACAAGTCTCAATGACGGTGTAGATCTAAATCGAGGAACAACCTCAACACAAATATCTGCTGGTATCACTAGTGGTTCGGGCAAGCAGCTAAATGTTATAATAAGCCTTGCCAATTCAACATTCAGTCAAGACCCATAACTAAAAAACAAGCTGGAAAAGCAGTCCCAACAGCACATGAAGACAGTGTCTGCTGTTGGGGGCGACAGAGCTAACCATCTACTTTATGTTAGAGACAACAATTCAGGTGAATTATTCTTGGTAAACACTGGCACCCAAGCCAGTGTTGTTCCACCCAGAGTAGACTTTTAAGTGACTAATTCATCATATACCTTACATGCAGCTAATGGCACATGAATTGAAACATACGGCCAAGTTTCGTTGACTCTCAACATAAGGTTAAAAAAATCATTTCCTTGGTTTGTTGGCAGAGGTGAAAATGCCAATCCTCAGTGCTGATTTTTTAGCCCACTACAGCTTGCAGTGGATATGTCAATGCATACTTTATTAGATCAAAACTGACCTAACTCGCACAGGCATAATCTCCATGCATACTTCAACCAGAATTTGTGTCGCACTACCAGAGAATAACCGACTTCAACATATTCTGGATAAGTTTCTTGCACTTACTAAGCCTTTTATATTCACTGAAACTGTGAAGCATAACAGTTCATAGGATTCAAACATCCAGCTCACCAGTTTTCTCATCGCCACACAGATTGAGACCAGTTAAGTACAAGCTAGCTAAAGCAGAAATTTCAACACATGCTGAATCTCGGCATAATTCATCCTTCTTTCAGCCTTTACACATGGTCCCTAAGACACAAGAGGGAGCATGGAGACCTTGCAGTGATTTTAGACATTTAAATGCACAGACGGTCCCATAAAATACCCTGTGCCAAACTTGGCAGATTTTGCTGTATCTCTACAGGGCACTCAGATTTTCACAAAGCCTTCTATTAAATTCCAGTGGCCTTGGAAGACATTCACAAAACAGCAATAACCACACATTTCAATTTATATGAATTTCTACGAATACCTTTCGGACTTCGAAACACAGTGCAGTCCTTTCAATGGTTAATTGACAAAACACTTTGTGGATTACTTCACTCATTTGCTTATATCAATGATCTATTAATAGTTAGCAGAAACATGGACGAACATACAGAGCATGTAACACAAGTCTTTCAACGACTTGATCACTACAGTCTAAAATCAACCCGGATAAGTGTGTGTTTGCAGTGCTATCACACCGGTTGCAGAATAAGCAAAGGCCATTCAGAGTTTTCCTCAACCAGCTACCCTTCAACAGCCTTGAAGATTTCTAGGGAGTTTATCCCAAACTGGTCCTACATCTTAGCACTCTTCACAAATTTACTTCACAAATAGGAAATGCGTAATGCAAAAATTACACTTAATGATGATTCTCTCTCCGTATTAAACACAGCAAAAAATGCACTAGCAAATTTCATGAAATTAACTTGCCTCCATGAGGATGATAAGATACACATTTCCCTCAAAACTGATGTCTCCTCCGAGGCAATAGGGGCAGTATTGCATCAACATACAACAAAAGGAGACTATGCCAATTTCCTTTTTTTCTGCCAAACTCTTTTCTTCACAAAAGAAGTATAGTACATTTTCAGGAGAACTATTAGCCATCTACACATCTATTAGGCCTTTACGGCATATATTAGGTCGTAATTTCACTGTTTACACCGTCCATAAACCCTTGGTTTATGCCTTGCACACCAAAACTGATAAATACAATCCTCATGATTACAGACAGCTTGGTAACATATCACAGACATTCAATACATTAATGGCAATCATAACACTGTCACTGATACATTATCAAGATCAACCCTACTTAACGCTAGTAAACAAACCCTGGACATGGAAATTCTTGCTGATGAACAAACAAGGGACAGTACTTTATTGGACTTAAAACAAGACTCATCTCTACAGATTGAGCAACAACCCTTACCCTTCAGTTATAAGTACATCATGTGCGACATTAGTACTGCTCACCCGAGACTATTAGTCTCAACTAGTATAAGAAGACTAATATTTGACCATTTTCACTCTTTGTCACACCCGGGTTGTAGAATCACAGCTAAGCTGATCAGCAAATACTTTGTCTGGCCAAAAATGAACACAGATATTAAACACTAGACACAGTGTTGCATTACCTGCTAATGAACCAAAATACACCGGCATGTTAAGTCCTTGCCAGGGCATTTTACAGAACCTGATGGCCACTTCAGCTATCTGCATGCCGACTTAGTAGGTCCACTCCTGGAAGTCCAGGGATATCAGTACATACTATCATTGATAAATTCACGAGATGGATGGTAGCCATCCTTCTGCAGTCAACAACTGCGGATTCTGTTGCTAAGGCAATATTCCAAGAATGGATCTCCATTTTTGGATGCCCATGTGTTATAACAGACCATGGTACACAGTTTCAATCTACCCTATTCAAGGAGTTCATGAGTTTACTTAGGGCTACCCACATTTCAACAACAGCTTATCATCCCTGCACGAATGGACTCATTAAACATTTCCATCGCCAGCTGAAAGTCACCATGACCAGCTCTGATAACAAACAATCATGGTTGGAAAAGTTACCACTAGTCATGCTTTCCCTATGTAAGCTTTTCGATTTTTGATTAATACACTTAATTTTATAAAAATACACACTTTTAAAAGATTAAAAACTTTATAAATTATTTTAAATAACATTTTTTAAAAAATGTAAACAGTTCTTGTAAAAATCCATTATTCATTGAAAAAAATTTTTTTTCTTAATTTAATAAGGTCCATAATATATTTCATTCATAAAAGATGCTTTTCTAATTAAATGTCTTAGTTTTATTTGATGTTTTATTTCATGAGTCACAGTAGATATTCCTGTTTGACTAGAAAGAAAATGCTGATTTAAATTCTTTATATAAACATTAAACAAATAAAAAAGATATCAAAATTTCATGAAATTAATGAGTATGTGTGTGGGGGGGGAATAGATGTAAAAAATAACATATTTTCATAACAATTTTCTAAAATAATTTAATTAATTTGTGAATATGTCCTGAAAGTTTTATTTAAGTCTGACAATTATCTGATTTTTGCAAGAATATTCAAATCAATGCTTTTTAAATGCAAAAAGACACTCAAATATCCCATATAAATTTATAGTCTTATGTCGATACCAGAATACAAATTTTTAACTAAGATTTCCAAGACTCATTAAAGGATATAAAAAAAGTGTTAACATCAAAAAACTCCTTTGATCTTTCCTCTAAATAAAAAAGATTTTTAACAATAAAATTTTTGTTTTATCTTTTTGTCATGTAAAATCATTTTTAGTGAAAGATTGGAGGTAGCTTAATTTATATCAAGTTTTGTATCCAATTGGATTAGTAAATTTTTCTTTCCTTTCCTGTTAATTATTAAGTGGTCAGAGGAGGAAAAAGGTGTTGAAGAAATGTATTTGTATTAGGTAATACTCTTTTTTATAGAGAAAAGTATAGAAAAATCCTTTTTGTTGCATAGAGGGAAACCTTAAAATGTAATAAATCTGCTTCTTCTGTAACAGTTATTTCATTGGTAAGAGGAAGCATAGTATAATTGTGATACTAGTCAGCTAGGTACTTGTTGTAATAGACTTTATGGTCTATTGAAAACACACAAATCAGGCATTCCCATATGACATTGTATCTGGGATTAGCAGACTATTGGAAAAAAGTAACAGATTTTAACTATTTTTCTTTATATATTAAAAAGTCCAGTAACCTTGTCTTCAGGCAAAAAAAGATAAAAGATAGATTCATGCCTAGTTTAAATCCTTATACACTGGATACCAGTTGAAAATGTTTCAATCTGCTAAAGAGGCATCTACTAAAATCAAAAATGAAGGACTAAATGCCAATAGACAAAATCAAAAGAATTTGCTGATTTATAAACCAATGTTATTACATTTCTATCATTTTTATAAACAAAAATTTGGATTATCAAGGAGATTATCTCTTAGCATCTCTTTTCTAATTATAATTATTCTAGATTTTGTTTTGTTGCTGTAGTGTGGATTGAAGTTTGGGATAATTTCTGTTTGAACCAGTTCTTCAAAATTCTAAGTTTCTACATAAGAACACTTAGAATTTGCCTTAATATTTACATGGTAAAGAAAAATATTAAAAATACTTTGAAACTCCTCCAATATTTTATTACATGTATAACAAAAGGAAAGCTTACAAAATTCACAAAAACCAAAAAGAAAATGTTGATAAAACTAGGCATATAACACTACGTACTAACTCCACAACAATTACAATGGTATAGAATTTATCCAACATAAAATTTGTCACAGATACTGGTTCAAAGTAAAACTTCATAGCATTTTTAAGTCTGTACCTCTAAAAATGTTCTTAAAAGACTCCCAACTTGATAAAAACAAAGTTTTTTATGTCAAAGTGTTTTTTTTATTATTAAGAAGAAAGGCTAAATTATTTTTTATTATTTTATTAAATATTTTAATTCTTTCTAGTATATGCAAAATTTTGATTCAAAATCTTATTTTTCTTGCATCTGTGGGTTGGTCAAAGATTAATATTGGAAAAATGTTTTGGCATTAAAACTCCATTGTTTTGAAAACTCTTGCAAAAATCAAATACATGTTAGATTTTAATGAAAGTTTTAAAACTTATTCAGAAATAAATGATTTTTCTTTTTTTCTTTCTAGAAAATCTTGGTAATTTGTTTTTTACATCTTACTACCACGTAATTTTGAGAAATTAAAATTTCAGCCTCTTCATATTTATATTAGTTCTAAGCACGGGCTCTAAAAATCTCTAGGTAATTCTTTCAAACTCTGAAAATTCTTATCTGCTTATATGTACCCTGTTTATATAGATTTCAGTCTAGAAATTGACATGATTAATTATCTTCCCAAACAAAGAATCTCCTGCTATATAACTCAGATGGCCATACTATGAAGTACTTTTTCAATTTTGGCCTGGATTTCTAAGTTTCCAAAACTGACATTGAAATCAACATGAATATTCCCCATAGGGTTATAGAGAATCTTGTGACTTTTTGGCAAACTCAAGAGTCATGTCATGCCAACTTCCTTGGTATTATGAAGTTGGGCCAGAGGTGTTAGCTATATTGAATCTTACAAAATCTTACTTAGTTTAATTTGAGTTCAAACTCTTCAAAGGCCCACCTTGTAAGTAATTTATGGGTTTTAATTAATATTTTTAAACCAGATGTTTTTTTCTATCAGATACAAATCCAAGTAACCACTACCATATTTTTCTCCTAATACCTATCCCTTTGTTTAGAATTATTTTCTCTCAATACTTCACTTACCACTTTCCATGAACTAGTTTGGCTCAATCAGGGCCACTCTTCTGTTATACAACAGCAAAAAAACTAAGATACATTTTTGATAAATTCAGTGAGTTTTAAAATGAAAAATTAATGTTGCTTGTTCTGTAATCATATAAATATCAGACTGAGGTCTCAAACTACAACCGTTTTTACTTAATTATAGTTTTCTTGTATAAAATGTTATTCATAAACCAACATTCTTCATACAAGGAAAACAGTAAAAATGAGTACTGAAAGCTTATATGACCAAGAAAGACACCTAAAAACAAGGCAGTCCTGTCCAAAATGAGATACAAGATAATCCTACATATTAGAAAACATTAAAACTCTAAAAAGTACATAAACTAGAAGAAATACAAAAAGTATCTTAAGAGGAAAATTAAAATATACCTATGTTTTATATAAAAATGGTAATGGATACAAGAAATGAAAGGAGATGTAGATTATCAAAGTTTTCAAGCTTTGCTATATGTTGTTGAACCTTCAAAAATATAAATTACACATATGAACATAATGCTCTTAGTGGACAAATATATTGGTTTGAAAAATTTGGATTTTTGTTTTAAAGCCTAAATGCAGGTGACACAAAATAGATGATAGAACCAAATCTTGAAATTTTTTAGGATGAGAATCAAAATTAAATTTTTTTAAAATCTGAAATATTACACTAATATCATTCGTTTTTTTCTCTCTAGTTATTTACATATCTCCCGTATTCGGTATGATTTTCGATTTCGTTAATAGGCATATTCCTTCATCCCTATGGAATGGTATCTTTCACATCATGTTAATTTATGTATTTATTTTAGTATATTTAATGAGTTTTTTTTTCTCTATCTGGTCATTTAGCAATTTTAACCATTCATCTTCACATTAATATCACAAAAAATTAATTTATTTTTATTTTTATTATGGATATTTACTGGAACCATTTACACATTATCATCACTGGACATTCATTTATTTGTGGACGACCTTATACTAGAAATTTTTCCTCTTCTCCTATGCAACCAAAAACATCTTGCATTCCAATAACGTAGCAAATAGAGATTAGGACACAGGCCAGGGCCTGATCAACCTTGGCTGGGTCAACCTGAGGAGAGGGTATGATGTTTTTAAAGGACAAAAACCGTCAATGAACCAGGGTAACATCACTGATGATGTGTCCTAACAGCATCTAAATGATGTATTTTTCAAATCAAAGATGATAGAACCAAATCTTGAAATTTTTTAGGATGAGGATCAAAATTAAAATTAAAGTAATAAAAGCAGATATTTTAAAGTGAAATTTATAACAAAAAATGTATATTACCATAAAATGGCAATAATTAAAAACAGCTAAACCAATTTATCAAGCCTCTCTTGTCAGAGTAAAACAAATCATACATGCAAAAAAATAAAAATAAAATATAACATTAAAGGATGTTGAGGTAGTATTTATGGATTATGGTGATTTTGTCAACAAAATGATTATTTTGGGTGATGGGAACAAATTTATAAGATTGAGACTGGATGAAATGCATAATAGGACTAAGTCAATGGAGTTGAATTTTCAAAAGAATTTTCTCAGTATAGTTAAAAGTAAAGTTTCAGTGGACATCTATGAAACTTTGTGTTCCATACAATCATGATTGTATAACTCTTTTGTATCCAATTTTGACTATGGTAGGATCAGTGTAGTAGAAGTTGTCAAAGTAGTTGGCTGTGCTGTTGCAGCCTGTACTAGAATTTTTTTGTTGTTTTGTTTGAAAGAAAAAATAGGATGATGATGAAAAAAATATTTTTGAGAAAAACAGAAAGAAACATTTTAGAAACATTAATTTACTTTTTTTTGTTGTTTTGTTTAAAAGAGGAAAAAAGAAAGGAAAATGGAAAATGTTTGGAGACCAATAATGAGAAAAAAGTGTGTATTAAAAAAACAAGAAACAACTGTGCGTGTACAAAAAAAAATGAACTGATTAAAAAAAAATGTGTGAGTATTTTGAGATAAAATGTATGAATTTTGAAAAGAAAGTAAAAGAGAGATAGAAACAACACAAAACGGTGTGAAAAAAGAGAAGAATGAAAAAGGACTGTTTGAAAAAAAGGGTAAAAGAATAGTGTGTGTTATTACTTAAAAAAAAGCACTATTTGTGAAAAAAAATGAGATAGAAAAAAAAACTAAGTGGGTGTGTACATTACAACAACGACAAAAATATGTTTTGAAAAAGAAAAAAAAAGGGGGATGATGATGAAAAAAAATTTTTCTTTTGAGAAAAACAGAAAGAAACATTTTAAAAACATTTATTTATTTTTTTGTTGTTTTGTGTGAAAAAAAAAGGATGATAAAAAAATATTTTTGAGAAAAACAGAAAGAAACATTTTACAAACATTTTTTTTGTTATTTTGTTTAAAAGAAGAAAAAGAAAGAAAGGAAATGGAAGATGTTTGGAGAACTTTGAACAGTTGAAAGAGAGACAGTTACATCGATCCTATATTTATGCAGTAGACTTGCTCAGAGTTATGACTATTTTGTCACCTTGTGTAATTTAAAATTTTTTTTCTTCTTTGGGGGAGAGGGTGGAAACACCCCTCTCTTGAATTTATTGTGTAAACTATGCTTCAGTCATTTTGTCGGGCGCCATTGACCCCATTGGGAGGGGATGTCCTCAGCAAACTTCCATCATGACAAGGTTTCATAGGGGGCATGCAGGAAGGCCCAGAGACTTGTGGCTTATCTTTCGGGCTGGAAAATGGTAACAGGAGATGAATTGACGAAGAGTAGAGTCTCTTCCAAGAATAAAAGGGAATGGATGTATATCGGAAAGCAAAACACTAAGTTGAAAAAGGTGTTCGTTAACGAAGAATTGATCCTTATACGTAGCGATAAACCAACTGCATGGATTCATTGATGCCACCGGCTACGAAGACAAAAATTGATGAATTGGTTGTGGAAATAAAAAGAAATGGTATTGATTAATTAGAAATTTCATAATGGATGGTTGTGGAAAAGAGGAGAATATTCCTGTGGAATCAAAATAATTTTTGTGGTGATGGCGTGCCGACATGAGGAAGCATCGTGTCATGATTTTTTTGTTGTTGTTTGTAATTTATTAACATAAATGACAAGATCCGTTGAGGGAGGTAATGTGACTCGATAACTAGGTGTATATTAAGGTGCTTTGTAAAATATGTATTTTATTATAATAGATTAAAATAGAAAATATTTAAGAATAGAAAATAGTTTAAAAACATGTTTAACAAAAGTGAAAAAGAGGAAAAATAAATAAATAAACGCTTTTTCTTTTATGAGGAAAATTGTGGAAGAGAAAAGGGTATCAAATGACTGTTAAATCCTACCAGTCTTCCAGTAAATATTTGACTCAGTGATTGAATGTGATAAGAGATAAAGTTCAGGAAATAGATTTTTGAATGACCAGGTCAAAAACTGACTTTACTGTATCTTGATCACACATTAAGAAAAGATAATGGAATTTTTTCCTTTCTCCAGGCAATAAAAAATGCCTGGGGGTAAAGTGTCAGGGCTATAAAAACATCCTGGGAAGCTTTATTAAGATAAAAGGTTAAAAAAAAAGTCCTGGTAAATACTTGGTGGCTTAGTGCAGACATCCCATTTACACATCAAAGGAAGCAAAATTGAAGTACCTTGAAATTTTGGACTTACAGTTGCTAATGCTTATCTTTTAGTTTTGTTTTAGTCTGGGGGTCTCTAGTCACTTCTGGATTGTATTAAATTAATACAGGTGATATTTCCGAGCCGATCAGTCAGATCAGTTAAGTTAGTTGAGTGAGTAGAAACTCTGTTCGTCTTGAGTCGGTCAGTTTGGATTTGATCTCCATTAATTAGAGTTAGAGCTGTGTGTCACATTCGCCTGCCCCAACCAAAAGACTAACTCTAAACGAAATAAAGCATCGTTTTAACTCATCCAAGTTGTGGAAGTTCGTTCCTTATAGTTTAATCTTGTACCCCCAGCTTGAGGCTCTGACTTTTTCAACAACCCCTGGCAACATGACAGCGTGGAGAACAGCCACCGGAGAAACTGTTCGGACCGTACCCTGGGGTGTTACAAGAGAGCACAATGGCTGAAACATTGTGTTAGCAACAACAAAGATGAAATGAATGTAAATACAAGTGGAACCTTGGTTAGTATCCAATCTGTTCTAGAAAGTCAACCAAAAACTGAAATGCACAAAAGCCAAGATAATGTTAAATATTCGTTGGTACAATATTTTGGGGCAGCATGACTTTTTGACAGTGATGTGTATTTGAACTTAGTGATGAACATATTTTGAAATTTGAATAAAATGTGTTTTTGTTGAACATGTCAACCACATGCGAAAGAGGAAAACATGTTCAGATTCAGATTTTGCATCAGAAGACAGCTGTCAGTCAAGAAAAATTAACATTAAGCTGACAGAAATTTCTTAGTAGTAATTTTAATTCGATTTTTGGGAGCCTGGTTTCATCTGTCAACTAGGTCAGCTGGCCTTAAGTCAGGTTTAGCCACCGGCTTTCCCCGATTATTCTGTCTGCAGGAGGGTGCCAACAACTTCTGACTAAAAGAATCTCTCACTCTATGGCATATCACCAAAGATATCTTTAAAAAAAGAAAAAAAATATATAATTTATATTTTATTTACATTTGGGTTTGGTCTTATTGTTTTCGATGGTGCAGATTATTATAAAAATAGAAGCAGTTTATTAATCTGACATTTTATGAAGAAGAGGAAAAGGTGGTTTGCTCCTTTGTTGAAGTTCTTTATGAAAAGAAGATTGTGAAATTGATTTATGTGAATGTTGGGTTGAGTGTTCCCCTAGCCCAAGAAAATTAAAAACTGTCCCTAGTAAAAGTTGGATAGAGTAGTATCTCCTATGTAGTTAGAACTGCTCTAGTGAAAGTCAGGTTGAGTGGTCCCCAACAAAAGTAATTTATGATTTGAGAAGTTTAATCATTGCCCAAAAAGTTTTGAGTATAGTAGTTGTCATAATCAATGTAAGAAACATCAAATTTTAGAAAACTTTGTCATTGTCCTCTTGTCTTTTTATCATCATTGATTAATCCAGAGAGCCTTGCATTTTCCAACATTGTTTCAGAAGAATTATTTCTGTCGAAAGAGACTATATAACATCATGCCTTATTTGGTGCAAAGTGACTTGTGTTTTCTTTTAAAAAAAAAAGAAAACAGTTGATACGAAAAACAGAAAAAAAAATCTAGACAGTCATGGCACAAACATTAAACAAGGGAGATGACAAATTTTTTGTTTGCTTGTTGGGACGGCTCATTTTTTTTTTTTTTTTCATTATACAAAAAGTTACTGGTTCCGGGGGGAAAAAAAAACAAAAAAAAAACTACCATGGAACAGCATATTTTTGCAAGATCTGACCATGGAGTTAGTGGAGTTTTGATTTGTTTTTTGTTTTTTTTTAAGTTGTCAGGGCATCCAGAAAAAAGAATGGGGGTGGGGAACAGAAACAGAGTTGACAGAGGAGTAGAGGAAGTAATAATCAGAGGAAGTAAAGATTTAGAAAGAAATGAGTCATTGTAAAATGCTGAAACATTTTTTTGGTCAATAAGTTCAATTTTGACTCCAATCAATATTGCACTTTGAGAAAGAAAAAACCATAACAAAAGCGCGATAGTTAAATTTTTTGAGGTTAATTAAGGGGTTTGATAAAGAACACAATATAGGGTTAATATAAGATTTGAAGAGGTTTTATGAGGGATACAAAAAGAAATAGAAAGTTAGACACGCATTGGGAGATTTCTAGTGGATTAAGATGTTGAAGGGAACAGTGCTCGATATAGGATTAGATTAACTTCTTTATGACATTGTATGTAGTAGTAAGCAGTCCAGTGGGAAAAAGTTTAGTAGAAAACTCAGCATGCATTTAGATTAAGTTGGCTGAGAGTTTAGAGTTATGAGGTTGGGTAGCTAATCCTTCAATTG
>JBBBDQ010028816.1:600000-770000 GCA_037127315.1 Ascarosepion bandense
GAACTTGGGACAATCTGTGTGTGACATATACAACTGCCAAATCAATTTACGATTTCATTTTGATATAACGTACTTTTCAGTCTAACTATATCTGTTATTCTATTAATTCTATTTCTATTCAACACAATCTTTATTACTGCTTCGGGTGCCCCTGCTATTCACCTCAGGGTTCTTGACAAAATCCAACGGAGAATCTGTAAAATGATCGATCCCGGTTTGGTAATTCAGTTTCAATCACTTTCTCGCCGACGTAATGTGGTTTCTCTTCTACAAATACTTTCACGGCTTCTTCTCTGACGAGCTTAGCTCACTGATGCCCCTTCTGAATTTACTCGAGCCACTAGACTAGCAATTAGGTCTCACCCTTTCATAGTGAAACCAATAAAATGTAACCGCAACTTCTACTCCACCAGCTTCTTTTCTCGCATATCACGCCTGTGGAATTCTCTTCCGTAAACTTGTTTCCCCAACAGCTACAATCTCAAAGAATTTAAATGTAAAGTCAGTTGTCGTCTCCTATCTCTCTGACTCGCATCCTTTCCCTCATGTTCTTTTCTCCGTCTACTCTACTCTCATCACACCAGTATTCTCATCCTTCTCTTACCCATTCTCTGACACCCCTATAACTTGTTTCTCTTTCTCATCACTTTCCTCCTATGTAACCCCCTACACACCAGTGGTAGTAAAACTGCCTTGCTGGTGGGGGGTGGAGGAATGATAAAAAAACCCCAAAAACTCATTTCAATAATAATAATAATAATAATAGCTTCTAGGGAATAGGACAAATTTTTAACCGTTTTCTGTTAAACAGTGAGGAAGCAACATTTTTAACAGCTGAACTCTAGCTGCGTTACGACACGAAATATTCAAACGTTTTTTCTTTTTATAATAAAGAAATATAAATTTGAACAGATAAACTCCAAATACATTCAGAAGGCTTCGTACACCAACTATTCTGATGCTGCTACAGAAAATAGGCTTCTATTGTAAAATCCCATTTGTCTTTTCTTTTAACTGTTAGGTGTAGAGTACTAAAGTGGTATCCAGTACCACACCTCAATTTCTAAGGTAGATGGAAACCTTTCAGTTTCTTTACGTGAACTCATCTTATATTTAGTCTGAGTGCAAATTGTAAAAATACTCAAAACAACAAGAATGAAGATACAACTTTTTATGAAGTTTCCTTGTTCGGTAGGGGGTGAGAACGAGTCTTCTCATAACGTCAGCATGCAAATTTCTCGCTAGAACACGAATTAGAATAAGTTTATTATGAAATATTACATAAAGTGAGACCTAACGAGGAGAAGGTTTCGAAAAAGAATGCGCAGTATCTGGAATGAAATGAGAATCAAGTGAGAGAAAGCTGGTCAGGCAAACACTTGTTATTATGAACAATGGTTGAATTTCTGTGATTGAAACGGAGGAAGTTTCATGGGAAACTGTATTGGAACGACATCGGGAAAGGGTGGAACAAAATGCAATTGACTGAAACTTCAGTGGAGATAAAACTGTAAGTGCGAATGAGTTGAATTAGTTTCTGAATTAAATCAGTGAGATTAATCTGGTAGATGACTAGGAAAAAAACTTTGAATACATCGAGGAAAAGATGAAAGCAGACGGATTAGGTGAGGCAGAAATAAACATTATGAAAACGATGTAATGGGAATTATAAAAGAAGAAATGCAGCAGCCAATGAATATTATGTTCATTCACAGGACGACGATAAGGAAAGACATTAGGAGTTGATAAAATTTTTCCTTATCTAGCAGTTGATAATCTCTACAAATGTAACATGATCTTGAAGGTGGCTGAATGCGTAGCTGATCTACTGACAGGTAAAAAGAATGCGAAGTAGATATTTGGTGAAAAAGATAACTCATTAAGTATATAAATTAGAAAAGAGATAAAAAGGCTCGAATATTTGCAGAAAAAAACATAACTAAAAGAAAAGGATAAAAAAGGCTACATGTTAATTATAGCACCAAGGGTGATAAAAGGGCGCCATTGAAGAGCGGAAACAATGGATGATTGCAAAGAGCGAGAGAATAAAAAGAGACGAGTGTCGAATAACGTGATATAAACAAAAAAGACTTTTTGAAGACAACCAGAAGAGATATTTCCAGCATCTA
Organism: Ascarosepion bandense; assembly: GCA_037127315.1. Taxonomy (NCBI): domain Eukaryota; kingdom Metazoa; phylum Mollusca; class Cephalopoda; order Sepiida; family Sepiidae; genus Ascarosepion; species Ascarosepion bandense. The sequence goes on from JBBBDQ010028816.1 coordinate 602,130, forward strand.
GAAAGCATATAAAGTGTTTGAGATTAGATACCAGAGGCAGAATCTTCATTTTAGAAAAGGATATGGAAGAATGGCATAAATCAAAAGTCATGTATTTTCTTTATTGTGTTTAATTTTATCGGAATTTTATGAGAACGTAACGAGAGAAAATCGAAAGCCTCACTAACAAACAAGTTGGTTTTAGCGTAACATCAGAAAAGTTAAAGGAGCACAATAACTTTCAAATTGGCAATCGTCTGATCTAGGCAGAGTGAAAGGCTATGATATCAAGTCCTTGCATTTCAGAATATCAGCATTGCTAAATAGATGTCTTATCCTGAATAAAGTACCAAACTAATTGTCAAAAGGAAAAGCTTTTCTTTTTTATATTTTGAAATATAGAGTTAAAGGAAAAGAAGTCACCAGCAAGAATAGAATATGTTATAGACCCTATAACATATTTCTCAGATATTTAGAAACCTTTGGACTTTAAAGTGTTTTACTTTCTATGGAACCGCTGATAAAATCAAATTAGTCTTGACCTAATCGATAAATGCCACTAATCAATAAGGAGAACAAGTTTCCATTGTGCAGACTTGATAACATAGACTACAAAAAATAAAAGAAGACTAAAAATTCAAAGTCTTTTGGTACATAGAAATACAAACATGTATGATACTTGAATACTTCGAATCAGATATCGTAGTTTTCGAGGAGGGTAAATTTTACATTGGTATAGATATGGCGTTTTTGATACCTGAGTTGCTGATGAGTAGAAGAAGAAAGTAGACAAATAACAGGACCTGAAATTAGAAGAGAATCTGGCATTGTAGCAATTGTAGCAATTTGACTGCGATCCTCACTGTCATCGGGGCTTTAGTTACAATCTTTAAGAGGTCTCATAAGTCGATTCATAAAATCAGTTTTTACATCTATTTCGGAACTCTTCAAATCATGTGTCTTCTAGGAACAGAAAGTGTAATCTAAAAATCTGAGTTTAAAGATAGCGATTGAAGAGTAAGTTGAATCATTGAAGCCGGGATGATAGGAAATAATGATAATAATAAGAATTACATTACTGAAAAGAAAGAAAGAGGGAACGTCATGCCTTTGTCTATACGCAGGGAATAACACGTATGCGACCAATTCATATGTTTGTATAGATTATTCTAGGAGAGTCAGAAAAAATATCGGCTCAAAACACAGTCCCAAATCTCACCAAATATCTAAACACAATATTTCATTACACCATCTTAGCTACAGCGATATCTGTTGGTTAATGCAATTTAGGGAATTGCCTGTTTGTTTTTATATACTGTGCATATTTTAGTCATATCTCGAAAATAAAACGATAATTAGATTAGAATTGCTGCATTTCTAGGCGTGACAATGCACGTATTTATCTATTTTGATATATATTTGGTAGGACAATACATTTAATACATATATATTTATAGTACTGTACTAGGACAAGAACTATTGTATCTTTTATGAGGCATATTGACAGAAAATAAACAACTCAATCAAAGTAATTTAACTTAATTAAAATTATTAATGATTTAACAAGAAAAAATACTTGTTACAAAATAAATTGAATATTTAGTATAATAGCCTTTTGCTTTAATCACAGCCTTCATTCTATCAGGTATTGACATCACAAGTTTCTTCAATGTATTTAATGATATCTCCTGCCAAGTAGCTTGTGTTTGTTCTCAAAGTGTGTCTTGCGAAGTAACATTAGATTTATCAGTTATTTTTATTCAAAATATCCCATAGATGTTCAATAGAATTGAGATCAGGGTTTTGTGGCGGCCAATTCAAATTCCGAAGCTTTCCTTTCTCTTCCTTTTTAGTTAAGTAATTCTTGCAAAGATTTGGCTTTTCACCCTGTATTTGAATTTCAGTTAGATTTTTAAGAAAATCACCCCTTGTCCTAATACACTGTCGGTAGTGTGCAAAAGTGTTAGGACAGGGGTGATTTTAAACTTTAAGTTGATGCTTCATAAAAGATAAAATAGTTCTTGTCCTAATACTTTTGCACAGTACTATATATATATATATATATATATATATATATATATATATATATATATATATAATTATTATTCTGGCAAAATATAAAACTATGTATACAGAATTAGACGGGGTATATTTACGCGAAAGCGTCGGCGTATAAAGATCTTCATTGTATGTTTCATCTGAATCCAAGCATTTACAATTTTGTCCAACGAGCATTAATGTAAAAAGAAAGAAGCAAGATAAGCAAAGAAGCTAATAATGCCCAATTTCTGAGTCGATCTATAAATCTAAATCTGTAATCATGAGTTTTTATCACCTCTGAACTTTTCAGCATTTTTATCTCGCTCTCTTGCGTCAAATAAGCTTGGGCGCCATCGAAACCCACGCATACATCTCAACGAATCTGGCTGCTGGAAATTCTCTTGTAGAGAACGCGCTACAAAGACATTTCAATAGAATTGTTGAAAGACGTCAATTTTGGTGTCAAGCCATCGCACCGTGATTTCTGGGATTATTACCTATAACAGTTGATCGGCGCAAATTTATTATAACATACCAGCTTTGAACAGATAATAATGATTCTCAACATTTCATTAGTCTATTGTATTTGACTGGAACGAGACAACGAAGAATAATTCGGTAATGGCTACGTGGAATTTTAGATCTGAGGGAGGCGGCGAAATTCGAAATATTTTCCTTCTATTCTCGAGGTTAATCTGTCTTTCTCTCCCTCTCTTCTTATCTCTCTCACTTTCTTTCTTTCTTTCTTTCTTTCTTTCTCTCTCTCTCTCTCTCTCTATATATATATATATATATATATATACCTCTCGACCACGAATGATCAACAGTCTAAACGAAGTCAAATCAAGCCTATGTAACACAATTTTCGATTCAAGTAAATAACCATATCTGCACTCACGCCGTAGTTTTCGTTAACATCTCATTCCACTTCCACTCAATCCAAGAAACCCAGACCAGCAGAATATCCTACTGCTACTAAAGAGCAGACCGGGACTTGTTCCGCGACTTCTTGTGTGACGTCCCTTGGAACAACGTTTTTAGTTTTCCCGTTAAAGACTGTGCATCCGAGGTCTCCTCTTGGGTTAAGACCGGTTCGGCCTCCATTGCCCACTGGAAACATTTCTTCTGGCTCTATCGAAGCCACGCGTCGGACCAAAACAGGCGCCTTTTCGCCTCAGCTCATAATAAGAGTAAAAAGATACTTAACGAAGCTAAGATGTTGTTTGCTGCCAGATTGAAGCAACGCAGAGCATCCTGTAAGTTCGGCGCCAAAGACTAGTGGCGACTCTGTAAAAGCGTGCTTAACAAGAGTAAGCCCTCAATACCCCACCTAATCAATGAATTTGAGGTCCTCACCTTCTCAGCGGACAAGGCTAAATGCTTTGCTCGCAGATTCTCCACCAATTCGAGACTGGATTCGTCTGGAGTATCTACACTCGACTTCATACCTAGAACTGAGGCTCAACTGAATGACATCCACATTACACCCTCGCTGGTCTCTAACATAATCTCAAAACTTGACCCACACAAAGCGAGCGGAGGGGACGGAATCCCAATCATAGTCTTGAAGAAATGTGCCCCTGAAATTTCCTCTGTCCTCTCTAAGCTCTACATTTCTGCCTATCTGCTTCCTGCTTTCCTGCCTGTTGGAAGTCTTCTTCTGTAGAATACTGGAGAATCCTCGGACCCCGCAAATTACCGCTCTTCTTCCGATATTTGGCAAAGTTTTCGAAGCCATTATCAACGCCTAGGTGGTTCAGCATTTCACAGCCCACAGGCTCCTCTCGGACAAACAATATGGTTTCCGCTTCACCAGGTCTACTGCTGATATGCTAATGACCATCACCGAGTATATATACAAGGCTCTCGACAAGAATGGCGAAGCTCGAAACGTTGCCTTGGATATCTCCAAAGCGTTCGACAGAGTCTGGCATGCTAGCTTTCTACGCAAACTGCGGAGCTATGGTATAACTTGACATTTGTTTCACCTAATCCAGTCATTCCTCTCTAACCGCACATTGAAGGTGGTATTAAACAGATATGCCTCCCAAAACTACCATACCAACGCGGGTGTCCCTCAAGGCTTTATCCTAGGTCCTACGCTCTTTCTGATCTACATTAATGATCTTCCCGATGCCATAAGATCCCAAGTAGGCATGTACACCGATAACACCACAGTTTACTCTCGCCTAGATAAAAAAAATCTGGTGTGGGCGATAAAGCGAACCTCGCTGCCCTGCTTGAGAAGGACCTCCAATCCGTAGTGGACTGGGGTAAGAAATGGCCCGTAAATTTTAATGCTTCCAAAACGAAGCTGCCATCAATTAACCATCATAGACAATCGCTCCTACCTCCCATTAGCATGGAACAGGCTTGCCTCCCAGCGAGTAAAACACTACGCTTCCTTGGTTTCACACTCTCAGCGGATCTCAAGTGGAATGACTATATCGAATCCATTGCTAAATCCGCTGCTATTAAAGTTGGTTCTCTGTGCAGAACCCTGAAGTTTTTCCCGTCTGATTCCATCCTGCACATATATAAATCTCGTGTATTGAATACTACTGCCACATCTGGTCAGATGCCCCTGCTTTTCTCCTCGGGGTTCTTGGCAAAATACAACGGGGAATTTGTATTGTGATCGATATCGACTTGGCAGACCGGCTGCAGTCACTCTCTCACCGGCGTGACGTGGCTTCCCTGTGCCTCTACTATAAATACTTTCACGGCTTCTGCTCCGATGAACTTAGATCACTGATGCTCCCAGGTATGAATTTGCACGAGATACTAGATTAGCAACTAGGTCCCACCCTTTTACAGTGAAACAGATAAGATGTAACCGCAGTTTCTACTCCAACAGCTTCTTTTCTCGCACTTCCCACCTTCCATACACTTCCATACACTTGCTTCCCCGACAGCTACAATCTCCAGAAGTTTAAATGTAAGGTCAATAGACACCTCCTAACACACTAACTCGCATCTATTCTCTCAAACACTCTTCCCATCTACCCAACCTGCATCGTCGGCACCCTTACCCGTCTATCACCCTCCTTCTGACATTTCCTATATCTAAACATTCTTTCTCATCACTTTCCCCTATGTAACCCCCTGCGCAATAGTGGCAGTGAAATGCTTTTCTTGGGGTGAAATGATAATATATATATATATATATATATATATATATATATATATATATATATATATATATATTGTAATGTCAAAAATGTAACATACAATGTTACGAAAATTAACGAAGAATAACAAAATGGTTATAAACAACCGCTTATAAACAGATATTATATTAAATTATTTGATTATAAACAGAATATCTACTTAAATACGAGTATCGATCAAAAATAATGTTCAAACAAATAATTCCAAATTGTTGATTGTTTATAACCATTTCGTCAATCTTCGTTAATTTCCGTAACATTGTATGTTTACATTTGTTGACATTACGATACATTTCAGTTCAGATATGGTTATTTACGTGAATCGAAAATTGTGTTATATAGGCTTGATTTGATTTTGTTTAAGATATATATATATATATATATATATATATATATATATATATATATATATATATATATTTCACTACTCGACGACATAATTATTTCAAAGTAAAGGACAAAAGCTTTCAAAACTGGTAGTAAAGTTTAATAACTAGTAGTAAAGGGAATGCACTTAGTCGACTCTGCCTCGCTATTAGCTCTCCAATGAACTGAGCTGACGATGCCACGCTATTATCTATGTCTCTTTCTCTCTCTGGACGTGACAGGAGGGAAATGTATATAACGGTCTTTATCATAATGTAGGAGATACCAATAAACTTGTTATGATAATATTTATATTTTCATTGTTTGCAATATAAGTCACATCTCTGCTCTATCTCTCAAGATCTTTGTTACGAAACTAGTGTATTGTTTAATGATGTTTACGAAGCCGGACGGTTAAAAAAACAATTCTATGAAAGTGAAGTGTGCAAAAATAATAATTTGAATAAGTATATTCTAATACTCACATGTGAAAAACTTTAGATAAGAGGAAAGTTTGAATAAAAAAACATCCATTTAATAAACTCTCATTTTTTATATCATGGATAAACGATTTGGGCGGTTTTTTCTTTTCCGTTTTTTTTTTTTTAAATAAATTCCAGCAGAAATATTTTTTTTCCACATATCAATAGTAATTAACAAAATCAGTGCTTATTTTCAATAGTTTAACTTTACAAGTATCCTTATAAATATAAGTTATGAAGCACAAATATAAATGTACCTATAAAACAATAAAACTAAAAATATAATGTTACTTACACACCGCCTCTTGTCGAACTTCGCAAAGCTGCCCTATTGGTAATACTAACCAATCTGTGGTAGCTATTGATATATCGTTCTAGTCATCTATTAAACCAGATCCATAAGACCTCTTTCCGTTACAAGTATGCGAATTGGAACTCACTTCGCGATATTCTTCCTGACGATTCATGGACTGACATATTCAACTTCCTAATTGAAAATTGCGCCACTAAGGTTTCTTCTTGGGTCAAAGTAGGTATGGACCCTTTCATTCCTTCTCGGAAATATCAGGCAAAACCTCAATCCTCTTCATCTTTCACATCAGCATACTCGGCCTCTATAGCACACAGGAAGCACTATTTTAGGCAATACCCGTGTGACAGCTCGTGTCATAACAGGTGTTTATTCGTTGTTTCTCGTAAATAAATGTCACCGAGTCCTCGAATAAGCAGAGTCTCTGTTTGCCGAGAGAATGAGGTACCGCATAGTCTCTAACAACGTTGGTTCCATTGATTACTGGCGACTCTGTAATAAATTATTAAATAAGTGCAAAGTCTCTATTCCACCCGGGTCTTCAATCAATATGAGGTGTTAACTTTCTCTGCTGAAATTCTTCTCAAATTCTACTCTTGACTCATCCAGAGTATTCCAGGCTAATATAATATATAGACCATCAATATAACGAATAATATATATAGATCATTAATATCACGAATAATATACATAGATCATTAATATAACGAATAATATATATGTAACTATGTAAATATTTTTATATTATTAATTAATATAACGAATGATATATATAGATCATTAATATAACGAATAATATATCTATAACTATATTAATATATCTATAACTATATTAATAATATATCTATAACTATATTAATATATCTATAACTATATTAATATAACTTCTCACTTAGAACTAAGTTTCTGTTGTTATTTTTATATTATTAATTAATATAACGAATGATATATATAGATCATTAATATAACGAATAATATATCTATAACTATATTAATATATCTATAACTATATTAATATAACTTCCACTTAGAACTAAGTTTCTGTTGTGTGATATGCACATTATCCCTTCCATGGGTTCTGCGATCATCGCTAACTTAGATCCCTAGAAAGCATGTGGACACAATGGTATCCCTATAATAGTCATTAAGAAGTGTGCTCCCGAACTGACTCCTGTTCTCTCTAGAAAGTGTATATTAAATGCCTCGCTGACTCATGGTTTCCTGCCTGTTGGAAATATCATTTGTTGTTCTTAGAACACTCTCAGCTATTGGGCTTGTGTATAATGATAATATACACGCTAAAAGTTTGCCTTCTTTTACCGAGCGCCCATAGCTCAGAGGTAGAATCGCCGACTGATGCCAAGTCGGTCAGGTTTCCTGGGTAAAAAGCAATCGGATGTCTAACCGTACTGATTAGCTGTGATACAGCGAAACAGATCTGTCTGCGGATGACTATATATATCACTAGTTTTCGGTTCAGCCAAAAAGAAATTCTGATCATATAGGCAAACTTTGGGGAATGTATTGATTGATTGATTTGTTTGATGGTACATCAACTCCTTATGGATCATTTGCTTCCAGACTTAAATTTACTTGGACGTTTTGAAGTAATAAAAATATGATATATGTGATTCTGCTTTTGCTATTGAATTCATAGTAGATAATAGTCAGTTTTTGTGTATATACATATTTGTGTGGACATGTGTATGTTTTATGTTGTAGTTTTGTTGAAGTTATATTTTGAAATACAGTTTGATCTACTTAAGAAATTGTAGGATTTACTATGGATTAATGTAATGAAAATGTTCTTTCATGCTGTTTGTTTGATCTTGTTTAGGGGCATATCAAACTCTATTTAATTCCGAAATCTAAATATTTTCAATACAATTTTATGGCTCCAACTAAATACATTTTTAAAGCAATTGTATGGCTTCAACTACAGATAAAATGCATTTCTAGTCATTTTGCTATAAATAAATACTGTTGGCAATTTTACTATAAATGTGTATGGTTGGTCATTTTTTATCTAAAAATGTATTGCTGGGATTTTTACCATAAAATGTATTTTTATACTTTCATAGTGTCTTGTTTTAGCTTGGGGATTCACTGTTTCCCCACAGCTAGGATTCTAACAAGTGCTACCACCCTGGGTCAGGATATACCTAGAAACAATAGCAGTTAAGAATTGGTTCTACGATCATCAAAACTTCCAGTCTCCAGATCAGAGGCCTTGCTGCCGGATATAGTTTATCGTCATACCCAGGATAAGTGCACCAAACCAAGATCTTTTCAGTACCCCCTCATGTACATGAACATCTCTGCACTAAATCCTGTATCTACCCTCAACCTGCTTGTACCTACCCTCACCCTGCCTGTATCTACCCTTACTCTTCTTTACATGGGTAACAATAATATTCCCTTTATCCATGTGGACATAAATATCAGTGTTATTTTCGTACATGCCGCTTTTTGTATTTGATTTTTTTCTTATTTCTTTAAGCTAAATCAGTTGTAATGCTTCGTGCAGTTTAGATGTGATATTCGGCCTGCAACCTTCTTTCGTCTTCTTCGACCTTGCAAGGTAAGCAAGATGCACAAAACGCTGGCTTCCCTGACCGACATGCGTAAAGCTTTACAAGAGAAATGTAAATCTAAAAACAGCCACATCATGTTAATTAAGAGAAATATGTGTTTGTCCTTGTCTTCCAGAAATGGAGGCTTACTAATCATGAAAAGTTGGGTTTGACTTTCACGCCTTATTGATTTCTATCTGCACACTTTCGCAATGGGAATACAATGTTTTACCAAAAGACAAAATAAAACGTTGAAGTAGAAGTAGAACAAGATAGAGAAGAGAAAAAAGCTAAATAAATAGTACAAGAAAGAAACCAAAATATTAGAAGAAAAAGTAGAAGTAAAAAAGAAGAGAAAAAGAAGAGTAAAGCAAGAGAAAGAGAAAGAGAAAGAAAAAGAAAAAGAAGTAAAAAAAGAGAAACTTGTAGGAATAGTAGAGGCAAAAGCAGAAGAAGAAAAATAAGAAGAAAAAAGATATAGTAGAAAAAGTAGAAGAGAAAAAAGGAAAAAGGCCGTCATACAAAATACAATAAGTAAAATCTTTTATTTCGCCTTCTAATATAATATATAGACCATCAATATAACGAATAATATATATAGATCATTAATATCACGAATAATATACATAGATCATTAATATAACGAATAATATATATGTAACTATGTAAATATTTTTATATTATTAATTAATATAACGAATGATATATATAGATCATTAATATAACGAATAATATATCTATAACTATATTAATATATCTATATTATTAATTAACATAAGGGATAGTATTTATAGATCATTAATATACCGAATAATATATCTATAACTATAACGATATATTTATATTTTTAATTAATATAACGAATAATATATATATAGATCATTAATATAACGAATAGAATTTGAAGTTTTCACAACACCTGTGGACAAAGCCGAGTGCTTTGCTCACAGATTTTCATCAAACTCCTCATTTGACTCGTCAGGAGTACCCGCAACCGACTTTCCTCTTAGGCTCAACTGAAAGATGTTTACATAACTCCGTCTCTGGTATCTAAGATAATATCATTTCTAGACCCCCATAAGGCGATCGGAGGGGACGGAATCCTGGTTATTGTCCTGAAGAAATGTGCCCCTGAGCTATCCTCTGTTCTCTCTAAACTCTATAATTACTTCCTTTCTGCTTCCGGTTTTGTACCTGCTGGAAGTCCTCTTCAGTGGTTCCTGTATTTAAGAACTCGGCGAGACCCTCGGACTCATCCAATTATCGCCCTATCAACCTCCTACCAATTTTTGGAAAAATTTTCGAAGCCATTATCAATCCTGAGATAGTTGAACATCTTACTGCCCAGAAACTGTTCTCAGACAGATAGTATGGATTCGGCCTTGCCAGGTCTACTGCCGATATGCTAACGACCATCACGGAGTACATATACCAGGCTGTTATGACCGAAGGGCCATAGAAAGATAACACGGACTCGTATATAAAGTTGAATAGTATATTCTCGGAAAACGTAGTACAAAGGTAAACGTGGACTGGAGATTACTTTCTCTTGCAGGCGTCCTGACTTACTCATTCACTCACTCTGTGGCTACTACTCAGTGACAGTATTTAGTCACCTCCCCACTTAAGGCAAAATGTAACACAAGGTCTTTTTAATGTGGGTCTTCCGGGCCATATAGTCCGGCCAAAAATATTTGTCTATCTTTTCCCAGTCGTGATTCTACTCTTAGGCGGAACCACGACTGGGTTAGTGCTCTCTGCCTTTAGGCAGAGAACGCTCTCCACCCAAAGGCAGAGAGCTGACAGACAAATCTACTACTTAGTGACGATATTTACCAACCTTCCCACGCAAGGTTAGATGTGACACAAGATCATTTTATAATGGGTCTTCACGGCCATATAGCCGGGCCAAAAAATGTCTGTCTATTTTTACCGAGTCGTGATTCTACCCTTCGGCGGAACCACGACTGGGTTAGTGCTCTCTGTTCGGAAGTAGAGAGCGCTCTCTACCCGAAGGCAGAGAGCTGACAGTGTCAATAGTAGCAGAGAGAAATCTACTACTTAGTGACTCCCACTCAGAGTTAGTAGCCATATTATAAAGTTGTGGATGAGTCCATTTGTAAGTAGGTCCCGACAATCCGGCGTAATAAGTGTCTCCGAATCATCCACTGCATCACTGACTTGGAATCAAGGACATCAAAGTCTTTTATTCTCTGATCAACAGTTGAATTATATCGGGGTTCCTGTAGTGCCATTTCGCGCATGGACGGGCGTCCCTGCATGAATTTCCGATGGGCAACCCCGAGGCCACATTATGCTGCAGGCGGCGTCATTCACCATCCTTCACCTGCTGCAATTAACGACCATCTGACCCTAACCTAGACCTTTCAGCATGAAATTAAACAAACAAAACAGCAAGACTAAACCAGCTAGTCATAAATCGCCCAAACCTATCTGCGTTTCCTTCACAAACATACGAGGTATTCGCAGTAACTTTAATAGTGTAGAATCATTCCTTCTAACTAACTCACCCGATATCTTAGCTATATGTGAGACTAACCTTGACCCTTCTATCTCCTCTTCGGAGCTGTGTGTTCCTGGTTACCTTCCCCTCTTCAGGAAGGACTCCAATGTCCATATGCATGGGCTTGGTGTATATGTCAGCGAACAACTCCCCCTAGCCAGGGTCACATCTCTTGAATCCCTGGATCATTCCTTCATGTGCTTCCGTCTCTCACTTCTAAGCTCGGTTAGCTATCTCTTCTTCCTCTACCGCCCTCCTCCTCCTCTGACTGTACGGTACTTGATTGCATCTCTACTAATATCGACAGGGCCATTTCTTCTCACCCATCTGCCCATATATTTGTGTTTGGCGATTTTAACGCCCACCACACCAAGTGGCTTGAAAGCTCAGCCACCGACCTTGCTGGGATCCGCACCATGTATTTTTCAATAACCCAAGCTCTAACGCAATTGGTGGACTTCCCCACGCGTTCTCTAATAACCCTAACGGAAGGGACTCTTTACTCGACCTTTGTTTTACCTCCATCCCAGACTCCTGCACTACCAGGCAACTCTGCCCCCTCGGAAACTCTGACCACGCCGTAGTCTCCATCAACATCTCAATCCACGCTAACTCTACCCAAGAAAACCAGACCAGCAGAATATCATACTGCTACCAGAGAGCAGACTGGGACTCGTTCCGAGACTTCCTCTGCGACGTCCCCTGGAACAACGTCTTCCATCTTCCTGTCGAAGACTGTGCCTCCGAGGTCTATCATCCACCCTCTGACATTTCCTATATTTAACCATTCTAGGTATCCCAACCCGCCTATCACCCACCCTCTGACATTTCCTATATTTAATCATCCTTTCTCCACTATATGTAGCCCCCTGTGCAGTAGTGGCAGTGACATGCCTTGCTCGGGGTGAAACGCTTATAAAAAAAAAATTTTTAAATTATTATTTTATTGTACGTTATGGTGCAGTAGATATCGACTCGGAACGCGATACCGGGGTACCGAGTTCGAATTCCAGTTGAATTCCTTGCATTCATTTACGCGCAAATACCCTTGAGAAAGGTATTAATCCGTCTCTTCCTTCCAGTTATGGATTAAATAACAGGACAGATTGGGTTCTATAGCCTTGGCTGGCAACCAGTCTACCGCAGAAAGCAATGACAACCTATTGCGGGATAATCTTCAGCCCAGTCAGTCATGTCTCTTTCGAGACATGATCGCCCAAAGCGTGTATCACGTATGGCATTTAACTGACTGAATGTGTTTTTACAGTAATTAAACTAATGGTTTTCAATAAAGATCAAACAACAACGATTTCTCTCATTACTCGAACATTCCCTTCAGTATTTAGATTAAGTTACTTTGTGAAAGCATTGATATTTCTCTAGATTCCCAGTTGTTCCAATCTCTTTGGAAATGTGCTGAAATATTACAGAGGTGTCAACAATAATGACTAGCAGTATAAAGATGCTGTTCACTTTAAGATTAAACAAATGCTATTAATAAAATTATAATGTTCGACAATAAAACCAATTCCTGATGTGTACAAATGCCAGGTTCAGGATTGATGAATTTTCTATTTTTTAACCTGCTATTGGGAGCGTTTTTTCACTTGGTTTTAGTTTTACCCTTTTATTTTCAGGAACAGTGAAATCCTCTGCGGTATTTTTTCTACTTGTGCAGAATGACATGATCTGGTCTTTGGTTTTGGATTGAAATAGTTCAGATAATTTTATTTTTATTAAATTTATTGCCTAAAGTAGATTCTACTTTGTCTACAAACAAGTGGTTTGTATTATTAAATCTTAGGTCATTTACAAAATCCCCACCGCATTGACATTTCTTTTTAGTCCTGTATACTTTCGTCCTCTTTCTGGGCAAATTTCTTGCATTCACTTGATTGACTGCTTTATAATTTATTTCTGTTTATATTCGCAAAATGCATTTTTATAAAATTAAAGTTAATATAGTTCTTATAAAATTGTTTTAGATTATTGTTATTAGATATTCTATTTCTTTATTCAAATGTCATCATCTAATAAGCAATTTCTTTTTGGTTTTCTAAAATATTCATGCTGCTATCTTATTTATATTTTTGCCTTTTACAGTTTTCTGATCTTCCATTTGTTCTCCTGTTAGTTTCATTGGAAAATTTGGCTTTTATCATCCATTTTTTATTAAATTGTTTTATATAATTCTTAAATCGATTGATAACAGAGGCGATACAATCATCAATGCTGACGTGTAGATTTTCTCCTTTTTTCCACATTAATTCTGCCATTATCATCCGTAGAGCGTAGGCGTATGTGTAATTTATGGGATAGTCTTTTGTGTATGAAAGTGAATCTCTTGATCTAGAAGTCATGTATTCTATCATTTCCAGTTACCATTTTCATTGCACTTATTTTTTAAGGAATCTTAATTTTATATTTGTTCGATTCTATGTAATCATTTTTAATCTTATTTTTCTATTAGGTTTTGTATTTCTTTTGTATTTCCCACATCCCAACAATCCTGCTCTGTCTTTTCAGTTGTTTCTCTATTTACGTCTCTGCAACATTCGATTTTGTGACATTCAATTTTGGCTGAGATGTGTGTGTATCTTTTCAAATTACTCTCATTACCTAAGATAGTCTCACCAATTTGAAAAACATCTTTAGCCTTGTAAATAAATCTATTCAAACTTGTTCATGATTTACATTTCTAACACTCTTTAATTGTACTGAGAAGTGTATTGTTTAAACAACAATGTATAACTAGCTTGCATATGTCCCGTGAGTATTATTGAAGACTGAGTGACACGGTAAATTTCCTGAAATCACTAGCACCTATTTCATTATTCTAGCAGACCAGAGCGACGCTCATTTTAAGGAATCTCACTACTTCGAATTTTCAGTTCCTCCATTCTCGATTGATGTGTCTTGTTTCTATTCCATGTGCGCCAATTATTATGGGCACATATTCTTTATTCCTGCATTCTTATAACATATTATTATGTGACGACGTTTTTTCATCTATCCAGCATCTCAGTATTGTATCAGTGTCTCTTTTTTTGGTTTATTAAATGTTTGCGCACATCAGCAGAAACTGGATATTAAGTAACACTCTTCTTAGTATTCTAGTTATTTTCAATAATCTCATTTGCATGATCTTTCTAAGTCCAATGATATTTAGTTCTTTTCCAGACCATTCCAAGTGCTCCAACAACGACAAGCACAACTCTTACTTTAATGTCCCAGATATTTGTCTGGTGTTTTTTCTTTTTTAATTTTATTTTGTCGTGTCCTAGAACAACGAAATCCACCATTCAAAACTTGTTCTTCCCTTTTGTTTACAATTTCTAGATTTACTGTTTTCGCCGGGATTATAGGATCCGTGTAGATCACAAATTTCCAGCGAATTTTATATTTTGCTTGCGAAATTCCCCAATCATCCTCTTGTCTACTTTTTTCATTGATTTGTTTTTTACAGCTTACCAACCATTTGTTGGTTATAAACCGAAACGTATTTCGAATTGTATGAGATTGTTTAAAGTAATTGATAGTTCCAAGCAGCTCCTCGTCTAATTACTGACTTGGTTCGATGCTGCCTTCAATGATCGATCGAGAACCGGTGTGTTGCGTGTGATTTGAACGTAGTCCAGTTTGAGATGTGTCCTGAATATATTTCAATAGAAACTGCTTTACTTTAATCAAATTATCATTTTTCACATGAAAATGAAATTTATTGATAAGTTCATCCTTGCTGGCATAAAATTATCATTCCTCAGTAAATCCATCTATAACAAAGCTTATTTGATCAATGATTTTACCCCTTCGGCTACGTTCTATGCAATTCGAGGTTACCTAAAATACATGTCACTTGTTTATGAAATTAATGCGGTGTTACCTGTATTTCTGGTAGATATGCAAAGATATTCATATTTATAAGCTAACCTATCAACGTTGTTTTCCTTTTTTGATATTTTGACATAAAACTCTTTTTCATTTGAATCTTCTCATGTGTGTTTTTAGATGAAAGAAAAGATTATTGTGATGGGTCTTTTATCGTCTGCTCACTGTTAAAATCACGATTTATGGGTTTTCGTTTCTAAACCATAAACCTTGGCAATAATAATAATAATAATAATAATAATAATAATAATAACGACGACGACAATAACAGCACTAAGAATCAAACGAATAAGAATCTAGGTGAGGAGGTGAAAACAAAAAATAAAAAAAATACCAGGACCTCACCTGGGATCATTGAAAACTGTAGAACATTAAGTTTAAGGATGTGACCATAATGACTGGCACACTTGGAACCGTGACATAAAGCGCTATAGTCGAGATTTTTTACTTTTAATTTTACTTGTTTTTATTTTATAATTTTTCTTTCGGTTCATTTGTTCGTTCTTTCTTTCTCTTTTATTTTCAACTTTAATAGAGAGAAGCAAAACCAAAAGAATAGTATAAGAAGAAAAGAACTGAGGAATGGGATTTATAAAAGTCAGTACAACCTCTGCAGTGACTTTCTGTATATCTGTTTTCGCGTTGGGGTTGCTTCATAAAATTTGTTTGCCAACATATATTTACATGGCACAATCTCCTGTGAGAATGTGCTTTTAGCAGATAAAATTACGAAAACGGCCTGTATTCGTAAGAAGAAAAATGTCAGAGATGAGCAAGTGAAAATATTGGCATCAGACTTGCGGAACCGGCCAGGCGAGTAAACGCTTGTTAGGTGGCAAAAAAATAGCGTAAAGTAAGACGAATACTGGGTAATTAGTCAGCAGAGGTTATGGGAAGATTGTCTGCTATTAAAATGCATCCGGCGATTAGTGCTTCCACGACATTGTTCAACGATTTCGAATTCGTGCTTTAGCTGTGAGACATGAAAACAAATGTAATGCTTAACTGCTTCGTATTAAACAATCGGTTATTGAAAAGACTTGGAATATATTTAATGTTATTCATCTAAATTTGTCTTAGCTACAACGTCATTTTCAGAAAGATAGTTTTAAAAATCGAAGAATGTGGAAAGTTCTAAGTAGAATATTTAAGAACTTGTAAAAGCAAATAAGTTTTGTTAGTTGTTCAGAAAATAACGCCCGATTTCAGAATCAATATTTGTTCTTGAATTAATGCATTTAAACTGTTTAAATCAGTCAAAATAGAAACTCTCGACATTTAAAATCCATCAAAATAGAAACCATAAAGATTTAAATTTCTGCCATCGAGTTACATGTTTATTTATGCCTTTACCATAAAAACTCTTAAATTTTTAATACTAAGAAATCTTAGAGTGTAGCTTCTGCATTTTCCTTTCAAAAGTATACCTTTTCGCTTTAAATATTAGTAAAGGTTCTTGAAAGGTGGTGGTCAGTAGGCGAAATAACAGAAAAATATGATAGACGTGATAAAATCTTATACAAAATTGGTGACCAGTGTGATCCTGACAAGATGTGGCTAAGCATTACAATGATACAGAATTGTATTTCATCCAGATGCTGCTAGTAAACTTTGGCAGTGATGCTCTTGTTAGATTCCAGGAAGATGCAATGGATAACGCCAGTGGCAGACCACCAGTCAGTTACCATATACTTCTGTAGATATAATTTGGGTTTCAGGAAGTGTTTGGGATCAGAGGTCAAAATTCGATCAAAAATCATTCGCTTTTCGCAGATGCAGTATCAAACACACTGCAAAACGTCGAACTCTAACTTCCACTGATTTAATATGGAACTCGTTTATTGATTTTTTTCAAGTTGCTAATATTCTTTAGATGATCTGATATCGTAGAAATGCTGATATTCATTATCTGCAACATTTATCTGACATTTTGAGGTGGGTTTTGTTCGACTGGTTTTTTCAGATGTTGTTTGCCAATTTACAGTTGGACGTTCACTTTCACATCTACCACCTTGATCATTAAGACTCGTATCCCCACAGCAGAACTTTCAAAAACAGAACCGGATCCTTTACCCAGGCTCTGCCAATGTTGGTAGAAGGTTGAGAAGTATTAAGACAGAATTAGCAAGAAATCAGGCAAAAGTAAACGATGTTTAAGATGTGTGATATATAATATTTTATATTAAATTCCGAAAGAGATTGATATAAAACTAACAACGATGACACTTTAATCAATAGGAATGAGTAATATATTTTTATTCAGTTAATAATGTATTAGAACACAATTAAAAGTTTTCTTCTAAAGAGGACATTATTTTTCAAACAGTCTAATAGAATGTGCGTTGTGGTGAATATCGAGTCGGAACGACAAATCGGAGAGCCGAGTTCGAATTCCAGTTGAATTCCTTGCATTCGCTTACGCCCACATACTCCTGGGAAAGTTATTAATTCGTCTCTTCCCTCCAGTTATGGGTTCTATAGCCTTGGCTAGCAACCAGTCTACCGCAGAAAGCAATGGCAACCTACTGCGGGATAATCTTCTGCCCAGTCAGTCATGTCTCTTTCGAGACATGATCGCCCAAAGCGTGTATCACGTATGGCAATAGAACCAATAGAACCAATAGAACGAGTGAGATGAGATGAGATTTAGTTCAAACAATTGCATTCTATAGCATGAAAGTGAATGCCCTATTACAAAAAAGCTTTATACAAAATTAGATACATCATGCAAAAGTTAACACCTCCACGAGAAAATTCTCTACACTGAATTAATAAACATTAAAACAAACTCTCGTTAATAATCATTTTCCTAATTAGTTGATAAACAAATTAGACGAGCCATTTGAAATATTAACATAAATAAATAAAAAACATAATATTCCTCAAATAACCCTAAACATATCAACCTACTGTACAGTAATCAAATACATTCTAACTATAAAGAAGATGGAAATGTAAAAAAGTATCATAAATACAAGTATATTCCTCATTGATTTCAGAAAAATATAACTAATTATATATCATACTAAATTTAACACAACCAGCTTAATAATCACAATAGCTCTTCGTCCTCAAATAGTGTTTTGGAAAAACAGCATTGTATATTAAATGTCCGGACGAAAATGTAAGTACAAATATTGGCTAGATGATCACAACATTGTCAAGACTTCATTTGTTGGATACAAGTTCTATTGCACAACATGTAAAAACACATTTCTGTTTATCTTCACAATCCATAAAAATACTTGTTGACAACACCAATATAATACACCACGAAAATAATAAACAAAAGCTTCAAATTCTCGGGGCCCTCTCTATGAAAATTGACCAACCATTACTCAAAAAAAAAAAAAAAATTATTATGAGTATAGCAACAACTTATTAAAGTGCATATAACGTTTAATGCCATTTTAAATTTCTACCAATTCCCGGTCAGTTTTCATATATTGAAACGCTTGCTTTGCAAAAAGTTCCATAACTATAACGGATAAAATCAAAATTTTAAAATAATTATAAAAAGTGCGTATTTTAAAAGATAACTATCGTAACGGAATGCAATTTTGTCGCAGCTACGATACATTTGTACTTGTAATTTATTCTTTAAGATGATCTTAGGAAAGACCGAAATAGATTAATGTCCGCCTAAACACATAATTGACTGTTGATCGTTACTTTGGAAATTTGCACCCATTTATGGACTCCACGTACCTTAACAACGATGCAGGATACTGCACCATGTCTATCAGAATTAGATTGACGAGAATCTGACTAATAGTGTTCCCACCATGTCCATCCGTTATGAAAAGATTTTTGGGACGAAGTAGGAAGGTCTATTTACATTAGATATTAAGCCCCCAATATACAGGTATTGAAACAGTGTATTTGGGCATCTTATCAAGAGGTCTTCCAACCACTTCTAGAACGGATCTCACTTCATTGGACAAGAAGTAGCCCTACAGTATATTAGTCACCAATCCCGTAATTCCGTGTCCGTTAGTATATATTTACTAAATTTAGAGGCAGATCTTAAATGAACATCTTTTTTCATTTATTTGGCAGATAAATTCTTTGGCAAAAGAAACGACTCTACAGATAATTTAAGCAAATAAAGTCTTTATATTTTGCATTTATTTGATGTGAAATAGATTGAGAAACCAGAGATAATTACTTGTATAAGCATAAAGAAATAATTAAATAATACTGAAAAATAGTTTTAATAGTTTAATTTTAAAAGTGTTTGGAATTAGAAAGTACTTTTGCCGCAAAATAAAAAAAACAAAAAAAAAAAAACGAGAAAATGGAGGTTAAAGTTTGCCGACTATCGAAATGCCATAATTCTTGATGTATTTGATAAACTGTAGTGAACAAAATAAGATCAAGATTTATAATTCAAATACTAAGCCCTGACTCATTGATTTTGTTAGAAAAGAAAAAGACTCGAATTTACAAACTTTATTTAGCACACATGCAAAAGCGAATCCCAAACAAAAGTCGTGAAATTTCACACCTTGATGCGAAATGTTTTTCGGCCAACAAAAAACTAGGAAACATTTTTTAAAAAAATCAAATAATTATCAATTCTCAGAAACAAATTCTTTTACAGAAGTTTTCGCGAGCCGACGCGAAGTTTGTTCGTAGTCTAATGGAAAGGCCCGAATTACATTCGGGAGTGAATTTCCAAATGACCTTTTCAAGCCCCACAAACAAAATGAAAAACGGGCAAGTTCACCTGTCACCAGAGAGAAGACGAGCGTATTAACACGTCCCTTGGCAAACGTCAAACGATCGTTATTATTTCTATTTTTTTCCCTCACCTTTTTCCTTTTCACCGTTCACCCGTCTTCCTTTTTATACTTGATAAACGAACGGAACCTTTTAAGACTGAGCGATAACATTCCTACTCACCGACAACGCTCATACATGCACACAAGTTACTGCTACGAACTCTTGATACCCTTAACTCCTTACTATTGTTTCTCATTGAACATTTAACTTCTACCAATTCATGTTATTGTTCTATTAATAAATTTCTATTCATACATACAAAAGGTATACTTTTCTTCTTCCATAAATCCACCTTCTGATCATTCTAATAAACCCTAAGTTGTGGGGATTGTCGGCTGTGTTTATGAATTGGCCTTGTATCAGACATGGCTGACCGTCTCCGCAACAAAATCACTCATTTTTTAAGGGAAGCTAAATGCATCTACTTTAACATACAAACACTTACAACGGAAAACATGTATGGCATTTTGGAGCAAATAACTTTATACACGTATATCGCAAACCGAGCACTACCGTAGCGCAAATTTGCTCAACAAAATACTGACATTATACTCCCCCAAGTCAGATATAAGTTTTAGAATATGTCTAATGGCAAACATAAGCTTGCATATAAACACACTATTTAGTTTTCACGGAAAAAAAATATTTTGAAGGAAAAAATTAATAATCTGACATGTTATCACAAAGGTATTCATTGTAAACTGTTACTGGTTAGATAACAACCATAATGAGTTGAAAAAATATTAATAGTATAAAAAACGCAAACGCTACTAGGATGGGGCGGAAGGTATTTTTATTTAGATCAACACTCGGCATGAGCTTGCACAGTCAGGCAGGAGCGTATTCGACATCGTTGGGCACCATAGAAATTTAGGCCTTGTAGCGAATATCTAATGATACAGTCGAGATGCTTTCCAGATCGAGGAAGCTTTGAGGAATACATTGTTATACTTAACTGATTTTCACATACATGGCAGAAAGTACCTTCTTGTACTGAGGGCCTCAATTACTTTCGATTTATTCTCCTCTTATTTATGGCGATGAATGAACAACTGTTATTTTATAGAAAGATTTCAGAACCTAACATTGGAAGATGAAGAAGAAGAAAATTAAGCGTTATTCACGTGATGAAATTAAACTCTCCTATTCATATGATTTTGTAAAATAATGGGCATTGAGCTTATAATATCACAATTATTTGCAAGTGTATTTAAAATTCTGTTTTAAAATCAGATTTGCTTTAAGCTATAGTATAGGAGAAAAACCGAGAAGAAACGACGAATGTCTTTTATCTGTGTCGACAAACGGCTTTATCTTTTCTGGTTTTGCATTAAAAAGCTGCCAACATTCATGAAATGAAAACGATATCTTTTAAGGAATCAGAATGAATTAGAAAAAGCTCACCAGTGAGAGAGTATCCTTAAAAACAGGCAGCGAAATAACTAAGAGATAAAAAAGAAAGGATAAGACAACTTCAAACACGACACATTATATAGTGACGCCGTGTTCACTCACTTCTTTCAGCCATAAATTAATTTTGAACTGTGAAAATATTTTGCTACCAAACTGGACCGAAAAACCTCCTTATCCCTTGATAGGAGAGGTTAAATATGTCACCCGGTTTTCAAAGAAAACTAAATGTTTATTTTGAGATTTCTCCGTCTATAACTGTATTTAGCCAGGAATATACGCTATTCAAGACCAGAAGGAAAGTGGGATTTGCAGAGTGAGTTTCTACTGATAAACAAATAATTATAAATAATGCAGATCATATATAAACAAATGGATAAAAAAGGAAATTCCTCCTTCCCTGATGTTTGCTGCGCTATTTAACACACACACACACACACACACACACACACACACACACACACACACACACACACACACAAATAAATGAGCGAAGGATAGACAGCCACATGCATATATGTAAATAATCTGATAGAAAGATTAATACAGTTACGTCCACTCTATTTTCGATACCTAAGGTTTGAATTGAATTTTTCAAAATAAAACCTTTTTCTTGAAACATTAATTTTAGCTTAATTGAAAGCTAAATGATTAAATTTACTATTTACACTAAGCAAAATACTTGGGTGTATTTCAAACAGAAATTATATTAATTGAAATCTAAAATTTCGAGATTGTTTTTTTACAGCCATTTTTTGAACGATCGACACATTTGTAAACAAAAGTTAATTCTCGGTTTTAAAAACATTGTAAAAATAAAATATACATCTCTCACTCGTTATTATTTTTTCTTTAATCATATCACCCCGAGCAAGACGGTAAGGCCACTGATGTGCAGGGGGCTACATAGGCGTGAACAGATTGGAAAAGAGAAAACCGGAAACAGCATCCTAAACAGGGAACAATGGATGAGCCTCTTCACCTGTTCAATAGACGAGGGTGGAGTGTGAACCGGACAATAGTTTAGTCTATCTACTCCAATTGAAAAAATAAAAAAAATGAGAAGATTGGAAGAGAGAAAACCGGAAACCACATCCTAAACAGGGAACAAGGGATGAGCCTCTTCACCTGTTCAATTTTAATTCAATGATCTGCCTTTCTAAATTCAATTTGCCAATCAGAGATACTATTTCATGTTGTAACATTAAATAAGTAACAGCATCAACAAAAATACTAACACTACAGAACCACTTCCTCAGCTTAAATTCAAAGGTGTGCTTTTTTGAAAAAATATCAAATATAACGTTAAATTGGTCTTATTTAAAACAAATATTACTGGTTTATGGCATGAAATTAGAAAAAAACTATTACTTAATCACAAAAGTCTGACTCGTTAACTTTGCAAGTAGGGGATGACAGCACCTATCAATCAATCTGGACGTATGGTGACTCAAAGTTGACATAACCCAGTTTAGCATTTCATAAGGAGAACAACTCTTAAAACATGTGACATTTTAATGATAAGTCTCTTATAAGTTTCCATAGTAAGAGAAAATGTACCGTTTAACATAATAAAAAGAAATTAGAAATTATTTTAAAAATCTTAATTCTAAATTAATTTTTGATTTGTAAATAAAGTCTATTTGTAATGAAAATGAGTAAATGAAAGAAATTTAAATAACTGAGTAAATGAAAGAAATTTAAAAAGTTATTTGAAACTTTAATTAGCAAAGAAAAAAAGGAAAACAATTGTTATAAATATTCATTATTCATCGAAATTATTTCTTCTCCAGAATATGATGTCCTAAAATTATATTATTTATAAAATCAATTAAAATCTTATCTACATTTAAAATAGCGTAGTTTTACTGTCTTTTTGATTTTACTATTCTAAGCAGATTTTCTGAAACATGGCCCTGTAATTAGAAAAAAATTACATGATTTATATTTTCCAATGAGTCCATGTAATTAATTGAAGTACTGGGGGGGGGGGGGGTGTAACAGATGTAGAAAATATTTTACCTAGATTTTCTAAAAAAAATAATTGCATAAATAATGCCATTTATTAGTTAATAAATCCTGAAAGTTTCATTAAAATTGGGCAGTTAGTTGATTTTTGCGAGAATTATCGAATTAATGTGTCTTTCAACGCCAAAAAATGACTTGCATAATATTACGACGTATACGTTTTCCTTAATAGTCACACTACGTAAACATAGCATGAATCGCTGACGGAAACCCCCAAAAATTTTTAATTGTAGTTTCAAACGTGTCAGAAAGGATTAAAAATGTTTTAGAAATAATGACAACAAAATTTGATCTTTCCTCTTATTAATAGCATAAACATTTTGATGATAATTTTTTCATTAAGTTAACATTATGCTATACTGTTTTGTTTTTGTTTTTGTTTTTGTTTTTTAGTTTTTTTGGCAATTGAGTGGAAGTACCTAGATATATGGATATATTTATGTGCATATAGCAGTATATTAATAGATAGATAAGACTAAAATAGATATATGCAAACACTGAGATAGATATGAGCGTATTTATATTATAGACTATATTAGAAATTATGTTTATTCTATATGCAAATGCTTTAACTTGGTCCATGAAGATATGGACAACTACAAAACAGAAAACGAACTGGTCGAAAGATACAGAACAAACAAAAATATTAAAAAATAACCTGCAATAAATGAGAAACTTGTAAGTTTCTTTTGAAGATAAAAAGTATTGTTGTAGAGCAGCTGGCATCTCCCTAGCGCTCTCAAACATGGAATGGTCTGTGAACCAAAATAGCTATATAAATAAAGATTAATAGCAGTCAGGAGTTTGGACTGTCATTGAGAGTTTGAGAGGATCTACTGCATGCGTTAGTCATTCACTTTTCTCGGACTCTCTACCTTTGAACGGAGAGGAACCTGGACAAGGCTCCGCCGAATGGTAGGGGAAAAGCAAACAAGAATTTTTGTCCGAGTTTAAGAGGTAAGTTTTACCAACGTAAATTGGCCTTGTACCACATCTATCTCCGGCTTCTGCCAACGCAAGGAGGTCGCAAATAATTCGGAGTGTTATTGACGATTATTATCGAACTGTGTTCTCTGTGACTCTAACAACTTCTCTGTGACTCTAACAACTTCTCTTCTCTTTCTAATTCTTGTTGTTCTGGCTTATCTGTTTGTCTTGTTTGTACTTAATATGCATTAGCACGGATATTGTGCTGTAGATACTTCAGCACACATCATCTGGTATGGTACTACCACCTTGGCGATACAACACGTGTAGGTCGATGATTTCGACATGTAAGTATGGAAGACATTTGGTATTATTTGTACGCTATTCGTTACCAAGTTTCATTTCTCTTACCGATTTGATCAGTGTGCGTTGCAACCAGTATCCGGAACGGGACATTTAGTCGTTAAGATGCCTTGCAGGTTTTGACAAGAATACCCCAACTGGTTCGCCATGCAAAAAGATTAACCAATACCCCAAAAGGGGTCACCTGTTTACCGCACGTATATCTACTTATTTGACTCGTGCAAATCAAGCCTATGTTTACCTATTTACTGTGCATCAGAAACCAGTCGACGAAAAATGGTCATTTATCAACATGATATCCAAAACAATATTTTATAGACATTGCGCCAGTAAACGCAAAATTTGGTGAATCTAACTATGGAAAACCTAGTTATCCTCATTACCTTAGACATGTATACACTTGGATCACAAGGTATATTGCTTAAGAAATTGGCGGCAAATTAAACTTCATCTGGTTTGATTCTGCTTTCCGAATCCACCCGTCCACTAGTATATCAGTCAATGCGTGATACATATTTGGATGATAATGTCTCTTTCGATCCATGACTGACTAGGTAAAACATTTTCCTGCAGTAGGTTGCCGTTTCTTTTTGCGGTAGACTGGTTGCCAATCAAGGCTACAGAACCCAATCTGTTATGCCATTCAACCTGGAGGGAGAAGAGATAGATAAATAGTTTACCCAAATGTATTAGTGCGTGAGTGTAAAGAATTTAACTGGAATTCGAAATCGGATCTCCAATTTCTCATTTTGAGCTGATATTCATTGTACCACAACGCACATCTCTATTATATACCGAATGTGTAAGTCGTCTATACATTTTTTGTATGATATCTACCAATAATATGACCCCATTACTCGGTATCGAAACCTCAACACTTATGTCTGCCAGGAACATCTGCTTAGTCTAGTAGCTAACAGTACTTTTGGCTCAATTGCTTCCAAGTATGAACTCCAAGTATGAACTCGTTATTCTGTTGCAATGTTCTGGGTTAGAGATGGTTCTGGCACATTAGGACTTTCTCCGATTTATTTTACTGGACTATTAACGAAATCATATCACGTTGACCCGCAAGTAATCAGTGTGCCATTAAGTTTAGCACGAGAGAAAAAGGCATCAGTAACTAGATCTTGAAATTCTGTTTTTACTTTTATTAGATTTTATAGATTCATTGCAAAGGACACTAGAAACAAATAAGGTTTTCAAAAAGTTCAGTTTCAATTGCCTCTGGTGAACTTTTAGTTTTTCTGTCACAGACTCTTGCAATTGGAGCAAACATCTGGTTGACTTGTTATACTGTCATGACTTTTGCAGTTTCTCCTTTAGATTTGATTAATGTCAATTTTAGACATTTCAGGTAGCAGTCGTCTGTTAAAATTCTCCAAATGGTTTGTAGTTGTTCTCAGTCTTTTAGATCAATATTTATCCTTTTGAACCAAGAAAACCACTCATTATATGCATTGGAAATTTCAACTGTCACTTCTTGATTTTAATTATGCGTAAGTGTCCTTTTGTTAACATTTTTTTCTAAAACTTCGTCAATACACACGTGTCCATTTCATAGAATTCTTGGTAGAACAACATTTCTGTTGTTTCAAGTTCGGTATTTACTGCTATGTAAGATAAACTAATATTCAGTACAATATTCTCAGTTATGCGCCATCCCCACAAACTGCGCATGTCTTTTTTGTTATTTGTGCAGCGTTTTCTTTTTCTTTTGAGAAATCAAAGAGAATCAAATGACGAAAATGCTTTTAATTTTCCTCAATTAACACGTAAAACCATTTAAAATTCACAACCAACACAAGGATCGTATAGAAAGGCGAGTTGAAATTTTACTTTTCACAATATTTATGTCGGTCATGAGTTAGAGTCAGGTGGGAAATGAAATCAGCGTAGCTTATTGAAAAAGCTACGAACACTTGCTTCAAACCATTACCACTTTTGGAAGGGAAGTACACTCAGAATGATGTCAAGAAGAGCCAATAAAATGCAAAAGATGATACCTCAGAGGGCAGGAAGAGCAGCACTGAAATCCCAAGATGCATTGGGATAACAAAATATGTCTCCCAAAAGCTAAGCAAGAAAATTTGGTTAGGAACAATGAAAAAGCACTGAACTGTAATATATTATTAGTTATCCTTAATACTCAACTTGAAACAACAGAAATGTTGTTCTACGAAAAGATACCGAGAATTCTATAGAATAGATATATGACCAATGATGAAGTTTTATACAAAATAGAAACAGAATGGACACACGGTTGAAATTTTTAGGGCATATAATAAGGAATGAAAACAATAGAGACAGAAAAAATAGCGCCTAACCAACTTAAGGAGTTTTGTGTAAATTTAGGAGAGAAAGCAAAAAAAAAACCAAAAAAAACTAACAAAATTTACTAAGAGCTACAAAAGACATAAAATTGTGGAAAGTTAAGATCGTTAACGGTCTGAATGGACACGGCATCTAGCCATTTCAATTCTAAAATGATGAGATCTTGATGCCAATCTAGCACTGCGCTTAAATTAATAAAGTCGAGGTACCAAAGAGGAAAGTTCATGAAAACAATTATCTGAAGGCATTTACAGAAAAGGAAGATATTTTATGGCGGTGAGAAAGTGACTGAAGCCGAGATGCTATGTCAGGATCAATAACATTACAGATTCGTTTTTGCACCAGACCTGATGTGGCAGCAATATTCAATGCATGGACGAATCGTAGTCTTATATGTATGTAAGATATATTTTGGCAAGATAAATTGTGCAGTACGTCACAATTAATGAAATTTCTTAACAACAACTTAGAAATTGATTCAATATAATCTTTTCACTTCATGTCAGTAAAAAACTTTATTCCAAGAAGGCGAAATAAAGGTTAGCATCAGCCATACCGATTGAAATAAAAAATCGTTGCCTCAGGCGACGATTGAAGGATATCAGTTCTGTTTTGAAGGCATTAAAATTATCAATCCATTCCTTATCCCAGATCGTAGATAATTTTTAGATCAATTGCAAATTTAACCTTAACGAACCGATCATATTTACTATTAACACAGTAACATTGTTGTGTCATCAGCATAGATTGAGAATTGGTGACATCAGGAAGGCCGTTAATAAAAATTAGGAACAACGCAGCCAAAGAATAGAGCATTGGGTGATGCTTGCATTATTGCACAATATCTAGAAAAGTGACCTTCCTAGATATCATTAACTTTGTGATTATATATATATATATATATATATATATATATATATATATATATATATATATATATATATATAAAGAATCAGTTGAATAATTCGTCCAAAAATAAACATGACCTTTAAACTTGTGAAGGAGACCAGCATGCTAAAAATCTGGTAAATGCCCTCGAGATATCCAAAGCAACAGACAGAGCTTCACCATTCTTAGCTAAAGCTTAGTAGACTCTTTCAGCGACAACCGTTAATGTATCAGCATTTAATCTAGAGAAGCAAATGGCTCGTCTGAAAGAAGGCCACGCGAGGTGAGATGCTTAACGAATTCATAGTTGATTAAATACTCTATTACTTTGCAAAAAAGAGGTAGAAGGGTAACAGGCTGTAGTTAGAAGGATCGGACTCACCTGAGTTTTTAAAGACTGAGGCAACAAATGAGGACGTTTTTAAAATTATTTCACCCTAAGCAAGCCGGTACACCGACTAGTTCGCAGGGGAATGTAGTAAGAGAAAAGACGGGATACAAAAGGGAATTGAAGAAAAGCTAAATAATGAATGGGATTCAAGAAGATAGAAGATGGCAATTGACGTTGAATTTGAATTTTTAGAGATTGTTTCTATCAGGGAAAGAAGTAAACGGGATGGAGTTCCACAACCTGGAAGTGCGAGTAAAGAAACTGTTGGAGTAGAAGTTGGGGTTACATTTAAGTATTTCAACGGTAAAAGGGTAGGACCTAGATGCCAATTTAGTAGCACACTTAAATTCACGTGGACGCCACACCAGGTAAAAAAAACTTCTCAGAGCAGTTGCCATTAAAATATTTGTAGAAAAGACAGAGGGAAACCACGCCACGACGGTGAGAAACTGACTGAAGTTCAGATGCCAAGTCAGGACTGATTTCATTGTAGATCTTTCTTTGGATTTTGTGGAGAACTTCTAGATGAATAGCAGGAGCACTCGACCATATATAACGACTGTATTTAATGCATAGCCGAATGGTAGATTTATAAATATGTCAAATGGATTTTAACGAGAAACACTTTCTGGACTGACACAGAGACCCAACTTTTCTAGCAGTAGACGCAACTATAGATCTTATATATTCGTTTCACTTCAGATCGGTTTTAAAAGTGTGGACAAGGAGACTTGCATCAGCCAAGAAGCAGGAAAACAACAAACAGCGATGCATTTATTGTAGAGTTAAGAGAGAACTGGAGTCTGTTCAGGAGCACATTTCTAATGGACAATTGCTGAGATAACCTCATATTCACATGCTTCATGATGTTCCAGTTTCAAGATGATAGCAGTAGTGACTCGGTTCTAAGGGGAAAGTCAGGCAAAGATACTCCAGATCAATCAATAGTAGAATTTGAAGAGAATTTAAAAGGAAAATATTCTGCTTTATCAGATGATAATACTCCGAATTAAGTGAAGAGAGGAAGACTTACCCTTATTTAATAGACTATTCCCGACTTACCCTTATTTAATAGACTATTCCAGATTCACTAGAAGTCATGAGAACCAAATTTTTAGATAATATACTGTGCCTCATACTATCAGCGAAGATTTAGCCTATCTTATGACACGTTTGCAGATAATACGAGCAAACACAAATAAGCTTCTGTTGTGATGGGAATATTCATGCTAATATTTGATCCAGCATCAATCGTGAAGACATGTTCAACGGCCACCCTTCTAAATCCATAGATTAATACGTGTGCGTTTTAGACTATATCATTGAACCTACTATGGTTTTTATCTTCACCAATGACCTCCCCGATATCATCAGTTCCCAACTCGGTATTTATGCTGTAGCCACGACTGTTTAATCCTGTCTTAATAGTAAGTTCGATAAAATAAACTAGCAACTGCTCTCGATAATGACCTATAATCAATTAGTAACTGAAAAAAAGAAATGACATGTGAATTTTAACACCCCAAAAACGAAACCACTATCTTTTAGTCATATTGAAGACCCATTTTTGCTTTTCATCATCATGAGAGGAGAGCAACTCATTGCGCCTTATTGCTCTCACGTTTTCTACGAACATGAAGTTAAATTATAATAATTGAATCCATTGCTGGGACTGCTGCTTGGAAAGTTGGTTCTCTGCAATGTGCTATATAATTTTTTATCTCTAGATTAAATCGGATCCGTTCCACTAAGAATTGCATTTTGCTGCCACATCTAGTATAATGTCCCTGCTATATATCACGAAATTCTTCATAGAATCAAAATAGTTTGTAGTAGTCGCTGTGACGTGTATTCCCAGTCTCTTTTCTCTAAATATTTTAATTGCAATTATTATAATGAGCTTTCCTTCTTATTATCTCGACTGTATAAATTTAGACGTAGTACTTGATTGGCAATTAGGTTTTATCATTTTACTCTTAACACTGGTAAATCTAACCGT
The DNA here is from genome assembly GCA_037127315.1 of Ascarosepion bandense. Lineage (NCBI taxonomy): Eukaryota > Metazoa > Mollusca > Cephalopoda > Sepiida > Sepiidae > Ascarosepion > Ascarosepion bandense. Next base: position 632,587 of record JBBBDQ010028816.1, read on the forward strand.
AAGTTATTTTCTAATAGTTTCTTTTCTTGCGTTTCTAGCTTCTGTTCCAGCTTCTTGTTTTCCTGTCACATAGGCATCAAAAAGTTTAAATGCAACAAGAACCATATTCTGCCTAACTGAACTGTTCGTTATTTCATTTTCTTGCTTGGATCGAAATGATTATATATATTGTCAGCGAAATTGGACATACGGAACTATTTGGAAACCGTCGATAGTCTTCTTTAAAAAAATTATTACGCCAGATAGTATACTATCTCCTACAAACTGTAGCTAAAGGCCGCTCAGCATAGGACTCTGTAGATTGAGCGGGCGTCTTCAATAGGGAGTTTTTAGCCGATTGCATATATAAAAAAATATATACTTTTATGATATATGCGACCGGCTAAAAATCCCCATCAACGGTTTCCAAACAGTTCCGTATATCCAATTTCACTGACAATATATATATATATATATATATATATATATATATATATATATATATATATATTAGTAATCCACATACAAGCCTGTTTCGCTGTATCACAGCTCATCAGTGTAGCTAGACACATCCATTTATTTCTGGCCGGGATCGAAACTCGGCCAATTTGGTGTCAGTCGTTATATATATATATATATATATATATATATATATATATATATATACTAGCAGTATATCCCGGCGTTGGTCGGGTGTAATAAAGCTTTAAAACTAACCTATGGTCCTGGAGCTCAGACTCTTTGGGCGTTGGCACGAAAGAATAAAAAGCAGTAGTTGTTTCCAGTTAAAGCGAAACCGTAGACTGAAAGAATAATGAATCGATGTATGTCAAATTTTGATTTCCCGGTATCGATATCAAATAAGTTTTTTTCGTCGTAAACTAAATTTTGAAGGGTAAATAAGTCCTCTGAGTAAATGGTATCATGGCTGAGACTAAGAATTACAATTATACCTACTTAGAGCCAAACCCGAAGCAAAAACTAAAATAAAAGGGCTGAAAAAAATAGAGACATACAGGCAGATAAACAGGCTCACACACAAACATCTTGTCTTCTTATATATATATATTATCGATTTTCTGTACTATTGTAAGAACTACAGCCTTGAAACTTCTGAATATCGTTTCTTATGTCTTTGTCTATGAGTGCATCAAATTTGATTAAAATCAAACCACTCCTTCTATAACCCGATTTTTTCGATTATCGATTTTCGATATTTATCGGGGGTACCTCGACACAAAACCTAACTAAGAACAGTCGCAGACGCTCATAGTACAACTGTGTAAATTTTCAAGAAAATCGTTTCAGCCGTTTCGGAGTCTATAGGTAACGGACACACACACACACACACACACACACACAGACACACACACACACAGACACACACATTCACACAGAGAGAGAGACAAAGTTCCATTTATAAATAAGTTTATATATATATATATATATATATATATATATATATATAAATGATCGTTTCTGACGATGTGTACAGGGATTGCACTGAGTTTAGACACGTGACAGGTCAATCTGTGAAAGAGTGTGAAGCATGTTTGCTCGACGTAAGTATTTGGTGTCGTTTATTTATTATTAATGTTACGGATGTACTCTCTCGAGCTAGGGTATAAGAATGACCACAATACAACACAAATACGAGACAAATATTAGTGGATATTAACAAAATACTGTACAACACCCAATGCTAAGAATGACCCAAATCCCTAGAAGATATCATTATACGATTAATTAAATAAATTAATTAAAAGCCTACATTGATTAAAAGCCCACAATAATTAAAAGCCCACATTAATTAAAATCATTAACCATGGGAGACGGTATCTTGATATAATTATTGCGTGCTTATATCATATTAGTATATGAAAAAATACAAATAAAAAATAGAATAATAAAAAATGAATAAATAAAATACAAAATAAACAGAAAAAAAAGCATTCTTTTTGTGCGGGTTCGTAACCGATACAGATGACGTCATGTCAAACTATTTCAAGCTAACTTTTCAAAGAATACAAAGATGTAGAAAAAGGGATTGTAACTATGACACAGACACCACGTTGGTTCTTGAGAATGACTGCGAAGCTCAAATTACTTAAACAAACTTATAAAATAAATACGAGCTTCGGAAACACTTTATCTGAAAATTGAAAAAGATATAATAAAAATTTCAACAGACAGATCTTGTCGATTCTTTTTAATCACACGTGTTTGAATGAATATTGGCTACAATATATATATATATATATATATATATATATATATATATATATATATATGTGTGTGTGTGTGTGTGTGCGTGTGTAGATACTAGTAAAACTAAGTAAATAAAAGATAATTATGGCAGATAAGCCTATCTCCTCTTGTGCTGCAGTGTAAGAAGTTAGTCATTCGATCTGAATGATAGCCTCTTGTTCATGCTATGTACAAACAACATCACCTTGAACCTTAGGAAAGAGTGAAGATGAAAATGATGGAAATAGGGAAGTGTATAAAGAATAAAAGAAAAACAAGACGAAAGAGAGAGGGGAAAGAAAGAGAGAGAGAGAGAAGAAATGTATGAGTGATAAATAAAGAGGGGAAAAATAAAGCTGGAAATGAATGAATCATGTTAAAAAGAAAAATAGCCAAATTCACTACAAGATGCAACAAAAAAAGGAAAGATGGAAAGAACATTGAAAAAATTAAATTTCATTTAATAACAACTGAAATAAAAGAAATAAGATGAAAAATAATGAATATAAAGGAAAAAGCAAAGAAGGAAAAAAGAACAACGTGATGAATTGTATTGAAAAAAGTGAGCTGAAAGTGAAAAATGAAGTGTTTATGAAAAGAAACAAATTCAAATAAAACGTGAACTAAAAGCTGAATTTAATTTGGAAAGAATCTGAATAAAGAAAATATAATATAAAGAACAAAGGATAATGAAAAAGTCGTGAAAAAAAATCGAGGAAACAACAAAAAAGCCACTAAAAAAATAACAACTGGAAGAGGAGTGTTGGAAATTCTAGACGCCCACTAAGAAGAGAGTCCATCCAATATTCATGTTTCTTGATTTGTTGAAATTTGTCGAAATTGGTTTGGCCGAGAACTTTTTAGCACCGCCTAAATGTTAATGCCTGAAAAAGAAAAGAAATCTACATATTATAAAGGTATTGAACATAACAAATGAAAAATGTAGAAAGATTTCATACAAATAAATCAGAACGACTTAGGAATGATGTTATACTATAATAACCTGTAGATCCAGCTGAAAAGTCTACATCTATGAAATTCCAAAAAGGTTCTTATTAATACTAAATCGAAATAAAAACGTAAACACATCAAAACATTATTTTTCTAAAATTTTATATTGACAAAAAATTGTTCATCCTTATATTTTTTAATTTTTTGTGAAATGATTAAAATTTTCCTTTCTAATTACTCTTTTCTTTATATATTACGGAAATTAACGAAACTTGGTTATAAACAACCGACAATTTGAAATGATTTGTTTGAACATTATTTTTGATCGACCTCATTCCTCTCTGTGGTTCTCTCCGACCTGCTCAGCCGCCATTGCTCACAGGAACCATTACTTCCGTCTATTCCCGAGACAGTCATCTGATCACAATAGGCGCCTGTTCATATCTACTCGCAATGAGTGCAAGAGAACCCTAAATGACGCCAAACGGTTGTTTGCTGAGAGAATGAGACAGCGCATAGCTGACCGCAAGTTCGGCTCCAAGGACTATTGGAGGATTTGCAAACGAGTGCTCAACAATAGGAAATCCTCAATACCTCCTTTAATCCATGAATTTGAAGTTCTCACGTCATCTGCGGACAAAGCTGAGTGCTTTGCCCGCAGATTCTCATCCAACTCCACATTTGACTCGTCCGGAGTACACCCACCTGACTTCCCTATTAGAACTGAGGCCAAACTGCACGACATATATATTACCCCGACAGTAGTACCCCGAGTAATTTCAAAACTCGACCCCCATAAGGCGTGTGGAGACGATGGAATCCCGGTGATAGTCCTTAAGAGGTGTGCTCCTGAACTTTCCCCTGTCCTCTCTAAACTATTTAACTTTCTGCTTTCTGCTTTCCTGCATGCTGGAAGTTCTCTTCAGTCGTTCCTGTATTTAAGAATTGTGGTGAACCCTCGGACCCATCCAACTATCGCCCTATCAGTCTTCTACCGATATTCGGGAAAGTATTCGAGGCCATAATCAATGCTGAAATAGTTCATCATCTCACTGCCCACAAACTCTTCTCTGACAGGCAATATGGATTCCGCTTTGCCAGGTCCACGGCCGACCTGCTAACAACCGTAACGGAGTACAAGCTCCAGGCCCTTGATGAGTCTGACGAGGCTCGCGCGGTTGCTCTGGACATCTCCAAGGCTTTCGACAGGGTTTGGCACTCTGGCCTCCTATGCAAACTACGGGGTTACGGTATTACCGGTCGCCTGCTTGACCTAATCCAATCTTTCTTAAATAACCGCAAAATGAAGGTCGTTTTGAATGGGCGTGCCTCTTCGTCCTACAGCACGAATGCTGGTGTCCCACAGGGCTCTATCCTGGGCCCGACGCTCTTCCTTATTTTCATCAACCACCTCCCAGATAAGATCAAGTCCCAAGTAGGCATCTACGCAGATGACATTACAATATACTCCCGCACCAGTAAGAAACCTGTCGTGACGAACAGACATAATCTCGCTGCTGACCTTGAATGGGATCTACACTCTGTGGTGAACTGGGGCAAGAAGTGGCTTGTCAACTTCAATTCGTCTAAGACCAAGCTGTTGTCTGTCAACCATTACAGGCAACCTCTCCTGCCTCCCATAAGCATGGACCAAGCGATTCTCCCGGAGAGCAATACACTACGCCTCCTTGGACTTACCCTGTCCTCAGACCTCAAATGGAACCACTATATTGAATCCATAGCAAAATCTACTGCTAAGAAGGTTGGGTCACTATGTCGATCCAGGATGTTTTTTCCGCCTGAATCCATCCTGCATATATACAAGTCAACCATCCATCCGTGCATATTTAAGTTCGTTCCACTGCATTTTCATGACTAATGATTGTTGTAAGCGCTCTTACATACGGAGACAGAACCACCTAAGAGTTAGAACTTTTCAGCACACGAAAGAAAAATTCCAAAATTGTGCTGAAAAATTTACAAGGTATGTAATATCGTAGTTACTCGTAAATGTGAATGATTTTCTTAACCTATTAACTGACTACTGAGCCACTTTGATCAAGCCAGTTAGTTTCCTTGCTGCTGTTACAGTCTAAACATGACTGCTCCGCTAGAAGTGTGCACCAAAGAGGAACAAAAAAAAACACGAAAAAAAAAGAGAAAACATTCTAGCATACGTTTCCACACACAACAAAAGTAACCCAGAATTATTCACAAAAATCAAAACATGCATAGAATTACTCAACAAAAATGATAAAATAAAAGGAAAATCTTAAAGCCAATTAAAATCATTAAAAGCAAACACCATATATATATATATATATATATATATATATATATATATATATATATATATACACTACGGGCCATATTTTTAGGCCACCCCAATGATATATTTCATACTATTTTTTATTGCTAAGTGAATAATTTTAAATTAAAATAGAATGGTTCTTTTGTTAATACTGCATTATAACATGTGCATCAAACGAATTTCTAAATATTTAATAATTACCAATATTGCAGTTTCATCAATGAAAGAATGAAGAAAATTTAGGGTGATTCGGACGAGTTCATCTTTGCTTTTTTGCCTTGTAAAATTTTGCAAATTAATAATAACAAAAGAATCATTCTATTTTCATTTAGAATTATCAACTTGGCAGTAAATACTAAAAATAGCATGAAATACATCATTTCTTTTAAAAAACTGGGGTAGCCTAATAATTATGACCGTTAATATATATGTATAGGTAATTATGTGAAATCCGTAAAACGGAGAAGGTGATCCCAACAATATATCTAATTAATGTAAAATGTTAAAGAGATAGAATAGTATATATAGCTCAGTTGATATATTCCAGAGCAATGTGATATATATATATATATATATATATATATATATATATATATATATATATATATATAAAATCAACATATATATAAAACGATTGTAAAGCGAGTATGCGGCCATTTCTTTAGTTGCAATATATATATAATAATATTAATTATAGCAACAACAATACCAATATTAAGAAAACTAACTAGCATTAATCAAGCTATAATTTAAATCGTCTTGTATAACCCACCGAAAACGAACTCGGAGGGAAAATAAGGGGAAGCAAAAAAAGAAACAAATGAAGTACATGAACAAAAAGTCAAGCACTCGTAAGAAAGAAAAAAACCCCAAGACGAAAACCCTAACACTAAAGCGCTCAATACGAAAGTAGAGCAAACAAGGCAGAAAATCTAAGTAAGATTGGCTTTTACTTAGATTTCCTGTCTTTGTATATATATATATATATAAGGGAAGTGGAAGAAAAAGAAGAAAAAAGAAAGAAAAAGAGCCAAATAGAGACCAACAATTAAAATCGCTTTAAATCCCGGTCACAGTTAGCTTCCTGGTGTGATTGACAATTTTTACGACCGTCTAATGAGTCGGTGGCCAGTTAATGATTTCAGAAAAATGTTCACATTTACGAGTAACTCTGCTATAGCATACCTTGTAAATTCTTCAAAAATTTTGGAAATTTTCTTTCGTGTTTTGAAAAGTTCTGGTTATTAGGAGGTTCCGCCTCCATCTTGTGTATGTAGGAGCGCTTACAACAATCATTGGTCATTTGAGGTTAAAAAATTTATGTATTTAAATCATTATTTTGCATTTAAATCATTTTTTGTGTTGATTATGCTACAAACATATAAAAGTCATCTTAAATTTAAGCACAAAATTAATTCATGAAAAATGATTAGTGCAATTAAAAATGCCTGTCGAGAAATGCTATTTTTTTAAAAACTCGCAGCACCCGTAAATGACACGGGTTTAATATTTTTTAATACTGTACTTTGTACTTTTCAGTCCATGTAATTCTCCCAGTTAGTTATATGAAAAGTGTCATTAAAATACTGAAATGTTGTATGATATAATAACTAATTCATTCGTCGGTTATTGTGTCATGTTAGGGGCTTCCTTACTTTACTCAATTCAGCAATATTAACTATGGAAGTAATCAGCAGGATACAACTGGAAAGAAAAAATACTGACCTTTCATTTTCAGTGGCTGTTACCTTCAAGGCCCAACTCGAACGGCTACTTTTAACCCTTGCTGCAGAAAAAACGAGAAATGCTTGTTTCAAACCTGTCCTGGCAGTTTGATTTAAGATTTCACGTTTCTCGTGGGAACAAGCAAAGAATTCCTCATTAGATACACATACTCAAAAGACTACGCACAAACCTTGCTGTAAAAGACACGTACGAGTCCTTACAGTTTTGAAACTCGGATTTCTCGTTTCTCGGGAGAACAAACAGAGAAATCTCTCTTCGAGACAGTTAGCCAAACAACTACGCACAACTCTTTGCTGCAGAAGACACATACCAGTCCTAGCAGTTTGAGACTCATATTTCTCCTCTTTCGTGGAAACCAGCGGAGAAATCTTATTTTGAGACACCTATCCGAACGACTGCACATGACATTTACTGCAGAAAACTCGTATGAATTCTGTTTGACACTTAGATTTATCGTTCTTCGTGGGAACAAGTGAAGAAATCTCTCTCTATGAAACATCTACGCAAGGGAGGAACTTTTTCAACTGTAAAACTCCCGCAAAATAGCATGAATTTGTACTCAATTTTTGATCACAAATAAAAGTTGTTAAGCAGTTATTTTGAGCCATGTGCTGTGTTCAATCCACTCTTACTGCCAAACACACACATACACACGCAACCTGGAAAAGGAAGCTAGAATGACGCACAGCTTGTTAATAATATGAAAACATTTTCCATATAATGAAATGGAATAAATATAAGTTATATTCATCCCTCCTCTTATGGAAGGCAACGTTACAATTACTAGGTTTAGTTTTCCCAGTTGAGCTATGAGTCGTGTATAATCTGGTGATGTATGCTGTATATTTATTAGAGATAGACAGCAATAAAAATTAACTTTTGCGACGCCTCTAGTTTTATTTCAACGATTGTTATATTATTGATGCTCTTATAAAAACATTTTACAATAATATTTAAAATATCAGTGTGATCAAAGGAATAAAATGAAATTATATCCATTTTTGCATGATTATAGAAACATGAAACGCGGTCAAGTTGATCACAAATAAATATATTTCAATGTCATCCCATACTATAATAATATATATGCTAAGATCACATGGGAACATTATAGAATTGATACGTTGCATATTGGTATTTCATAGGTGTGTGAATATTCACATATTACCAATTAATACAGAAGCAACTAAAACTTAAGTTTCTACTACAGACCGGTTATTTATCTTTTTAATAGTATCTTTAGGAAAACAAATTTCGCATTGTCTCTTGGGTATGCCCGTTTTCTTTTTCTGAACTAGAAATAAGTTAGAGTGAGTAAGGATAAGAACGTTTGTAATGGTCGAGCTCAAGTCAGCTTTGCGCTGAGTTGGAACAAGGATGCATTTATATATAAAAATAATATGAATAATAATGTCTAAAAAGTTGTAGTAAGGGACTCTATTGAGTCCTACTTGTTATTAAAAAAAGTTTTAATTCATGAAAAAGTCATAAAAATAGAGAAATTAGGAATAGAACGTTTTGGAAGATGCCAGAATGTTCCAGTAAAATGGAGAGAATTCTAAAAGGATTCTAGAATATGCAAATTAGGTGTTAGCCGCTATAAAAATAGGTTTTGGAAAGAGAGTAGTTAGTTGTTTACAGAATTTGCTGACATTATCAACTCCGGCTTTGATTCAACTTTGATGCCGACCAACTAAAACCTGAAAGAGAACCTCATGAAACTATATGGGTAAATAGATATTTTTGATTTTTTCAATGACCATACTAAAAATTATTCTTTATAAACACATTTAAAGATTTCCAAAAAGTATAGCACTTTAACTACTTCGTTAACTTAACTGGGTAAAGATACTGACCTGCCCTTCCCCTGCCAGTAGTAAACTCTGCTTTTCTTTTTGTAAATATTTTTATTTAATGCTTTGGTAAATTAAATATTTGTCTGTGATTTAACTCTGAGTCAATCATTTTTTTCTTTTGTTACAAATAACACATAACAACGACCAAAATAAATGTGCTTACTCCATGGGTGAAGCTACAAAATCATGTCTGAATTTTGGAACGTGGAAGAGAAAATTTCTTTTTTTGCTTCTGAAATAATTTAAGTCATCATAAGAATGGTTATATTGGTCAAGTTCAAGTCCGCATTGCGCTGAGTTGGAACAATCAAAGTAACGGTTGTACTTATTTCACTTGTCCCTGTCAGTTGACTGGGGAAAGGGGCAGTTTCCTTTCATTAGCTTGTTGATTAAAACATTCAATCGTCAGTTGACCGGGGGAACTTGATGTTCCCCAGTGGGATGTTTTCATTCCAGTCTTCCAGCAAAGGGGAGGAAGAGGAAAGAAATGATTGTGTTTTTATAGACCTTAAACAGGGTCACCTAACGGTCGTTTGGTGAAGCTAAGTGGGGTATGAAATTTATTACTAACATCATGGGAAAATGTATTCTTTTTTCTTTTTTAACAATTATTATTTTATGTAGTGATTTTATTTAATATATATATATAAGCCAACTAATGGAATTCTGAACAGTTTCGTAAATATTTACAGAGAAACAATGGTATAAGTTACTACACAAGTAGTGAGATACAGATAAACTAAGGTCCTGTGCTTAGGTCTATTGTAGACTAGTGCGGTTATAGAGCAAATTAAATGTTATCCTAATACTTAACTATAAACGATATTTCTCGTGTATGTAACATCATGTCTCATGCCTTGGATGCCTTTTGTGTTTAATTTAACTCTTTAAACATAACGCTCTGTTGCACTTGTGTTCTTGAAAATTCTACATACAATAGACTGAGAAGAAATTGGCTGCTGCAGGTAAATCTACATTTTATCAAAGGTTTACACCTGTGCTTTATTTGTCGACCACACGTAAGAAAATCGTACAAGAAATTGGATCCTGTTTAATGTGAATGGAATGTTGGCATCACTGGGTTTCAATCCTAGAGATGAGTACTATAAGGCCTCTCTGGCGATTACTAATTAAAGACGCCTCTAGAATATTTTCGTGAAGTTGTAGTACTTTTATACATGTTCCGTTGGACAACCTTTGGGCAATTGAGAGATTGGGCAGTAGCAGTAAAATAGTACCTACTTTTAAGTTTAATTAACGGAGGAGCATGCCAGAACGCATGATTTTAAAAAAATCCATCGGATGTTTAAGGGTTTTTTTCATCTTTAACACAAAACACAGGACACACAGCCCAGTAGATAAAAGCGTTGGTTGGATCCAGTGTCTTGACCCAAAGAGTTGTGAGTTCAATACCTGGCTACAACAGTGGTGAACAAACAAAGAGAGTTGAATTAAATGGAGATAACTAAAACATTTGAAAGCGGCATGACTCATGGAACGAGAACAATCTACCTCAGTGAACGAAATAAAGGACCCAGTTCAAAATTTCAATCACCTGAAGAAGGTCGAAATGCTGTGAATATAACAACAAAGATGAGGACAACAACCCAAAAAATGTAAATAATATAAATAATTACAATACCTCATCTCATAAATCTCATAAATATAGACAAATACAAAACAGAGGATCTGGGATCATAATTACTTTATATTCTCCTGGATGTTTCGTAATGATTTCTTCTCACTTATAATTATGCATTCATCGTTTTGAGGCAATAATATCATGCTTTATTCAGTTTCCTCGCGTTACCATTCATCAAAACGTTCTGCAAGGAAAGTGTCATTACAAATGCAAGCTGCAAAAATATCAATGGCACTTGAAGAAGCCCGGCTAAAAGCACGAGAGAGTGCCATTTTAAATATGAAGGAGCCATCTAGAGAACTTTTGTTCATTATCATTTTGGGTAGCCTCAGTTGTAGAAAATGATGCCATATTGTTTCAGGCAGCCGTTCACTGCAGCAGCTGGAGGAACCCGAAGAACAACGGGAAGAAATTGCCTGAAATCTCTTCTAAGCAGAAAAACTTCAACGCCAAAAAAGAAAAAAAAATCATCTTCCATAATACCCCGCTAGCGATCATCATGAAGTGCATAGTATAGCATTATTGATGCTCTGTCAATAATGAAGACTTTCACTGTTTTTAGGTAGTTTGCTTGCTCGGACTTTGCAAGCCCTTGTTTCTGTTAAAGGAACAAGCAATGTAAAGAGGAATGTGCGTAGTGGTCCAGTGGATATCGGCTCGGAACGAGAAATCAGGGAAACGAGTTCGAATTCCAGTTGAATTCATTGCATTTCACTTACGCGCAAATACCCTTGGGAAAGGTATTAATCCATCTCTTCCTTCCAGTTATTGGTTAAATAACAAGACAGATTGGGTTCTATAGCATTGGCTGGCAACCAGTCTACCGCAGAAAGCAATGGCAACCTACTGCGGGATAATCTTCTGCCCAGTCAGTCATGTCTCTTTCGAGACATGATCGCCAAGCGTGTTTCACATATGGCACTTAACTGACTGAATGTAAAGAGAGAGGAATGAGCTTTTTCCTCAAATTAACAGTATTAAAGTTGTACCAGTACAAACAGCTCTTGATATCGCAATTTTGTTTGAAGGTAAGTGAGTATATAATATATTGAATAAGTCGGCTTTTCCTGATACGCCAGGTGCATCTAAGCAAAAGTATCAGCTTCTGTCATGTTCAACTGTCACTGCTGTAGCTAGAGCCTGCATTACAGCGTTTAGCACTTGCATCTGTTCATTGTTTAGTGATTCAAGGTTTAGATGAACTGATTTAATCAATGTTTTCATTTCTAGGAGAGTCACTTGTTGGTTCTGATAGGAAAGGCTCCATTTTCTTTTAAAATTGAACTAAATAAATAAAGTGCTAAATTTTCAGCGGCAATTTCATCGTTATCTATAATGAGATAACTAATCATGTTGTTCATTACGAAGTTGCACTGCATTCACATGATGATTGAAGAAATACATCATGGCAAATATGTTTAACAACTACTGTGGCGTGCGAGATGTTTCAACCTCTATGAAAGAACTATATAAGTAAAAGTACCTGCTCTTATACTTCTAAGAGTCTGGGACAGATGCATGCCTCCTTAAGTTCTACTTCCTCCAGAAGTGGCCCCCGTAAACATAACACAGCTGGAGTAGCGGATGCAGAAGCAGAAGCAGAAGCCCCAGCAGTAGTCTTATATGTGTCTGGGGCTTTCTGAATACATTCTCGCAACTAAATTGTTGTTCGTTCGCATCCTTGGAATTTATTTAAATACGTCATGTTGAGAGTCCCAGTACAGAAACTTTCTAGCTGCTGCATCGAGTTGATTTAATTTGACCCATGCAGTCCAAAGGTTGGACTGAAATGTTCACAGGAGGATTATGTACGAGTGATGCCAGGGCTGGGAATTCTTGCATGCATTAATTTCAGCGCACCTTATAAATAACAGTATTGTTTATTTTCTGGTAAACTGACATCTGAATGATCAAAGAAAACTTCAAAATTAACTAGTTCTCTTAAAAATGGACCAATTTTGGCATCGGATGTTATCAAGTATCTGCTGAAACAGGACATTCATGTTGACTTAGTTGCTACATTACGTGATGAGGCCCCAGATTTATCAGCAGTGCAAAAGTGGGCACCTGAATTTAGAAGGGGAAGTGAGAGTCTTCAAATTGACCCCAGGTCAGGACCTCATGTAACTACCACCATCGAGGAAAGCATTGATCGTGTTGACTGATGGATGACAGGCAAGTGACTATAAATCAAATAGCCAATGTTATTAACATATCAAGTGAGAGAATTGTTAATATTCTGTGTATTGAACTTAGAATGTCAAAGGTTTCTACTCGGTGGGCGCCTCATTTTGTGATATCTGATCAAAAATTATATGATTATATCGCGAGATTTTTGACATTGTTTAAAGTAATTCCACCTGCTTTCCTTGAACGTTTCCTAAATGTTGGGTTCATTACTTTGAGCCGGAAAAAAATCTATGCAGTGGAAGCGCCCGTCCAAAGAAGGCAAACGTCGTTTCATTTGCAGGAAGTTAATGGCCTCAATTAGATGGGATACAAAAGTGAGTGTTTTAGGTACCCCCACTAAATCGCTGGAAAATCAGCATAGTATGAAGAAAAAAGGTCCCATACTTGATAAAAACAATCTTTTTTCTATCAAAATGTTTATATTATTTATTATTAAGGGGAAAATCAAAGTATTTTAAATTATTTTTTTCAATTTTTTAAATCTGTTCTAACACGTTCAAAATTTTAAGAAAAATCGTGTTTTAATTTTGTTAGCGAGGAGCCAAATCGTTACGATAGTTTATAATGGAAAACGTAATATTAAATAACTCAGTTTTTTTTTTCCGGTGGCAAATACATTCATTTGGAAATTCTTGCAAAAATCAATTAATTCTCAGATTTTAATGAGACTTTCAAAATTTATTTACAAATTGATGAAATTATTTTCTAAATTATCTTTTTTTAAATATTAGAAAATTCAAAAATATATTTTTTACATCTGTTACCCACCTTCCACGAATATTCATGAAATTTCAAGAAATTTTTGAGTAGACAAAATTATTTTTATTAGTTAAACGCAGGACTCACTGAGAAATGTTAATCATGTATTAGTTTTTCAACTATTTACCCATTTTTACCGAAAATCTTTTCCGAACAGTAAAATAAAAAAAAATATCGTGTTTTATTTTTTTAGCGGAGAGTCAAATCGTTATGAGATTTTTCATCAAAAGTTCGAACGTGTTACAAGGGATTAAAACAAATAAAAAAATAATTAAAAATACTTCATTATTTCCTTCCTCTTGTAAACCTTTTGATGGAAAAAAGATCGTTTTTATTAAGTTTGGGACCTTTTTTTATACTATGTTGTTTTTATCGATTTAGTGCAAGTACCTAGAAGTATTATTAAAAATCTTATTAAAAAATAGTTTATTTAATTTAAATAATAAAAAAAAATAAACTGAATTAAAGTCGATCGCAACCGTATGATGGAAGCTGAGTTTCATACGGGACTTACAAATAATTGAAATAAACATGTAAAAACATTTTCACGAAGATAAAAAAGGAGGTTTTAATTTCAAAAGGTCACTTGAAGTTCAGGAACGGTTCTGTCCTCAAAAAATCGTTATATTATGAAACATGATTTATTCGCCCCACCAGTAAAATTGGCTGTCTACATTTCTCTCTCTCTCTATTTCTCTTCCTCTTTTACTCCCTATCTTTCTCTCTCTCTTTATGTTTGCTTCTTGACCAAGAGTGACAAGAGTGTATGATAAATCTTATTTCATTTTTTACTGAACTTCATTTATTTTCATTTAATTTTTTTAATTCCATCTCTCTTTGGGACATAGTCGTTCATTACTCTCCACAGGTTCCTTTTCTATATTATATGTGAATTGCTGTAACTGCTTGGGAAAGGAAATTTTATTTAATAAAAAAAAGAAGCTACATCACTTCAGCAGGACATCAACCTTCATGATTCTGCACAGCCATTTTTCATTTTCTTTCCTATCTGTGGATTACCATGACTTCTTCTTTCGAAATAGAATTTTTACCCATAAAATTTAAATGTTATGTCAATTCATGCGGAGAATGATTCTTCACATTTTCTTTTAATTTATTATTAAGTTAATTGAGATTAAATTTATTTATTTAATTATCTTTAAGATATAGTTTCGGAGAGAAAAGACATATTTTATGTCTTATGGAAAGTGCGACACGGAGATCCGAAGGCGAATTGGCATGGCAAAGGACGCGTTCCAGAAGATGAGCAAAATACTAACACACAGGAAGATCTCAATAGAAACGAAGAAAAGAGTGCTAGACTGCTACGTGATGTCAGTTCTTCAGTACGGCTGTGAATGCTGGACAATATCATCGAAAATGAGGACAAAACTGGAAGCGGCCGAAATGTGGTTCTACAGAAGGATGCTACGGATATCGTGGACTGAGCATACAAGCAACGACGAAGTGTTAGAAAGAATGGCAACAAAAAGGAAATTGATGCTGAGCATCAGGAAGAGACAACTGAAGTTCCTGGGACATGCAATGAGGAAGGAAAGCCTGGAGAACCTGATACTGACTGGTCAGATAGAAGGAAGGAGAGACAGAGGAAGGCAGCGGATAACATATTTACAGGGCCTGATCAGGTGGATGACGGAACGGGGGTTGCCAGGAGCAACAGGAGCAAACATACTAAGAGCCACAAGGGATAGGGAGACGTGGAGATCCATGATCGCCTACGTCCTGAAGGGACAAGGCACATAGAAGAAGAAGAAGAAGAAAGGTTTTAGGTAGGTACCTCCAATTAATCGCTAAAAACAGCATGGAACAGCATAGTATGAATAAAAAAAACTTTTTCCATCAAAATATTTATATTATTATTAAGAGGAAAGATCAATTCAATTTTTAATTATTTTAAAAAAAAATTTTAATCCCTGCTAACATTTTCGAAATTTTGATAGAAAATATTATTTTTATTTGAGTTAGCGGCTAAAAAGAAGTTTACGACTGTTTTACAATGGGTAACGTAATGATGACACAACCCACTTTTTTCCCAGTGACAAACACATTAATTTGAAAATTCTCGCAAAAATCAAATAATAGTCAGATTTGAATGAAACTTTCAGTACTCATTCACAAATGAATGAAATTATTTTTGAAATTATTATTTTTTTAAATCTCATGGTGAAAATATTTTTTTTTAACTCGGTTATCCCCCTCTACGTCAATCCATGAAACTTTAGTAAATTTTAATTAGCTGCAAAAATGTTTTTATTAGTCAAATGCAGGACTCATTGGGGCATATAAATCATCTATATTTTTTATTTTAAAGTGGACAACCTGCCCGAGAATCTGCTTCAAAGAGTAAGATAAAAATGCAATAAAACTCTGATATAATTTAATTTGATAAACTTTTAATTGCTGGAATAAATAATAATTGTTAAGGACATTATAGTCTGAAGAAAAAAAAATTTCGTTTACTAATTAAATTTTGAAATAATTGTTTTTATTTTTTATTTTTTATTATAATAATAAATAAAAGTGTTACAAATATTTTAAAAACTTTGTTGAATTTCTTTTTTACTTAAGAATTGATTATTATATTGCCTATCGAAAATTGATAAGTTTAATAAAAATGTTTCACCAATTTTATTTTTAAAATAATAAATTTTGGTAATTTTTATTATCGAAAGAGACATGACTAGAGTGGGCGGAAGATTATCCCACAGTAGGTTGCTATTACTTTCTGCGGTAGACTGGTTGCCGATCAAGGCTATAGAACTCAATCTGTCCTGCTATTTAACCCATAACTGGAAGGAAGAGACGGATTAATACCTTTCCCAAGGGTATTTGTGCGTAAGTGAATACAATGGATTACAACTGGAATTCGAACTCGGCTCCCCGTTCCGAGCCGAGATCCACTGTACCACAACGCACATCCTCCTTTTGTCCTGTAGTTAACTAATAAATACAAAATTGGTATAGATAATGAATTTCTAGAAGTTTTATGCAATTAATTGAAGTGAGGGTTAGCATATGTAAAAAATATTTTCTAAAAATAATATTTGCATAAACAATTTCCTTTATTTTTGAATAAGTCCTGAAAGTTTTATTAGAATCAGAGTTTTATTAAAATCAGTTTTATTAAAATCAGAGTTTTATTAAAATCAAAGTTTTATTAAAATCAGTTGATAATTGCAAGAATTTCCAAATTAATGTCTTTCAACGCCAAAAAACGACTTGCGTAATATTAAGTTTTGCTTAATAGTCACATTACGTAAACATAGCGTGAATCGCTGACGGGAAAGCAAAAGTGAAATTTTGATGTGGAACGTGTTAGAAAGGATTAAAAAAATAATGCTAACAAAATTTGACCTTTCCTCTTAATAATAGCATAAACATTTAAAACTTTGTTTTTATTAAATTTGTGCCCTTTTAATATCATGCTCGACACATTTATAAACAAAAGGTAATTCCAATTTTAAACATCTTGCAAAAATAAAATATACATCTGTAACACATGATTTTTGGGAAATTAGCAAATTTAATGTTAAATTAATCTGATTTACACAAGTATTATGTAAAGCATGAAATTTAGAATAAAATCTTTTCCTAAACACAGAGTTCAACTTTCTCAGCACTCCACCGTATGTGTCGACAGATTTGACATGCAAGATAAGTTTATGGCGATCACAAGTGACATAATTGTACAGTTTTTTTGTAAGGAGAAAAAACTCTGAAACACATCACCTTTTAATTTACACGTAGAAATTACCATACGAAAAAAATTCAAATAACAAAAAAAATAAAAAATAAAAAATTATTTTAAAAATTAGAAAGCATGACAACTTTTTATTTTTCGATTAGTAAACATGATCTTCGCTTAATAAGCTTTTAAACTAACCTCAGCAAATCTTTGACGTATTTTTTAAATATTCTTAAACCTTTATAAATTATTATAATTAAAAAAATAAAAATAATTATTTTAAAATTTCATTATTAATCATTTTTTCTTCAGACTATAATGTCCTTATTTTATATTATTTATTGAAGCGATTTAAAGCTTATAAAATTAAATAATATCATAGTTATATTGCATTTTTTTAACTTTTTTTACTGGAATCAAATTTTCGGGAATAAAAGCAAAATTAAAAAAAATAATGATAAAAGATTTACATTCCCTAATGAATCCTGTGTTTAACTAATAAAACCAGTTATGGCAACAAAATTTAATTTCCTAAAATTTCATGAATTTGAGTTGAGGTGGGGTAATATGTAAAAAATATTTTTACCAAGTTTTTTTTAGAAACAATAATTTCAAAAATAATTTGATTAATTTTTGAATAAGTTCTGAAAGTTTCATTAAAATTCAACAATTATTTGATTATTACAAGAATAACCGAATTAATGGGTTTATCACCAGAAAAAATGTTATGTAATGTTACGTTTTCCATTGTAAACTTTCGTAACGATTAGGTTACTTGCTAACTAAAGTCAGTACAAGATTTTTACCCAAATTTCAAACGTGTTAGAAAGGATTAAAAAATTAAAAAAAAAATTTTGATATTTCCTCTTAATAATGATATAAAGTTTTTGATGGAAAAAGTTCGTTTTTATTGTCTGGGTCTTTTCTATTCATACTATGCTGTTTTTAGCGTTTTCGTAGCGGTAGCTACGTTACACTACATACACTGTTTCCTTAGAGGCAATAAACAATTTTGCTAATACAAACTACGTCAAAGTATTTTAACCATTCTTGAAACCAGTTTAAGAATGCTTACCCTTAACGATACCCAGTCTTTGATTATAACAGATTTATACATCTAAATGCTTATCTTCAGTTTCCTTCTACAATACAACGGCCTTTGGTCGTCATAGAATATGGCAATTTCTGGTCTTTGTGTTGAGCATTAGAGAAAATATGAGGAATCTGAATTCACACAAGTTATCGAAAAGTGTGTCAATTTTGGCAAAATAGAAAATCTCTCTCAACCTTAATAATATCTTTAGAAATGCATTTACAATAACATCTCTTATTTGCTGTTTCAAGTACCCGTTGTCAACCACTAAATATAGACACTTCATAAGTTTTGATTAACAAGACTCTCAAAGCGAAATAATAGCAATGTTGGATTTTCTTGAAATGAAAGAGCCACAAATCTTCAACTTAATAAGGAAATAAAAAAGCTATGGTAACAACGAATCTTCTATATTTCAAAATAACTTTATTAGACTATATCTAAGTACCTATATTTTATTATTAGTTAATGTTGTTAATTGCTTTTTGCAACTCTTCCTCGTCTGGTGTGAGGTAGGTGAGACACCCATGGGCGAACTAACCAAAATCAAAGAGGTTCAAAGTGTCGTGTCCCAGAATAATCTGGATTTAAAGGAAAGGTAAAGATGGTCCGATGTCTTCCCCTGACTTTTGAACCACGGAAATGTTCACTCAGACAAAGCTTTTCAATTCTTGTTTTCGAATTGTGTGGCCCAAGAATCTTTTCTGTCGACGCTTAATGGTTTGGACCAGAATACATTCTTGTGGAACACGCTGAAGAAATGGTCGTTCGTTTCGTGGGCAGTTCAAGAAACTTTAAATTTTGCCGGTAGCACCATATTTCTGCAATGTGGAAATATGTTAGAAATTATGTTAAAGACCAGAGATAGAGTTATATATATATATATATATATATATATATATATATATGTGTGTGTGTGTGTGTGTGTGTGTGTGTGTTACTCAGGTATAGGTGTGTGTGTGTGTGTGTGTGTGTGTGTGTGTGTGTTACTCAGGTCTAGGTGGGAAATTAGGTGCGGGTACTCCAAAAGTGTCAAGTATAGAGTTAGACGAGAATTTGCGACGGTGAGATAGTAGATATCCCGGTGAGATATGCCGTCGGTGAGATAGTAGCTGGAGTCGAGCTGCCAGGTCGGGATCGATTACGTTGCAGATTCTCGTCTGGAGCCTGTCGAGATAAATTGCAGAGGTGCCTGACCAGATATGACAACAGTATTCAATGTATGGGCAGATGGTTGATTTGTATATGTTAGGTAATTATTAAAAATGAAACATAGCTTAACATACCTCGTATAAAGGAGCTTCAACTGTGTTGCATACTTATTGTCGTAAAAATAATGACAGAGACATTTGTTTTAGAGCGGACAGACGCACGCACAAAGCGAGCCTTTATTTACATTAGAAGAAGAGGGAAGAGTTAGGTAAAGGGAGAGAATCCCTAGAGAAATTTTAAAAGAGAAAGAGAGATAACCTTTAACTGACTGACAGTTATTGATAATTTCAACACTCCTCCTCAATTGCTGACAGTCTAAATAATCAGTTCTTTAAGACCTAACAGGTCTCTGAGCTTCACAAACTGTGAGCTCACAAGTCCTTTTGTTAGAATATCCGCTACCATTTCTTTACTCGGACAGTACTTCAACTTGACTGTCTTCTTTTCCATCTGTTCTCGGATATAGTGGAACTTAATGTCAACATGTTTGGCCCTTCCATGATGCTGTGGGTTCTTTGCCATACACATTGTTGACTGGTTGTCTTCGTAGATCAGTGTCGGGGAAACTGGTGATCCTGATAAGGCAGCCTGAAGGCGCTGCATCCAAACAGCCTCTTGTGCCGCACTTGCCAATGCCATGTATTCAGCTTCAGCTGTTGATAACGCAACATAGGTTTGTCTTTCCAGATTTAGTGGCTCTAGACACACTTAATAAATTATAAGACAATTTAGGAATATATAGAGTTTCATAAAGCCTGCATCTTTGGTATTTGCCATTTGGTAAACTCACTTTAAGTTCTATTGTACCTATACCTAATGCCTCAACTGAAAAATCCATCGCCAAGGGTTATTTCCTCTGCTACATCCAACTTTCTGAAATTAATAAATTTCTCAACATCGTAACACATGTGACATGTAGCTCCAGAATCAACAATCCAGTTACTCTTCTTATTTGACAACAACGCATGATGTGTGAGAAGTCCAACAATGTCATCACTAGAATCACTTGAGTCATCCTTTATTTTCTTAGTGAAGAAAACTTTCCTTTTCGGATGGTTCGACTTAACATTCTCTTTTGTATCAAGTAAACGACAGTCACGTTTAATGTGTCCGTTTTTTCCACAGTAATAACATTTGGGTCCCCTTTTATTGACATGATGTTTTGATACCATGGCTTTCAATTCAGCACCATTTATTTCCTTCTCTTTGATCTTGGTTTCTTCATGCAGCAATCGCTCAGTCACTAACACCCATTTAGGAACATCCTGACTTGCTTAGAGTGCCGTCACCAACATATTATAAGAGTCTGGAAGTGTAGTCAGAAGATGAACAACTCTATCTTCCTCGTCAATAGAATCGCCAATGACTGCTAATTCATCAAATATTTCCATCATAGTTTTAATGTGTTCATGAACAGGGTCGCCGTCTTTTAGTTTAAGAGAATATAATTTTCTCCTCAACGCTAATTTATTTGCCCAAGTTTTCTTTTGAAATTGGTCAGCTAATTTTTTCCACACTACTGCGGGGTCGTCAGGGTCTCCAATTAAATATAGCAGTGAAGTTTCCACCGACAGTACAATCGTCGCTAATGCACGGTCCCTTCTTGATAAATATTTTACGTGTGATGCAGAATCTGTTCGTTTATCAGGAACTATCTCCGTTTCGTTAACAATGTTCCATAAACCATCCCTAATTAAAGCCATTTTACACTGAACCTTCCAAGTATTATAATTTGTACCATTTAGTGGTACCAGGTTACTAAGTTTTGTTTCCATTGCCATTGTACTTTATACAAGCAACACAAAAACTTTCAATACAAAAAAAAATTCAAGATGGCCGAACGGGATAAAACAAAAAAAGTTCACACGTGGACATGGACAAATATCTCCAAGACGTTGACGTAGACTGGGTCCATAACCTTTGTTAGGTAATTATTAAAAATGAAACATAGCTTAACATACCTCGTATAAAGGAGCTTCAACTGTGTTGCATACTTATTGTCGTAAAAATAATGACAGAGACATTTGTTTTAGAGCGGACAGACGCACGCACAAAGCGAGCCTTTATTTACATTAGAAGAAGAGGGAAGAGTTAGGTAAAGGGAGAGAATCCCT
Source organism: Ascarosepion bandense (assembly GCA_037127315.1). NCBI lineage: Eukaryota > Metazoa > Mollusca > Cephalopoda > Sepiida > Sepiidae > Ascarosepion > Ascarosepion bandense. The sequence goes on from JBBBDQ010028816.1 coordinate 654,393, forward strand.
AGAGAAATTTTAAAAGAGAAAGAGAGATAACCTTTAACTGACTGACAGTTATTGATAATTTCAACAGTATATGTGCAAGATGGACTCAGTCGAGAAAAACTTTCTGGCCCTACACAATGATCCAACATTCCTAGCTGCAGATTTACCTACTGATTCAATGTAGTCGTTTCACTTGAAATTGAAAAGAAAGTTGGGCCGACGAGGCGCAGTGTATTACTTTCAGGAAAATTAGCTAGATCCATGTCTATCGATCCAGACTTAACCTCAAAATTACTTTTGGATACCCAATGCGGTCGAAATATGAAATTACAATATACAGTAGGAAATATAAACAAAATGTAGGCGATCATGAATGCAAAATATCAACATGCAACCAGATGGAGAGGAATTATATTAATTTGAAAACACGTGGTATGGTGTGTGTAAGAACATAGTATTCATGAAAGTGCATGCATATTCTAAAGTGGGTCTAATAACTTGATAACTTATCTTTATGACAGTTTCTTCTTTCTTCCTTTTACCGTCTCTTCTCTTCTCTTTCTTTCTTTCTTTTTTATGCACTTGAAATTTAAATAGTTCTGTTTTTACTATCTTCAACGTAGCTTCTTTTCAGCATACAGCTTCTTTTCAGCACGCAACTTCTTTTCAGCACACAGGTTCTGTTATCTGGTGACTTCCCTGCGTTGTTGTCTTTCTTTCCTTTCTCCTCTTCTTTTGATAAGTTAGTTGACTTCACTTTCTTTTCTACTTCAAATAAACTGAAATCAGCGTACAAATTACAGCAACTTCGTAGCTATGTTTTCTTGCGACTATCATGTGTCAACGTACAGATATTATAACTTTGTTTCGTCTTCGTTGTTATATTTCTTTCTCGATACATGTTCTTATCCGGAGTTACTTAGGATGAAATGGGTTGATTCACGCTATCATTTCCAAATGCGTCGCCCTTCCTTCTTTGTTAATCAGAGTCCATCAAATACAACTTGCTTTATCGAGACCCAACAAGCAACTGATTAAATTTCTACTTTAATTTTCTTTTCTCACGTGATTCTATTTGGGCGCGAATTTTAACTCCTGCTGCTTCCCTGACTTATAACCGACTTTAGATGTCTGGTATATTTCCTGTCTGGCTTTTATCTAGGTCACCTATCCTTGACCTGCTATTCCAACACTGGCACTGGTCATTCACGTGATCAATCTCTTGTTACTACGCAAAGTCCACTCTCATATGGATGGGTGAGCGTGTGTGTGCTATTATCTATATATCCGTAACACATTATTTAATTAAATAAGCTTTTAATTGCTTTAATAGATAATATGAATTAATAAAATTATAGTCTGAAGAAAACATTTCTTCGATTAATAATGAAATTCTAAAAGAATCGTCATCTTTTTTAATTATAATAATTTATAAAGTCTCAAAAATATTTTTTAAATATTTCAAAGACTTGCAGACATTAAGCTTTCAAGTTATTAATTGAAGACTATATTTACTAATCGAAAATTAAAAAGTTTAATACAAATCATCGGACCATCGTTTTTAAAATAATTTAAAATAATTTTTTTTTGTCTATTTGTATTTTTTTTTTGTATGGTAATTTCTACGAGTACATTTAAAAGGTCATGTGTTTCACGGTTTCTTCTTCTTACAGGAAAACATTTGGACAATTTTATCAGTTCCATTGGCCATACGTTTATCTTATCTCGCATCTGTCAAGTTGTCATCACATGTAAAATGCGGAGGAAATGTCAGAAAGTTCAACAATGTTTTTTAAGAAATAATTTTATTCTAAATGTCATGTTATAAATAGGTAAAACTTGTTTAAATCAGATTAATTTAACATTAAATTTGCTAATCTTTTAAAAATAATGTGTCACAGATGTATATTTTATTTTTGCAAGAATTTTAAAACCAAGAATTAATTTTGTTTACTAATGTGTCGATCGCTCTAAAATGGCTGAAAAATTGAAGAAAAATTTAAAAAATTTTAGATTTTAATCAATATAAGCTCTGTTTGAAATACACAAGAGAGTATTTTGCTTACTATAATTAGTAAATTTAATAACTTAGTTTTCAATTAAAACTAGAATAAAAGATTAAATTTAAAGTTAGTTATCGAAAATGAATTGGTGTACGTATAGTTAAATGTAACGGCCACTTCTACTTGAACAGTTTATTTCCTCGCACTTCCCCCCTGTGGAACTCCCTTTCGTTTACTTCCTTCTGTGATTGCTAGAATCATCAGAACTTTAAATGCAAAGTCAGTTGTTATTTTCTGTCTTACTCCCGTTCATTTTTTATACTTTCACCAATACTCACTGCACCCGGGTTTTTCTCTCACTGTAACTCTCCACACACTAGTGGCGGTCCCGCGTTGCTTGGAACAAAGTGATTAAAAAGAATTAGCACTATCAGACATGTTGTCATGGGTAATGCTATCGAAATAAAACTCCGGAGAAGGCAATGGTTCAGTAGAATTTATAGAAATATCGCTCTGTATATATCCAAGGTGGCTGAAATTACATGACAGAAAATAGTAAATACATGTATAATCTTTAACCATCAATAAAATACTTGTACAACAAAAAAAAAAACAAGAAAAATTAATGAAAGAGATCTTTACACCCAAACACAAATACACAGGCACATACACACATAGATAGATAGATAGATAGATAGATAGATAGATAGATAGATAGATAGATAGATAGATAGATAGATCTGCCAACGTGTAGAACCAGACCGTTTTTATCAATTTTCGTACATCGTCTATCGATCATGTTTTCGTTGCCCGCCCTTTTTCTGATACAGACTTTAGAAAAAATATTATTATCTTGCTTGCCTTCGGCATTTCTCTTATCTTGGTTGGTCTTTTCTGAATCACACGAGATTGAAATTTAGTAAGTGTTATTTATTTATCTTCTTGCTGCGTAGATTTCTTTGATGCAATCGACTTTCCCAACGCTCAGACAAGATCATGTTTTCATCAATCACTACCAAGAACTTTTGAAACTAACTCACTTAACCGGAAGCGAGGTTGAATCTTCCATATTGAATGGGTACGTATTTCAGAAACACTTTTATTCACTTTTTTATTCATAGAACATGTAAAAGAACGTGCAACCAAGTATTTTGAATAAATTTGAATTCGTGCATGTTTCATGGAATAGAAGTGGAAAATATCTAAAGTGTTTCTTATTTTTATAAATTTGAATTAGTAGAGCAGAGAATAATAGGGGAAGAGGTTGCGACGGTCCAAGGCATCCAAATCGGGAGGCTATCCACTCAAAGAGTGAAATAAATTTAGCTTATATTTAATTGGGATAAAGTGTTTACTTCATGTTTTATATATTTTTACATATTTAAAATGCCTTTCTTTCTCACTTTTTTCAGTACTAGGCGCTATAGACCCACTCACTTGAGTCTTAGGGGCATACAATCAAGAAGTTGGCCCGAGTATCAACAAATATCAGCACTCTTGTCACTACATTTTAATTATCATCTTTGCCTTTTTTGACTGAACCTAATACTAAAGAAGAGCAATCAAAGACCGTACATCGTCAAAGCAATACCGACATCACCTCAGCGATTAGCAACAGAAGATTATTAAAATGAGAATAACTACAATAAACTTGACCGCATTCAAGAATTAAAATATTTTGAAAATAGAAAAATGTAAAGTGAAATTAAAAATTAAGCTGTAAAAATTGTGTAAGAGTTCGTTTATGCTTTTTAATATGCTAAAGTCTTTTTTTTTTGCATTTTGCAAACCTCATTTGTCTCCCCTGTTCTCGCCTGACTGTTCTGTCATCATTGCCCAAAAGAATACATTTTTTTGGTTATATTAGAGCCACGCGCCTGACCACAATAAGCGCCTATTTGTCCCTGTTCATAAGTAGTGTAAGGGAATCTTAAATAACGGTAAGCTGTTGTTTGCTGAGAAAATGAAGCAGCGTATAGCTGCCCACAAGTTCGGCTTTAAAGACTACTGGTAGCTTTGCAAATGTGTGCGGAACAACAACAAATCCTCCACCCTTTCTTTAATCAATAAATTTGAGGTCCTCACAGCCAGTGCGAACAAGGTCGAGTGCATTGCTCGCAGATTTTCTTCCAACACATTTGACACGTCTGGAGTATCCGCACCCGACTTCCCTCTTAGAACTGTAGCTCAACTGAGATATGTTTGCATAACCCGCTCTCTGGTCTCTAAGAAAATTTCAAAACTTGACTCTCATAAGGCGAGCGGAGTCGATGGAATCCCTGTCATTTTCTTGAAGAAATGTTCACCTGAGCTCTCCTCCGTCTTCTCTAAACTCTATAATTGCTGCCTTTCTGCTTCCTGTTTTCCTGTCTACTGGAAGTTCTCTTCTGCGGTTCCTGTATTTAAGAACTCAGGTGAAATCTCCGACCTGTAATTATCTTCCCATTTAGCCTCCTTCCGATTTTCGGCAAAGTATTCGTGGTCATTATCAATGCTGAAATAATTCAACATCTCACCGCCTATAAACTATTCTTGGTCAGAGAGTATGGCTTCTGCTTTGCCAGGTCTACTGCTAATTTGCTAACGACTATCGTCGAGTAGATTGAGTATACCAGGCCCTTGATAAGAACGACGAAGCTCGAGCTGTTACCTGGATATCTCTAAATCATTTGATAGAGTTTGGCACGCCGGACTTCCTCTCAAGCTACAGGACTATGATATCACTGAACGCTTGCTTTGTTTGAACCAATCGTTCCCATCAAACGGCATTATGAAGGTCGTATTTAACGGGCACTCCTCCAGATCCTATCACAAGAACGCAGGGCTCCATTCCATATATATATATATATATATATATATATATATATATATATATATATATATATATATAGGCAATGATGTCAATGCTGTAAACGCAGAGGATAATCCAAAAAGATCACAGAATGATCACAGGCTTCGCCGTTCTTATCTAAAGATTGGTAGACAATATCCAGTGATGGCTATTAACACATTAACTGTATACCTGGTGAAACTGAAGCCATATTGTTTATCTGAAAGAAGACCATGCGAAGTAACTTACTTAACCATTTCGGCGTTGATTAGAATATCTACTACTTTGACAAAAAGTGGTAACAGATTAATTTGCGATAATCTACGGAGTCAGGTTATTCACAATTTTTTTAAAGATAAGAACTACAGAGAATGACTACCAACAAACTGGAAAGCAAGAAGTAGCGATGCGTTTATTGTAAAGTTTGGCGAGAATAGGAATCAGTTCAGGAGAACACTTCTTTAAGACAAATGCTAGGATAAAATAGAATCCGCAATCCTTATTGGGATCGAAGTTAGAAAGGATAAAAAATCATCGATGGAGTTATGCGCATTTCACTCAGTAGAGATTACGTTCTATTGGAAAAATCAAGCAGAGATACTCTAAATGAATCGAGAGTTAAGGTGGGAGAGAATTTCCGAGCAAAGCACTCTATCTATAGTAGATAACAATTCAAATTGATTGAAGTGAGGAGTGACTGCGAATTTGATCTTATTCAGTACGCTGTTACATAACTGCAAGTAATCTCTAAAGCCAAAATTATGGACATAATGAGCGGTGAAAAAGACATGTCTGTTAAAATTAGACCTGTCAGTCTGGTATACCCGAAAGAAGAGGGCTGCAGCCACTGAACAAGGCAGGAAAAAACCAAGGAGAAGATTTTGGTTTCATTTGGTATTTCGATGAAGTATGTCTCAATCAGTGTGTTGATAAAAACAAGATGTTCTGTGAATAGGAGGTTCTTGCCTGATGTGAGGAGGTGTAGAAACACATACTAATAGACACTACCGCATGGTCGGAGTTGCCAAAGGGACAGAGCTGCCGAGTATGATATGAATATTGGGAAGAGGTGAGGAAGAAATCAAGTAGAGAAGCATGTCACTTAGAATTAGTAGGGAATCGCGTGGGGAAGTCTACTATGAGTAATAGATTGGGCAATTGAGAACTTCCAAGTTTGAATGTCAGCGAGATCAATGGCATTAAAGTTATGAAGCCACTTGACATAATGTGTATTGAAGTCGCCAAACACAAAGATAATTGCAGACGAGGATGGAGAGTGGACCTTATCGCATTGATAAGGCCCACTCACTATCCTCGTCTGCAATACTATCAGAAATTCTGTCTAGCAAGCAACATTCATGGGATGAAGAGGAATGATAGAGGAAGAAGGGCTGTGTTTTTATATGTGTATATTTATAGACTACGCAAAAGCGTTCGACAAAGTACAACAAAAAGACTTGATAGAGATGATCGACAACCTCAACATTTTCGGAAAAGACGTTAGGATAATCAAAAATCAAGAATCTATATTGGCAGCAAACCGCTTGTGTACGGATAGGAAGTGAACTCTGCAGGTATGCAAAAATAGAAAGGGGCATAAGACAAGGATGTGTTTTCTCGCTGAATCTATTCAAGTTATACAGCGAAGCAATTATGAGAGAAATAAAAGCTTTGACAGGATTCGTCATTGACGGATACAATCTCGAAAATATAAGATATACGAATAACACGGTGCTGATAGCAGGCACGAAAAGAAAAGTGCAGGACCTTCTACGGAAACTAGCAAAAGATAGTAAGAAGAAAGGACTGAGCATAAACTTTAAGAAAACTGAATGTATGGTCATCCGCAAAAAGAGGAGCCCAATATGCTAACTATAAGTCGGAGAAACTAAAATAAAACAAGTAACGAAATTCAAATACCTGGGAAGTGTTGTTTTGATAGAGGATGTAAAGTGCAACACAGAGATCCAAAGACGCATTTCAGAAGCTAATCAGAGTACTAAAAGACAGGAAAGTCTCATTAGAAACAAAGACAAGAGGGCTGGATTGCTATGTGGTATTTGTCCTTCTGTATAGAAGTGAATGTTCGACGATATCATCAAGGATGAAAGAGAGGCTTGAGGCAGCAGAAATGTGCAGAAATATGGTTTTACAGAAGGATGTTGAGGATACCAAGTGCAACAATGAGCCGTTGGAAAGGATGCAAAGGAGAAGAAAACTCAAACTTAACATCAGGAAGAGACAAATGAGGTTCCTGTGATGCGTAATGAGGAAGGAGGGCCTGGAGAATTTAATACTTACCGGTCGGATAGAGGGAAGGCGAGACAGGGGAATGCTGCGCGAGACCTACTTAGGTCTGAGCAAATAGATGACGAAGCGAGATTTGGAAGAGATACCAAGAGAAAAAATATTGAGAGCGACAAGAGATAGAGCCAAGTGAAAGTGCATGATCGCCTACGTTCTGAAGAGACACGGCACATGAAAAAGAAAAAGTTTCTCTGTGTGTGAGTGTGTGTGTGTGTGTGTGTGTGTGTGTGTGTGTGTGTGTGAGAGAGAGAGAGAGAGAGAGAGAGAGCAGGGAGATACTGTTAGATATGATATTGTTTGAAGGTACAGGTTTGCACACCGATACACTTTGGAGCTCAGCAAAAAATATAAGTCTATCATCCGAGGTGACGTCAGAAAATTCCAGTACTATACGTGAACGTATTGTGATTGTATTGTTAAACGGAAAAATGTGCGCAACTAAGGCTCATTTGTCCCCATTCTACTGAGTTAGTCTATCAGGAATCTTCGTTCTATTGGCTCCTGTTCATTAGATATTATAACGTTAGGATGGAAATGATTTTACGATCTTATTGATGGCTGATAAGTTCGAGTGATATATCTGCATCAATGGCGAGGCCATGCCGAGTTGTAGATGGAAGCACAGACTACATTGATTTTTAAAGGTGTGCATTCTCTATAAAGATAAAAAAAAGGGCATGTATTTTAAATAAGAGTATGTGCGTTGTAGTACGGATGTGCGTTGTGCTGCAGTAGATATTGACTCGGAACGACAAATCAGGGAGCCGAGTTCGAATTCCAGTTGAATTCCTTGCATTCACTTACGCACAAAGACCCTTGGGAAAGGTATTAATCCGTCTCTTCCCTCCAGTTATGCGTTAAATAATATGATAGTTTGGGTTCTATAGCTTTGGCTACCAAATAGTCTACCGCAGAAAGCAATGGCAACCTACTGCGGGATAATCTTCTCCCCAGTCAGTCATCTCTCGAAAGAGACATGATCGCCCTAAGCGTCTATCACGTATGGTACTTAACTCACTGATACTCTGTATATTGTTTGAAGTAATAATAATGTCGAATTAAAAAATAAATCCATTAATTCATTAGAAATACACACACACACACACACACACACACACGGGCGCGCACGCACACACACTGGTTACTGAAATTGTTCCGCCTAACATTAATCCAGCTAATCTACAGATTGCAATTGTTATAACAACTAAAATATTGTCTCAGTGTAGACTCCCGTCTTCTAACCTAAACTGAAATCAAAAGAAAAATGTGCGCCTTTATAACAAGAATCCTTCTGTAATCTGTCTTTTCGTGGTAAATTCGTTAAGGCGCGAGATATGACGGCCGAATTCGCTGTTTTCGTATTTTAAATAGAAAAAAGAGGCATTGTGATCAACTTGACACAGACAAATGCACAATGCAAAGCAAGTAATCTTTTGTTTAACTCAAACAATGTTAGTACTATATTTTCTAAATCAACGTGGTTAACCATTCTTAAACACTGTTTTATTAATCTACTTTCACATCAGAATGAAATCACATGGGTGTGACCCGAACCCATCATTATACTAAATTAACTTGACAACCATCAGCACGCGCTTGTTGAGTCCCTAGAATAATAATTCAGGTAAAACAAAGGTCAAATATTTTGTACCTAACAATAAATAAATAAATAAATAGAATAATGATAGTTTTTTTTTTTATCTTTAACAACGCAAACATTTATAGCATGGCTTCAAACGATTTGGTTGACACTTGCGCTTACAAGAATTAATGAATTGATAATTAATATTTATTATTTGTTGCATTTAAAAGATACAAATATTTGGGGCTTCAGTGTACACGATTTAAAGTCAGCATAATGGAATTAGTATTTTTTTTAATTACTTTTTAGTATTAAATCGCAAGAATGTTAACTGTTTTATTTGATTTTCTTTTCCTTGTTAGACGAATGTTGAATAGTATTTTTTATTTTTATTTCGGTAGCATTTAGTTGCGTCGACTCCCTTTCTTTTTTTCAGGGGCTTAGGAAATTGGTTGATCTTCATAATGGGACAACATTTGATGTCTATGTTCATTTACCATTCATCAAAATGTTCCCTTTTCACATGCATGTAAATGAGAAAGGACGAGAACAATGGGAAAGGCGATAAGAGAAACAAAACCGAGCAAAAAAACAGTTGAATGAGAAACTGATTGGACGATAGAAAAAGAGAGACGAAAAAGTGGACAGAAAAGGAAATGAAATGAAAGAAAAAGGAACGAATTTGGAAGAAGAGGCAAAAAGAAAATAAATCGAAAGAAAGAAGAAAAAGAATAAAAAGTAAAAGAATGAAAAGAAAACCGAAATTAAATACAAATGTCATAAAAAAAGGGAATGATAGAAAAGTAACGGAAAACAATAACAAGGAATGTATAAAATTGGATAAAACCATTTTAAAAAGATCTAATAACAAATTATGATGCTGAATTCTTATTTTTATTGACTTAGAAACTATCACACTTTACTTGTAAGTCTTCGTTTTTCTCCCTACCGCTTTATATCTTTATGTCATCGTTATCTCCAGTTACGCTATAATTCACAAAACCAGTGCCATTATAACAAAGAGCAAAAAATAACTTTCTCTGGCAATGAAGCCTAAAATACAAACAGAGCGATGTTATTTCTGGATACAATAACTATCTTTTAATAACATTTAGCAGCGGGTGGATTAACACCTGAAATAAAATTAACGTTCTTTCTTTTTTGCATCGTCATTGTTTCTTTTCCTTCGCCATTCTTTGCTAACACTATATTGTCATTTCATTAAGTATCTTCACAGTGGGTCATTTTCTAATTTCTGTTTTCACACACACAAACACACACACATACACACACAGATATATATATATATATAGTCATCCGCAGACAGATCTGTTTCGCTGTATCACAGCTTATCAGTATTGTCAAACATCCGATTGCTTATAACTAGGATTAAAACTCGACCGAATTGACATCAGTTGGCTATGGGCGCTCGGTAGAGAAAGGTGAACTTTTAGCGTGTTATATACAATGTAAACATACGCCATTAGCCGAGAGAGTTCAAATTCATACTGAATATATATATATATATATATATATAGAGAGAGAGAGAGAGAGAGGAAGCCTCTCTGCTTCCCATCAGCTTGGATGATGTTAACCCCCAGGAAACTGACACGTTGCACCTTCTCGAGCCAACGTTTTCGGTTAATATGAAGCGGAAGGACTATAATGAATTCATTGCTAGGTCAGCTGCAAAAAAAGAAAAATCGGTTCACTGTGCTGGGCGAGACAGTTTTACTCTCCATAATTTTTCTTACATATCTATAATTCTGCCATTCGTTCATGCTTAGAATATTGCTGCCACATATGGTCTTGTTGTTTACCTTGAGCTCCTATCCAAAGAATCATTAGCAATATTATTGGTCCTGACATAGCGGCTCGGCGTCAGCCACTTTCCCATCACGGTAGATTGCTTCCCTGTGCTTTTTCTATAAAGATTTTCATACTAATTGTTCGGGTGAGCTCTTTGCTATGGTACCTAGACTTTATGAAATTAAACGCAGTGGCGACTAAATCTTATCAATTTATAGTTGATCTGGCTAGATGTATCCGTGAGTTCTATGCCAACGGTTTCTTTTCTTGTACTCCTCGCTTGTGGAACTTCCTTCCGGCTTCACGTTTTCCAGCCAACAATAATCTGAAAAAAAAAAAATTAAATGCAATTTTAATCGCTATCTACTGTTTCCCTGATTACTCTTTCCTCTTTCCGCTCATTATTAATATTTCTAATTGTTCCACGTCCTGTAATCACTTGTGTTTTAGTGGTATATTTTGCCTAGTAAGAAGTGATGCTGATTAAAAAGTAATTAGCATTGTGAGATAATAATAAACCTTTCCCCCACACCGTCAGCTCTTGAGCAAACTAGTTACTATAACCAATATTTATCTTTAGTTAGTTGAGTTTCCATAAGGTGATCTACAAGTTGTGAAACTTGCTGAATATATATATATATATATATATATATATATATATATATAAACATATTTATAAATGGAACATTGTGTGTGTCTCTGTGTGTGTGTGTGTGTGTGTGTGTGTGTCCGTCCGTTACCTATAGACTCCAAAACGGCTGAACCGATTTTCTTGAAAATTTGCACAGTTGTACTATAAGCATCTGCAAATGTTCTTAGCTAGGTTTTGTGTCGAGGTACCCCCGATAAATATAGGAAATTCAAAATCGAAAAAATCGGGTTATAGAAAGAGTGGTCCTATTTTAATCAAATTATATACACTCATAGAAAAAGACATAAGAAACGATATTCAGAAATTTCAAGGTTGCGGTTCTTATAATAGTGCAGAAAATCGATAATATATATATATATATATATATATATATATATATATATATATAAGACAAGATGTTTGTGTATGCGTCTGTGTGCCTGTGTGTCAGTATATTTTTCAGCCCTTTTATTTTAGTTTTTGCTTCGTATTTGGCTCTAAGTAGGTATAATTGTAGTTCTTGGTCTCAGCCATGATACCATTTACTCAGAGGACTTATTTAGCCTTCAAAATTCAGTTTAGGAAGAAAAAAACTTATTTGATATCGATACCAGGAAATGAAAATTTGACTTACATCCATTCTTTTTCTTTCAGTCTACGGTTTCGCTTTTACTGGAAACAGCTATTGCTTTTTATTCTTTCGTGCCAACGTCCAAAGAGTCTGATCTCCAGGGCCATGGATTAGTTTTAAAGCTTTCATTACACCCGAGCAACGCCGGGCTATGCTGCTAGTATATATATATATATATCACCATGCTCGATTTGTCAGGAAGATGACTTATTGACATTATCGGTCAGGAGGAGTTGATCCCAGCGTGCGGCCCCTTTGGAAAGTGCCTGAAAACCATACCACGGGTTAACCCAGCCCTAGTAAGTGAAATTGGGTTGACGGTAGCTCATCGTGACTGAGGGTTTGAGCGTCCTGGCTTTGTTCAAACTGTTGTTCCCTCTAGGTAACGCACTCTCTACCAGAAACTGTAACTAAGGTCCGTTCAGCATAGTTGCGGTATAAACCACAGGTGATCTGTGTGGGTGTTACCTGAGCAGGCGTCTACAAATGGGATTATCTAGCTGCCCTGGTAGACGGGTATCCTCGAATACGAGTGGCCAGCTATTAATATATATATATATATATATATATATATATATATATAGATATATAGATATATAGATATATATATATATGAGAGAGAGAGCATTTCTTTCGACAGATAGTATCCGGTAGCAAGGCCTCTAATTGGGAGATTCAAGAATTTGAAAAGCGTGGAATCGCCTTTTAATTGCTGCTGTTCCAATTTACACCCTGACGCGGAATGATAGCATCTGTTAGAGTCCCAGCTATGGGCAAATAGTGAGACCTCCAAACAAAAACAAAACACTTTTAAAGTATTAAGATACATTTTTATATTAAACATCCTAGCAATACCTTATTATATATATAAAAAAAATGACCAAAGCTGCATATTTATAGTAGAATTACCAACAATACATTTTAACTATAGTTGAAGGTATACAATTACGATCAAAATATTTAGATTCCGTCATTAAATAACCCATAAAGTTTGATATTTCACTAAGCAAAACTAACCAAACAAATCAATCGAGAGATAATTTCAGTAGTTCTCTGATTTTTCATTTTTTTATTTAGGTTCTGTATCTTTCAAATGTCTGTTGTGGTGCAATGGATACCAGCTTGGAATAAAAAATCGTTGCATTCACTTACGCAAATATACCCCCTTGGGAAAGACATTAAATGTATCTTTTCTTCCTCCAGCTTTAGGTTGAACAGAAGAAGAAATTTGATTTTATAGCCTTGGTTGGCAACCAGTAATACCACAGAAAAAATGGCAAACTACTGTGAGAAAATCTTCTACCAAGTCAGTCATGGACCAAAAGAGACATGATCGCCTGAGTGTTGATACCATATGGCACTCATCTGACTGATCTTTAAAAGGCATTCTAATAAATACTCAGTTTTCAAGTGATACAATTTTAGTGACGTCATTTTAGTAACACGCTGCAAAATGATAACGATTGTATTCCAGAAACTGGATGCTGTTTGCTAGAATTATAAAAGTTTTTCTTTCTAGCTGGTTCACATATCTATCTTGCACGAATCTGTGATTATATATATATATATATATATTTTAATCATATCACCCCGAGCAAGGCGGTAACGCCACTGATGTGCAGGGGGCTACGCAGGAGTGAAAAGATTGGAAAAGAGAAAGCCGGAAACCACATCCTAAACAGGGAACAAGGGATGCTTAATTGAATATGGCTCAAAGCCAAATGAAGAGAACAAGGATAAGAAGGCTGTTTTGCGCCAATTTTCCAAATGGAGTTGTCAGGCCAACCCCATTTGGAAAATTGGCGCAACACAATCTTCCCATCCCCACTCTCTCCATTCAGCTTTGAGCCATATTCAATTAAGCATAATAAGTATGAAGACCTGCGAAGATCTGCTCGGTCGGTAATAGTTATTACTGAAATTTCACTAACCTTTGCTTAATGTCACGTCATATTCTTATTAAAAGAATTTATATGATGATTTTTTCTTACAAGTACTAATTATCACCAAGCTTAATTACGATTGAAGTTTTGTCACTAGTATGTTACTTTGTGTTATTTTAAACTTAATTTTTTTTCTTTTTTTTTTCAAATCAGATTAAGCAATCAGTTAATATTCCTCAAATAAAGTTTGTTGAAAGTATATTTTATTTTTGGAAGATGTTTTATTAGAGAATTATATTGCAATAAAAGACTACGCTAATCAGCTATCTTAGAAAAAAATTGATTCATAGAATTTCGGTTTTTGAAATACACCAAAGTATTTTGCCTAATAGAAATAGTAAATTTAATCCTTTGCTTTCAATTAAAGATAACATGAAAACTTCAAGAAAGTCTTTTTATTAATAAAAATCCATTTTAAAACTCATGAAAACATTAATTTGTGATACCTAAGCTGCATATCTTCCTTTTTTTTTTTAAAAAAAAAAGAAGAAAAAGCAGCATAACTAAGTTATGTTCTGGTATATTTGTTTAGTTTCTAGTAATTTTTTAATTTTATTTAGTTATTTATTTAAAAACTATGCCCATAAACGTATTCAAAATATTTTATCCCACATGGTATGGAAGTAAGAATTTTACAAAACATGCTAAAGTTATTGAGTATAGTGTCCTTTTTCAAATCCAACTAGATAGTTATTGTCCCATTTTTTTCTTCTTTTTGTTTCATGGCAAATAGTAATTATCCCTTACATTTCAAAAATTTCTTGAACAAGACCCCTTTTGAAATACTCCAAATGAAATCATGCATTTAATAAAGAATAAGGCCCAAAATAAAACTAGTAATCATGTTTTCAAATTCTCTATTGCAGAAGTGATCGTTTCTCGAAATCTGACTATATATATATATATGCATATATATGTACATATATATATATATATAAACTTATTTATAAATAGAACTTTGTGTGTGTATGTGTGTGTGTGTGTGTGTGTGTGTGTGTGTCCGTTACCTATAGACTCCAAAACGACTGAACCGATTTTCTTGAAAATCTACACAGTTGTACTATAAGTGTCTGCGAGTGTTCTTAGCTACGTTTTGTGTCGAGGTACCCCCGAAAAATGTCGAAAATCGATAATCGAAAAAATCGGGTTATAGAAGGAGTGGTCTGATTTTAATCCAATTTGATACACTCATAGACAAAGACATAAGAAACGAGATTCAGAAGTTTCAAGGTTGCAGTTCTTACAATAGTGCAGAAAATCGATAATATATATATATATATATATATATATATATATATAAGGCAAGATGTTTGTGTGTGTGTCTGTATTTTTTTCAGACCTTTTATTTTAGTTTTTGCTTCGGGTTTGGCTCTAAATAGGTATAATTGTAGTTATTAATCTCAGCCATGATACCATTCACTCAGAGGACTTATTTAGCCTTCAAAATTCAGTTTAGGACGAAAAAAAATTATTTGATATCGATACCAGGAAATAAAAATTTGACTCACATCCTTTTGATTTTTCTTTCAGTCTACGGTTTCGCTTTAACTGGAAACAACTATTGCTTTTTAGTCTTTCGTGTCAACGTCCAAAGAGTCTGAGCTCCAGGGCCATGGAATAGTTTTAAAGCTTTCATTACACCCGAGCAACGCCGGGCTATGTTGCTAGTATATATATATATATATATATATATATGTGTGTGTGTGTGTGTGTGTGTGTTTGTGTTTGTGTGTGTGTGTGTGTGTGTGGTAGTTGTTCAAAATGTTCTCAGTCTTATCCAGAAGGAGTTAAAGAAACAAGACAGCTTTTCACTATTTTTCAAATTAGTCCCCACCCAATTAATGCACTTGCGTAAACATTGCAATTTCATCACAGAAGATGGTGGCCTGCTGCTCCATCAAAAGCTTCCTCACAGAATGTATGATCTTATCTTTTTTTTCCAAAATGTGTACAACGCAGGTAAGATTTGAATTTAGGAAACAAAAAAATGTTAGATGGAGCTAAGTCTGGTGAGTAATGGGGTAGCAATTCACAGCCGCAGTTGGCTATTGCATTCTGACCAGTGTGAACAGAGACGTTTATTCCGGAGCAAGAACACACCTGCCCTCAGCCACCTGCCCTCAGCTTTCCCCTGCGTTTCGACTTGATTGCTTCATTCAGTTATCTTAATTCTGATGCATAGTACTGTCCATTCATGATTTTTCCATTTTTCAGATGATATATCAGATTCTGCTCTTAGAATCCCCCAAAACAGAAGTCATCACATTGAACTTCTTCGGAGGTGGAGAACCAGAGTATTTCCACTGTTTGCTTTGAAGCTTTGATTCAGGTTCGAAGTGTTTAACTCAGGTATCATTTTGAGTTACTAAACTGAGGTGGAAATTCTCAGAGTCAACCTGGAAGCGAGTCAGAAGTGTCCTGGAAATGTCAACCTTTTTCAGCATCTGCTTTAGTGTCAGCATTCTTGTCACCTATCTTGCAGACGGTTTGCTCATCCTCAAATATGGACCGAACCAGAACTAATGCCTATGGACTTAGCTATTTGTTTGTCATCCAATGCCATATTGTGAATAGAATAAACTTTCTCATCATTTTAACTATATTTCAGTGCATATTTTCAAAATATAAAATTGACATTTTTGAATAAATTCAGTTTTAAGAAAAAAATCCCAATGCAAAGCGCAGAAAGAAACCCAATAATTACATATAAACAAACACGAAACAATTATCGACAACCAATATTTAAAAAGAAATAAATTTATTGAATCAAGAGGTAAGAATTAAAAATAACTTAAAAATATTCATTTTATGAGTTTTTAAAATTTTTATTTTGTCTTATATTATTAAAATGTGTCGATCTTTATTTATTGATTATACAACTTTATACATTATACTAATCAAACGATCCTCCACGGTTGGATATACCAGGTTGTCACCAATAAAGTCAAGAAAATTCATTTGAGAATAATCGTTATACGATGTGATTAATAGCGAAAATACCCAAAATATTCAAATCAAGCATTAAACTTAAATAATTTTGATTGTGTTAGTCACTTTGATGTGTGGCTTCCATATGAGTAAAGGGTTCTCCTGAACTTTATTTGCAGAATTTTGGCGTAAATTGTGATTGGTGATGAAACTGGATACGTTACAAAATGGAACGTTAACGAATTGAACTGCCATTTACCGTACCAAAACCAAACAAGATGATGTTGTATATGAATACAAGGATTATGTTTTATTTTACAAGATTTTAACGATATTGAGTGAAGTAAAATTATTTATCAAACGTGTTAAAATGATTCGGTTGCTGCACACGTTCAAAATCTGACCAATAATTTCCCCTTGGTGTTTTGGCCAAATACTAATTATTTATCAGTCGAATATAAGAAGACAATTCTCTCAGATTCAAATAACAAGCCGTATATATATTTAACCATTAGCACCTAAACAAATAAGCAAGCAAGTTAAACACAGACAAAAAATAAATGTCTTTTTTTACTGTTGAAAAAGGTTTGGGGCAATGTCTGGGTCATTGTAACCGAGCTTTAACTAAGTGATGAATATTGTCAGATTGGGGTTGGCGCATAATGGTGTCCGTATTCCGAGATCTATGTCATGGCCTTTGGCGGACCTGTGCACACTGGTTACACTGTGATTCGGATCCGAGAATTAAAATTGGAGACGACCCAGCCATATCTGGCTAACAAGTTGAAGGATTTTCTGAAACCGAAAACAAATTCTTGCAGTTAAATAAGATGCTAAACAACAAACAAATTTTACTTCAGAAGAAGTAAAATTTAAAAGCAGAGAAAAAAGGAAGAAGAGAATAACGAAGAGAATGAAGGAAGATGGGAATGAAAAAAAAAATTAATGACAACAGAAACTAAAATAGTAAAAAAGACTTGGCAAAAATTGGTAAATTGGAAAGATAAAATGACAGTTTATTGGCTTGAAATAGGAACATCTTCTGAAACTCTCTCTCTCTCTCTCTCTCTCTCTCTCTTTTGAGCAGGCTATCTTTTCCCTTTCTCTCATCCTCTCGCCATCTCTCTATTTCTTTCAGTTCATATTCCTTTTTCGACAAAATTGTCTTAGTCTCTCTTTCTCTCTCTATATATAGATATATAGGTTCCTCAAATAACTCCATAAAAAGAAGCATATATGATGAAAAAATACCCCCATTTTGTCAATTTTTTTCTGTTATTATTTAAAAAAAAAAAGAACAAAATATTGTTGATTATTAAGTTATATCTTTAATTCTTTTTAGAAATTTAAAAATTTTGGTCATTTTTTGTTGCGTCAGCAAGTGACCATGAATTAGTATTGGGAATTTTTTCTGTAAAAACACATTGAATTGGGAATTCTCGCAAAAATTAAATAATTCTTGAATTTAAATTAAACTTTCAGGAACTTCACAAAGGAATGAAATTATTTTAGGAAGGTTCCTTTTTAGAAGATTTTTGACATTTATTATTCTCTGCTTTTTTAATTTTATGAAATTTCGAGAAATTTTTTATTAATTTTGTTCTAAGCTTTCGGCACACATGAGCCATCTTCAGAGAGGTTATTAAGACGGTAATACAGTAACATCCACCATCACTGACGATTTTATTTTGTGTTGACATAAAACTCCGCTAGTCAACGGCAATAGTTACCAAAAATAACAAACGCAAATTTGCAATGCGGTTCTATGACGTCACACCGCGTGATAGCGCGAAATGACAACAGAACCATGTATTCAAATACAATGTAACGTGTTATGACCGGATTTAAAGGTTATTAATTAAAAAATATCCAAATGTTGGAGAATTTTTGTCTTTATTTTCAACTGAAATTAAAGCCAAATTACAACGTTTAGAACGGCTCATGATTAAACATAATAGACATTCATTGTCTCTTATATTTAACAGTATATGTTTAGAATATATATATATATATATATATATATATATATATATATATATAGATATATATATAGATAGATAGATAGATAGATAGATAGATAGATAGATGTGTAGTCTTGCTATATGTTAGTCAGTCAGTTAATTGCCATACGTAATACAAGCTTTCGAGACTTGTCTTCTTAGGCAGAAGGTTTTTCCGCGGGAGATTACCATTTCTTTCTGTGGTAGACTGGTTGCCAACCAAGGCTATAGAACATAATATGTCCTGGAATTCTGGAGGGGGAAAGAGATGGATAAATACCTTTCCCAAGGGTATTTGCAAGTAAGTGAATGAAACGAATTTATCTAAAATTCGATCGCGGCCCTCCCATTTTTCATTCCGAGCTGATATCCATTGCACCACAATGAACATTTATTTTCCAGACTGTAAACTCCGTGTGAAGCATAAGTAAAGCTGCTGTGATTTCTGTAACAAATTTACGGTGTGGCTTGATAGGCTTAATTTCAAACTGATTTGGGATTCAGAGTTGTAATTCTCCTAGACTAGTTACCAACCAAAGCTAAAGATTAGTCAGACCTAACTTGTTAAAGAGAAGTTGAATTCATACCTGAGAGTATTTACGCGAACGTAAACGCAGCCGGTGTGAACTTGAACTCGACACGCCAATCCCATTTTCCCGCAGCAATAACAGCTGCAATTCATGCACATCCTTTTAGATTTCCATATATGCAGAACTTAAAGTATTTTGTGTGTGTGTGTGTGTGTGTGTGTGTGTATCTGGAGTGTATACGTGTATATTTCTGTGTGTGTCTCGCCACGTGTATGTGAGTGTGTAGGAAAATCAATAAGTCAACTTTATCAAAAAGATAAAACATTATTTTTACGCAGATCAAATTTTTATCACATAATCTTCTTTGTCAATGTACTTAATTTTGTATTGAATATTAACAATATAGTTCTAATGATAAAAGAAAAAAAATCATGCTAATAACTATGTGCCAGGTTATTGACATACTGCTTCTACCTCTTTTTTGCACATTAAAAGTACATTTTGGGCTTGAACAAATCCGGTTGAAAGTAGATATAATGTATTTACCACCACTACTCTTGACTTCCGCTTATATTAAACTTCATGTTATGCGTTAAAAAAAATAAAGCGTTAGGAAATCAGTTAGTTTCTAACGCCTGACGAAAAATTGAAACCATGGAAGCGTAATTGAGTGGTCATCCTAATCTTTATATATATATATATATATATATATATATATATATATATATATAGTCAAGTAAAATTCAAAATTCAAGAATTCAAGAAAATATTGGATTTATTATATAATACAACACAAAAGGAACATGAATCCCATAAACAAGTAATCCAGATAAAAGCTATACAAATTATATAAAGGAAAAATACTTTTAACAAACTTCAATGACAACTTTATTAACCTATCGGATTACCAACTGAATCCAGATGAATTGGAATTCCTTAATCTCGAACGAAATTTTCATTGCGCACAGAAACCTAATTCAATGCTTAAACAAATGCAAATTGAAGCTTTATATCAATAAATACTTCTACTGGAGCAAGACAACCATATTACTACACTGGTAGGCTTAAAAGAATTACTCAAATTTGAATCAATCAAACACCGTTAACATAAAAATCCTAATGATATTATCAATACGCCTCTAATAAAAGCAGCCACACATCTAAAAGATAACAAAAATATTGTTATCCGAGGTGCCGATAAAACCAATACATTGGTTATTTTAAACAAACATGAATATTACTCCAAATTACAGACCATTTTAGACGATAGCAATAAATTTGAAAAACTAACTAAGAATACCACTTCCCAACTTAAAAAAATATATCAATAAACTTATTACTGCAAACAATGTTGAAACGGGATCTTATAAACTTCAAAAGATTATAGGTGATTATCTGCCTGGTTATCTATATGGAAATGTAAAATCCATAAAAAGATCATTCCCTCCGACCTATCATTTCACAAATACCAACACCAATATATAACCTTTCCAAAATCCTTAACAAATTAATTACTCCCTACCTTTCAAGTAAATATGGTATTAAATCTACGAATGAAATTATACAAATTCTCCATTCCGTAAAACCAAACAACCAAATAATCGCATCTTTGGATGTACAAAACATACTCTCTAATGCTCCCGTCCATGAAACGATTGAAATCATTATCCGTGATGTATACAATCATACTACTCTCCCACTAATCAGTATTAAACCCACTATTTAAAAAAAAAAAATTATTAGCATGCATCACTCAAATACCTATTCATGATCCCCTAGGAATTATTTATACTCAAATACATGGTATTGCGATGGGATCTCTTTAGGTCCCCTCTTTTCTAATTATTATATGGCACATTTAAAAAATAAAATATTAATGACACTAATAAACCTCCTATATATGTAAGATACATAGATTGCATTTTCATTTTAGCTAAAAATATTGATCAAATTCAGTCAGTCACCTAATTGCCATACGTGATACACGCTTTGGGCGATCATGTCTCGAAAGAGACATGGCTGACTGGGCAGAAGATTATCCCGCAGTAGGTTGCCATTGTTTTCTGCGGTAGACTGGTTGCCAACCAAGGCTATAGAACACAATCTGTCCTGTTATTTGACAGTTAGCTGGAAGGAAAAGACGGATTAATACTTTTCCCAAGGGTATTTGCGCGTATATGATTGCAACGAATTCAACTGGAATTGATCAAATTACACAACTTAAAAACAAATTGGAAAGTCACTCCGTCCTCAAATTTGCATTAGAACTTAAAAATAAAATTCCATTCCTTGATGTATTTATTGATTCCAGGACATGTAGATTTACTATTTCTCTATATAGGAAACCAACTAGCGTAAACCCGTGTCTTCTTAACTATAATAGAGAATGCCCCCAACGATATGAGTTAGCTGTTATGAAAAAACTTAAATCAACGCATACAAATGATGTTTTCTTCCATAGCTGTATTACATTAAGAATTACACAACATTAAACAAACACTTGTTAACAATGGATTTCCTAACTTCATCATTGATCAACAAATTAAAATGTATCTCACTAAACTTAATAATACCTCTCCCAGTATAGATAATATTAATAATAATAGTGTACGTCAAAATAAACATAACACTATACTATTGCAGCGAAATGCATAATAATTAAAAAGATGATGAAACAACACTGAAAAACATAATAGATAGAAATGTTAAACCAATTAATAATAATAAAAAATAAGCTCATCATATATTATAAAAAATTAATACTTTTGACCTCATAGTCTGTAATAACCCTACAACCACACAACTAAATCCTCTACAGAAAACCAATACAGTGTATCAATTTACATGCCCGTTCAGAGATTGTATCTCTGATGCTAATAATAAACCCACTACATATATTAGTTTTACTACAACCACGCTCTCCCGTAGAATTACCTGCCATCTTTCTGATCATAGTTCAATTAAACAACATTTCTTAGAAAAACATAGCCATGTATGAAATATGAGACGGATTTTAGTCGATAACACAATAATTAATACTCACACATACACACAGTAAAAAGATTCTTCATATATTGGATGCCATCTACATTAATTCAAAGCAACCCACACTCAATAAAATCACATTTCAATCTAGTCACAACACATTACGTTGTATTTAAACAAATGGTTCTGTTTTTAACATTTCGGTCTCTCACGTGATGTGACGTCATAGAAACGCATTACTAATTTATGACCTGCGTCTGCTATTCGGTAACTGTTATAGTCGCATAGTAGTGTTTTATGTCAACACAAGATAACATCATCTTTGATAGTGGATGTCTTTTTGCTAACGTCCTGTAACCACTCTGAAGATGGCTCTTTTGTGCCGAAAGCTTAAAACCAGCATAATAGAAAAATATCCAAATTTTGGAAATTTTTGTCTTTATTTTCACCTGAATTAAAGCCAAAATACGATATTTAGAACGGCTCATAATTAAGCATAATAGACATTCATTGTCTGTTACGCTCTCACAACCTCATTGAGCACTCTGGGGATGGTAGACATTGAAAAAACAGTAGCTACTCTAGCATCTACGCTTCACTCATTCAGAATGAATTAGAACACTTTAACTACTGGCGTATGTACACATGGTATATCACACGCTAAAAGTCTGCTTCCTTCTACCGAGCGCCCATAGCTAGAATTCAGGTAGTATCGCCGACTGTCGCTAATTCGGTTGGGTTTCAATCTCGGGTAAAAAGCAATTGGATCTCTAACCGTACTGATGAGCTGTGATACAGCGAAACAGATCTGTTTGCGGATAATATTTACATATCTATATTTATATCTATATACACTCCCAATCAAAAATTTAAGAACACTCAAAAATCTTTAAAAAGATTTTTTTTTTTTTTACGGATAGATTTTAAACTCCTCCCACTTAAGGTTAAGTACAATCTAAAAGGTTATGGAAACCAAAAGCTACAATCCAAACATTTTATTTAGAAATTTACATGCTAGAGTAGCTACTGTTTTTTCAAAGTCTACCAATATATATATATATATATATATATATATATATATATATATATATATATATATCAAGGCAAAAAGAAAATCTATCTTAATCATATGTTTACCTGTCTGAGAGAATTTATCACTCTGCGCTCCGATATCAAAACCTTTAAAAAACCAATAACCTATTTGCTCTTGTCTATCAATACTTGTTACAAAATAAAAATCCTTGTATTTGCCTTGATAAATTCCTTTAGAGGACGAAACGTGTCAGATTGGTTTTCATTTTGTCTTTATTCATATTGACCATTTACAGACACACAATTATATATATGGATATCAATAAATATACATATGGATATACATGCTGGTACACACACATATAAGAAGATATATTTAATAGAACAGTGCTCAGTGTAATATAACAGAGCTATTAATAATATAAGCCTATGTCTATAACACGACTCGGAGTTTCATGCACTATGTAATCATCAGTTAGCCGATGATTGTACGGAGAATAGTGTATGAAACCGAAATCGTGCAATAAACGTAGGATAATATGTATATTTATTAATATATATATATATATATAGAACACTCTTAGCTACTGGCTGTTGTGGAGTAATTTTCGTACTGAAGGTTATAATCGTGCTATGTCGGTTGCTAATCGACTTAACGTACCCAAAATGTTAGATACTTGGTAATCTTCCACTGAAAGCTGACTCCTTAGTATTCGGCTAACTGCCGATTAATATCAACTGCCTAGTAGTTCTACTGAACTCCAACAGAAGTCTAAAGAACTTCTATGAACTTCCCAAGTACTTCTTGTTAATTTTTATTAATATAGGAGGGAGAGTCCATTATCTGAGGAATAGGTGTGTTTCATCATAACACTGGCGTATGTTTTTCATTGTATATCACACGCTAAAAGTCTGCCTTCTTCTACCGAGCGACCATAGCTCAGAGGTAGAATCACCGACTGATGCAATTCGGTTGGGTTTCAATCCAGGCTAAAAGCAATCTGATGTCAAACCGTACTGATGAGCTGTGATACAGCGAAACAGGTCTATCTGCGGATGACTATATATATAGTCACATGTAAACTTCTGAATATATATACACACACAGACAAACACAACCACACACATATATTTACATATGCTGAAATATTCTTCGCTTATACATATTCAAGGTAGTCCAGTGGGTAAGGCAAAAATGCACTTAGGAAAAGTTACTTTAAAATTGTTTATGAACCTATTTTAAAAGGCGGCAGAAGTCAACTTCTATTTGAAGCTGACCGCAAAAGCACAAAGATTCTCTGTATGTGGATCTTGTGTAATTCATTTTTTATGAATCAGAAGGATAAGTAACAGTTGAAATCATATTGTGATAAGAGACTTACAACAATACTCGCCTTTGTATATCACGCTTAGGCAATCAATCAATCATGTTATTTACGTTTTTTTAGACACCACAAACCTACGTAGTTTTTCGGACCAGTGAAGATTGTTTTGCCTACCGAAGAAGTAAGTGTTTAGTCAATCTGAAAAACATTCGGCGAGACGTTCTTCACTTTGAACATGAAAAAGACAAAATCATTACAAGATAAGTAAAGTCATGCAAATTAAACGTTTTATTATTATTATTATTATTATTATTATTTTGGTTTCTTGGGAAAATTTGAGAAGGAATAAATAAAATGAAAGCATTTCTCATCCAATAAAATATGCATTATATCGATACCAAGCGTTTCTCACGTATGGTGATTAACTGATCCAAAGTGTGTACCACGTATGGCGCTTAGCTGACTGAATGTAACACTGTTATTCTATTTCGATCAGTAAGTGCGTGTTGCACTTTTAATGTAACGACGACATTTACTTTAGTGACAACCTTAGTTATAACTTTCAGAATAGAATCGTTCTTTTTCAGACAAAAGCAGATCTAATATTTTACATAACACACACACACACACACACACACACACACACACACACACACACACACACACACGCACACGCACATGCACATAGAAAAACACAAACGCGTATAAAAGAAAGCGCAAACAGACGCACACGAGCGCACGTGTGCACATTCTCTACACCTGTACGTTTGTTTCAAACTTATGAATATTTATTAAAACAAGCAAAAGAAATTCTCCAGTTAATTTTATAAGAGACAGACAGTTAGTTAAGTACCATACATGATACATGCTTGGGCTATCATGTCTCGAACGAGACATGACTGACTGAGCAGATGATTTTCCTACAGTAGGTTGCTATTCCTTTTTGCGGTAGATTGGTTGCCAACCAAGGCTATAGAACTCAATCTGTCCTGTTATTTGACTTATAGAAGAGACGGATTAAAAACTTTCCCAAGAGTATTTGCGCATAAGTGAATGCAACGAATTCAACTAGGATTCGAACTCGGCATTCCGATTTCACGTTCCGAGCCGATATTCACTGCTTCACAACGCACATCCGCGGTATTAGGCATAACATATCTATTCTAGATTTCATTCATATCGTCTTCTTTTATGTGCCCTGACCCTTCAGGACGTAGGCTATCATAGCCTTCTACATCTCTTGTTGATTGTAGCTTTTAATACATTTTGTCTTGTTATTTATGACAAACCCTGCTCTGGCATGCATTTACTTAAGCCTATCAAATATGCCATGTGCTGTTTTATCCTGTCTCTCTTTTCCTCTATTCATCCTGTGAGTACCAGGTTTTCCAAGCACCCTCCCTTCTTCATCACGTGTCCCGGAAACTTAAGCTGTCTCTTCCTGATGTTAAGTATAACATTTCTGTTCGTTTCCATTCTCTCCAAAACCTCATCGTTGTTTACATGTTCCGTCCACGTTATCCTCATCATCCTTCTGTAGAACCACATTTCTGTTGCTTCGAGCCTTTCCTTCACCTTTAAGGAGATTGTCTAGCATTCGCTGCCATATAGGAGGACAGATATTTCATCAGAGTCCAGTAATATTTCCATTCGAGCACACACACACACGCACACACACACACACACACACACACACACACACACACACACACATATATATATAAGAAAAAATTAACGCAGACACGTTATTTCATGGTAAATCGGAACTTCCGATTTACTATGAAATAACGTGTCTGCGTTAATTGTTCTTATATTTGCTCTGTATGTATTTATATACATATATATTTAAAGCTCTCTTAGAGAGTTATCCTACCACTGTATGTACAAGAAACTCCTTTGGATTCTTCTACATCTACACCGCATGCTGATATTTATATATATCCATTTTTAACCTTAAACATTTTTAAACATTTTTTTTAACCCTAAACATTTTAACCCTAAAAACACCAGACAGGTCTTTCCAGAAGATTTTGGAAATTGAAGGATAAAGGCCACAGATAGTTCGGAAGATCATAGGTTCTGCACATAGTACAATAGTCTTACTGATAGGTGAAATTATGTTTAGAATTAAAAATTAAAATAATAAAATACAATAATCAAAGCCAACTATTGAATCAGAGCAATAAATTAGTGTTTAAATATCGGCATCCAAACAAATTCAAATTTCCATAATATAGGCTTAACTCAATTAGCTACTATATTTCTATATATTTATTCCACTCTAATTTTTCTAATGCCAAAAGTATAACTAATTCTGTTTTTTTCCCTCTATAAGCTTGCTGCTTATAATTAATAAACTCTCCCCTCTCTATGATCTCACACCCCTTTCCATTACTTCTTGTTATGTATCTTTTAATGTCATTCTTAACCCCTGTTTCAATTTATATTAATTTTTAATTCTTCATAAAACCATAAAATTAACGTAATAAGGTTAATATTCAGGTTTATTTCAGACAAAAACCTTCCACCCTCCCATAATCCTTGTCTCGTGCCTTTCATCTGATGGATTGTTTACCATCACTATATATATATATATGTAGTAGTTCACATCATTATATATATATATATATATATATATATAATGATGTGAACTACTGCCACACACAAACAAGACGATGACTGACAACTACTCTCTGCCTGATGAAGGTCGCGAGATCAGAGACACGTGTAGCAGAACATAAAATATAAAAAATAAAATACAATATGTTTTATAAATGAAAGACCTAAGGTTTCTCCTTTTATTTAAAATATACACTTTTGTCTCGTTGGAACCGCTGTAACATTTCCATTGTATATATATATAACATGCAACTCATCCTTCTCATAGAAAAACCCTTGTAGATAACATAACATACATACATTAAGTATATATAATTGCAAAATAAAAAAAAAGAAAAGAAAAAAGAAAGCATTTAAAGAGATTAGAAGAGCTCTTAATAAAATGCAAAGACCCTCATTAAACAGTCGTTTTGCGAATGTACCCAAGGTGTCTTGGCTGTTTTTGGAAACGAAGCAAAAACTCCACTAAGAAAGAAGTTGCTATTACTCTCATGTAAAACAGCATAGGAAATAATACAAACATACACAAAATTAAAAAGAAAACTTTGAAAATAGGCACAGAATTATCCAAAACCGTTCAGAGCAATAAACACTATGGACATTTCATCCACACACATAACCGTAAAGGAGAAAACATGTAAAACTAAATAAAAACGTACAAAATATTCCTTGTCCGTTATATTAAACAAAACATGCATAAAAGAATAACTGATATCCAAATTTAGAATGGAACAAGAAAGAAAAGCTTACTAGAACAGATCCAGATACAGGACCTCCTCACTCCTTGGTGGATCCTCTATTGATTGACCATGTTATCAGGGGTAGGACAGTACTTATGATGCTTGGACAGTTGCAAGTTGGTAAAGCTATTTAAGCTGTAGTTAGAGGTTTTGAATTCAGAGTCTTTCCTGCTGAAGGAAGAAGAGATGGATACATACCTTTCCTAAGGGCGGGGGGTATTTATTTGCACGTAAGTTAATGTTACGGATTCAGAATGAATTCGAATTCTGACCTCCGATTCGTCAATCCGAGCCTCCGTACAGTGTACATTTATTTGCACGTAAGTTAATGTTACGGATTCAGAATGAATTCGAATTCTGACCTCCGATTCGTCAATCCGAGCCTCCGTACAGTGTACATTTATTTGCACGTAAGTTAATGTTACGGATTCAGAATGAATTCGAATTCTGACCTCCGATTCGTCAATCCGAGCCTCCGTACAGTGTACATTTATTTGCACGTAAGTTAATGTTACGGATTCAGAATGAATTCGAATTCTGACCTCCGATTCGTCAATCCGAGCCTCCGTACAGTGTACATTTATTTGCACGTAAGTTAATGTTACGGATTCAGAATGAATTCGAATTCTGACCTCCGATTCGTCAATCCGAGCCTCCGTACAGTGTACATTTATTTGCACGTAAGTTAATGTTACGGATTCAGAATGAATTCGAATTCTGACCTCCGATTCGTCAATCCGAGCCTCCGTACAGTGTACATTTAAGTATATATTCATGCATTGTGCACTTGCAAATATAATTATTTGATAAAGTATGCCTCAGTAGTGATCTAACCTATAAACCGAGCTGTTCCATATTTGTTCATAAAAGATCAAAGGTAAATCAAACTGATACTTTTAAGAAAAATAAATACTATAGTGATAAGAATAAGAGTCGTTTTGTTTGTTGTTAATGTTGCAGTTATGGTGAGAAATATTTCAGGAATGCAGTAATGCTATCGATAATTCATCATAGTCTATTAATTATTCATCACACTTTTAAAATTTGTTTTGTTAAGTGTTGTAATGATTATCTGCTCCAAAAATAATAAATTAAGCAAAAGCCATTATTAAATTTAGAAACTATAATTTATTTCGTCTGCCCTAAGTTAGCAACGCCTCTAGAAAAATAGGAATCATTACAAACATGAATAGCAACCATTTATTGGGCGGAACACTGTCGCTGTAAGAAAAGAAAAAGAATGAGTTTTTGTTATAGCGATTAGTCCGTTGTGAAAAAGGCAAGCACCGGTGATAAACCACGAGTATAAGCTTTTGGGGATCGTATTTGGTTTTAGTATATGATGTGTGGTGCAATCGACTCGGAATGATAAATCGGAGAGACAAGTTCCAATTCCAGTTGAATTTGTCGCATTTACTTATACGTAAATATTCTTTTGGAAAGCTATTAATCCAACTTTTCTTGCTCCAGATATGGTTTGATGACTGCAATATAGGTACTTATTAAATATTTACAAATTCATTTGATGCACACGTTATTGTGCAATATTAACAAAAAGAACCATTCTATTCTCATTTACAATTATTTACTTGGCAATAAATACTAAAAAATAGTATGAAATAAATCATTTATTCAAGACGCTGGGGTGGCCTAATAATTATAGTCGGTAGTATATATCTAGAATCCTGGTTCCAGCCATCCGTGAGCGTGAAAATATCTCTCAGCTTCTTATAGGTACAACATATATGCAAACACGAACCCATATATATATATATATTGTTATCCGACGTGCCGATAAAACCAATACTTTTGTTATTTTAAACAAACAGGAATATTACTCCAAATTACAGGCCATTCTCGACGATCACAACAAATTTAAAAAATTAACTTGTAATACCACAACCCAACTTAAAAAACATATTAACAAACTCATTACTTCAAACAATGCTGAAATAGGATCCTATAAACTTCAAAAGATTATAGGTGATTATCAGCCCGGCTACCTTTATGGAAATGTAAAAATCCATAAAAAAGATCATCCCCTCCGACCTATCATTTCTCAAATACCCACACCAATATACAACCTTTCCAAAACACTTAACAAACTAATTACTCCCTATCTTCCTAGTAAATATAGCATTAACTCCACGGACGAATTTTTACAGATTCTCCATTCCGTAAAACCTAATAATCAAATGATTGCATCTTTGGATGTTCAAAACTTATTCACAAATGTTCCCGTCCAGGAAACAATTGACATCATTATCCGTGATGTATACAACCATGCTACTCTCCCATCAATCAATATTAAACCCACTATATTAAAAAAACTATTATTAGCATGCACCACACAAGTACCCTTTCACGATCCCTTAGGCAATATTTATACACAAATAGATGGTATTGCGATGGGATCTCCTTTAGGTCCCCTCTTTTCTAATTATTATATGGCAAATCTAGAAAATAAAATAATTAATGACAACAATAAACCCTCTATATATGTAAGATATATAGATGACATCTTTGTTTTAGCTAAGAATATCGATCAAATTAAATATCTTAAAAACAAATTTGAAAGTCACTCCGTCCTGAAATTTACATTAGAACTTAATATTAATAACAAACTCCCATTCCTTGATGTATTCATTGATTCTAGCACACATAAATTTACTACTTCTCTATATAGGAAACCAACTAGCATAAATTCGTGTCTTCTTAATTATAATAGTGAATGTCCCCAACGATATAAGTTAGCTGTTATAAAAAACTTACTTCAACGCACACAAATGATATCTTCTTCGAAATCTATATTTTATAAAGAATTACACAACATTAAGCAAACACTAGTCAATAATGAATTTCCTAACTCCGTTATTGATCAACAAATTAAAATGTATCTCAACAAACTTAACAATAGCTCTAACAATAATGATAATATTAATAATAATGGTTTACATCAAAATAAACATAACACTATTAACTTATACTATTGCAACCAAATACATAATAATTATAAACAAGATGAAAAAACTCTCAAAAACATAATACGTAGAAATGTTAAACCAGTCGAAAGTAATAATCAAATTAAACTCACTATATATTATAAAAAGTTTAAAACAATTGACCTCATAGTCTATAATAACCCAACAGGCACTAAACTAAATTCTTTACAAAAAACCAATGTAGTGTACCAATTTACATGCCCATTCAGAGATTGCATCTCTGATACTACTCAAAAACCTAGTACATATATTGGTTTTACCACAACCACGCTCTCCCGTAGACTTACATGCCATCTTTCTGATCAGAGTACTATTAAACAACATTTCTCTGAAAAACATAAACATGTAGGTAATATCAGACAGATTTTGGTCAACAATACGGTGATCCTTACTCATACACACAGTAAGAGGAACCTGCAGATATTGGAGGCCATGTACATCAAATCAAAACAACCAACACTCAATAAAATCAACTTTAAAACAGGAAATAACATATTACATTGCATTTGACTAGATGGTTTTGTTGTCATTTCGCGCTATCCCGCGGTGTGACGTCATAAAACCGCATCGCAAACTTAAGAACTGCGTTTATTATTTTTGGTAACTATTGCCGTTGCCAAGCGGAGTTTTATGTCAACACAAAATAAAATCGTCGGTGATGGTGGATTTTATAATATTTCAGTTTAAACTACCTCTCTGAAGATGGCTCATGTGAGCCGAAAGCTTAGAAGAAAACCAATAAATAATTATCCAAATGTTGGAGAATTTTTGTCTTTATTTTCAACCGAAATTAAAGCAAAAATACGACGTTTAGAACGGCTCATGATTAAACATAATAGACATTCATTGTCTCTTATATTTAATAGCATATGTCTGGAAAATTACTTGCTGCCTCGATATACTAAATTTAAGTTACATGATGCCGCAGCATTAAATGATCCCACCGTTAAGAAATTGCAATGGAACCTCATAAAACGTCAAATGCACACAGCCAAACAGGAATTACAAGAAATCAACACTGAAATTGTACACATCAAAGAAATTTTACAGTCTTCTACCACAAGTGAAAAATTCAAGGAAATATTGGATTTATTATACAATACAACACAAAAGGAACATGAATCCCATAAACAAGTCATCCAAAAAAAGCTAAACAAATTATATAAAGGAAAAATACTCTTACCAAACATCAATGACAACTTCATTAACCTATCGGATTACCAACTTACTCCAGATGAAATAGAATTCCTTAATCTCGGACCAAATTTTCATGTCGCTCGGAAACCTAATTCAATGTTTAAACAAATGGAAATTGAAGCTTTATACCAACAAATACTTCAACTCGAACAGGACAACCATATTACTACACAGGTAGGCTTAAAAGAATTACTCAAAGCTGAATCAATCAAACACCGTTACCATAAAAATCCTAATGATATTATAAATATGCCTCTCATAAAAGCAGCCACACATCTAAAAAATAACAAAAATATTGTTATCCGACGTGCCGATAAAACCAATACTTTTGTTATTTTAAACAAACAGGAATATTACTCCAAATTACAGGCCATTCTCGACGATCACAACAAATTTAAAAAATTAACTTGTAATACCACAACCCAACTTAAAAAACATATTAACAAACTCATTACTTCAAACAATGCTGAAATAGGATCCTATAAACTTCAAAAGATTATAGGTGATTATCAGCCCGGCTACCTTTATGGAAATGTAAAAATCCATAAAAAAGATCATCCCCTCCGACCTATCATTTCTCAAATACCCACACCAATATACAACCTTTCCAAAACACTTAACAAACTAATTACTCCCTATCTTCCTAGTAAATATAGCATTAACTCCACGGACGAATTTTTACAGATTCTCCATTCCGTAAAACCTAATAATCAAATGATTGCATCTTTGGATGTTCAAAACTTATTCACAAATGTTCCCGTCCAGGAAACAATTGACATCATTATCCGTGATGTATACAACCATGCTACTCTCCCATCAATCAATATTAAACCCACTATATTAAAAAAACTATTATTAGCATGCACCACACAAGTACCCTTTCACGATCCCTTAGGCAATATTTATACACAAATAGATGGTATTGCGATGGGATCTCCTTTAGGTCCCCTCTTTTCTAATTATTATATGGCAAATCTAGAAAATAAAATAATTAATGACAACAATAAACCCTCTATATATGTAAGATATATAGATGACATCTTTGTTTTAGCTAAGAATATCGATCAAATTAAATATCTTAAAAACAAATTTGAAAGTCACTCCGTCCTGAAATTTACATTAGAACTTAATATTAATAACAAACTCCCATTCCTTGATGTATTCATTGATTCTAGCACACATAAATTTACTACTTCTCTATATAGGAAACCAACTAGCATAAATTCGTGTCTTCTTAATTATAATAGTGAATGTCCCCAACGATATAAGTTAGCTGTTATAAAAAACTTACTTCAACGCACACAAATGATATCTTCTTCGAAATCTATATTTTATAAAGAATTACACAACATTAAGCAAACACTAGTCAATAATGAATTTCCTAACTCCGTTATTGATCAACAAATTAAAATGTATCTCAACAAACTTAACAATAGCTCTAACAATAATGATAATATTAATAATAATGGTTTACATCAAAATAAACATAACACTATTAACTTATACTATTGCAACCAAATACATAATAATTATAAACAAGATGAAAAAACTCTCAAAAACATAATACGTAGAAATGTTAAACCAGTCGAAAGTAATAATCAAATTAAACTCACTATATATTATAAAAAGTTTAAAACAATTGACCTCATAGTCTATAATAACCCAACAGGCACTAAACTAAATTCTTTACAAAAAACCAATGTAGTGTACCAATTTACATGCCCATTCAGAGATTGCATCTCTGATACTACTCAAAAACCTAGTACATATATTGGTTTTACCACAACCACGCTCTCCCGTAGACTTACATGCCATCTTTCTGATCAGAGTACTATTAAACAACATTTCTCTGAAAAACATAAACATGTAGGTAATATCAGACAGATTTTGGTCAACAATACGGTGATCCTTACTCATACACACAGTAAGAGGAACCTGCAGATATTGGAGGCCATGTACATCAAATCAAAACAACCAACACTCAATAAAATCAACTTTAAAACAGGAAATAACATATTACATTGCATTTGACTAGATGGTTTTGTTGTCATTTCGCGCTATCCCGCGGTGTGACGTCATAAAACCGCATCGCAAACTTAAGAACTGCGTTTATTATTTTTGGTAACTATTGCCGTTGCCAAGCGGAGTTTTATGTCAACACAAAATAAAATCGTCGGTGATGGTGGATTTTATAATATTTCAGTTTAAACTACCTCTCTGAAGATGGCTCATGTGAGCCGAAAGCTTAGAAGAAAACCAATAAATAATTATCCAAATGTTGGAGAATTTTTGTCTTTATTTTCAACCGAAATTAAAGCAAAAATACGACGTTTAGAACGGCTCATGATTAAACATAATAGACATTCATTGTCTCTTATATTTAATAGCATATGTCTGGAAAATATATATATATATATATATATATATATATATATATATATATATATTCCATTTCTCTACTATTGTAACATTATACATATTTAGAAAATGTATTTATGTCTGGTACAGGACCATATAAGAAAAGGAAGATGATGTAGCATAATATTTTCTGAAGGGGGTACCTATCTGTTTTGAAAATCATCATTTGAAATTTTAACTTTCATTTCAGTTTGAACTCTGACCACAAATGTTGGTAGGTGATATAAAAGTATTTCAGTCATGAAGCAATTATTTTATTGTTCATTTTCTAAGTCTAACTTCATCAATAATTTGTAGATAAGTGTTCATTTTTCCTGTTTTCTTTTAAAGATATACCCGAAGCAAATAGGCATAAAAAACGTAGAATATCTGCTTAGATCGACTTGGATGAGAACATCCTGCTGATAATATACGTAGGCGGAGAAAGAAACGAGCAGATGTGAACATCAATAACACTAACCCAAGCCAGAGAGACAAAGAGATCAATCTTGCTTTGCTTAATGTATCTGTGCTTCACCTGTTGACGGTGAAGAAAAAAAATGCCATGTCTAGAATCCGATAATATATCACGAAATGCACGTGTTTGTCTAGCATTTCCTAGTAAGCTATTTCTATATTGTATTGTATTGTTAAGAATTGTTTGCTTTCAAACAAATTTTCTTCGTGTTTTCAACCACTCATTTTAAACATTTCTTTTAAAAAATTCAATATTTAGTGAATGACTTGGTTGTTATTATGTGCAGTTTATTCCTAAAGAAAACAAGTAGTGTATTACGACTGAGATGTGTCTAGATCTTTATACAATAAGAGGATATTGAATTACTTAGTGAAACAATCCCTTACTACTGTTTCAAACAGGAAATTTTATTTTTAGTGAATAAAAGTAAAAAGGAAGAGTCTAGTAAACAGAAATGCAAGAAAAACGTTCATATAATTACACTCTATAGCATTTTATAGTCACATCAATATTTCTTAAATAAGATGAATGGTCACTTATATAATAAGCTACATTTTGTTAACCATGTACAGAGAAATAAGTTTTTTTTTTCTTTTCAGAGGTTGTTCTCATCGTTCTTGTTCTAACAAGAACCTGCCGCTTGAGCAAGTTCAGGTACTTAATCTGTATGTTACCAAACATAAAGGAAAATGGTTTATCGGTAGCAAGGGATTAATGTAAGCAGCAACGCCAGAATAGGGCTAGCATTTTTAACAAACTTTTATTTATATTGAGTCATTAGATTAAAAATATTTTGAGGACTTTATGATCTTATACCAGTTTTAATGGAAGGTGTGTATTCTATTACAAATGAACGATTCCACTTTTGATTCTGTGAATTTTTCTTGAAATTATTTAAAGCGCTGAACACACATGGAGTGTTGGATGAAGCGAGACAAGTTATATTCTAAAAGTGACAAGCCTGGAAAACATGTTGCATGTTCTTGCTCTGGGATCACTCACTCAATGCGCTGTACTTACAAGTGAGCAGATGTTATAATATAGCAAATTCATCACAAAGAAAAGTTCATTTTCTTTCCCAGTCTGTCATTCAAACTTGCCAATTGCTCATATTAGTATTGTTTAGATTCAAGCAATTTGCAATAATGAACTATTTAAATCCCACCAAAGACGAAGAAGAACTTGAAATCTGTGGAGAGGCTGAATCCGTTTGAGATGTTAACCACTTTTTCTTTGTGAGTACCAGTTTTTAATGTCATAATTTCCCAATGGTTTCTAAACGATGTGCCTCTTTCGTTTGATTTTGACAAGGGAATATTTATCTTTGAGCTTTCAATTCCCTTTTTAAACGTTACAATCCTCTCTGGACTCGTGCTTGCATCAATCGCATCATCATCATTATAAGATTTTTGGACCTATTAATATTGCATTTTTTTCAGATGAAATGTGAAACAGTTTCCAGCGTTTATTTTATATTCAGTCATGCTTTTCACCAAAATAAAGAACTTGCATTTCCTAAAAATGTCCGAAAAACACAAAAAATAATAATCTGTGTAAAATTTGAAACTTTTTAGATTTCCGCGGCATTTTACTGAAGATGAACTGAGAATTTTTGCACACTAACTTAATATAAAAAATTACTTCACTAGCATTTTACCAACAGTGCACCAGAAACGAATTTAGTAAGAATTTTGATTTCTACTAATGCATAGAACTTTGGAAAAACCGTTGTTTATAAAGCGACTTCTTCGAAGGGAACTGTGGGAACTAGATGGTAAACAATTTTTCTAAACTTTTCATTTGCAACTGGTACTTATGATTTAATAAATTCTTATGTAATATTTAGAAAATCTACTTTTAATCCTTCTATGATTAGAAATGAGTTTTTTTTATTCCTAGTGTTTTATGCATCTTACAGCAAATGTTTAGTTTTATTTCGTATTCAACCTTAGAGGAAAGGAAGTGACTTGTCGCAAACCACACTCACGACATTTTTGTCTATTTTCTCTGCGACTGTTCCTAGAAATGAAAAACTCAAAGTATAAAAGTTTAGAAAAATAAACTTTTGTGGATACAAGGAAAACCGATAGGATATTGTGACAGAGCTGACAAAGAGGAAAATAGTTAAACTCGGCAAGATGAAATTAATTTCGTCAAAAAGAAAAAAAAAGGGGTGGGGGAGAAACCAAATATTCACTCGCTGTAACGGTGGCCAGGTTTGATAGCGAAGATTAATTTAGCAAAATGCGCCGAGGTGATTCTTTCTCTAATTTAACAATCTAAACAAAAACTGTATATATCTCGGAGGTTGTATTCACAGGTGGTGTTAAAGAGATAGATTAGCAAAATAAAAACACAAACTTATTTAACTATATTAATTATATATATATATATATATATATATATATATATATATATATATATATATGTGTGTGTGTGTGTGTGTGTGTGTGTGTGTGTGTGTAGAGTAAAACAAAGTAAAGGAAACAAACCCGAAAAACATTTATTTGGTTCAGTCAGGTACAAGGCGATACAATTAGAAATGTCAACCAAGCTAACTGATGGGATCCATCGAAATTACAACGACATTAGTGTGCGTATTCTACGTTGGCAAAAATAGGCATATAAAAATATAAACATATACACACATATATACGTACGCACACATACACACACCCATATATATATATATAGTTTGAAGGTATGCTATATTTATGGATTAAAGTGATCAATATCAGGGATAGAGCATATGTAAATATAAAAATGGGTATTGAAGTCAAGACCCAGGCGCGACAGTCTGTTTCATGGCTGTCCACTGTTAAATCTATCTATGTCCACGGTTAAATCTATCTATCTATCTATCTATCTATCATGTGTATGCGTGTGTGAATTAATAATTATACATATAGGAATATACGCACATGTATGTATAAAAATATTATTCAGGTCTTAATAAAACAGTGCTTAAAGTATAAAGAGAGCTATTAATTATATGAGTAAATATACATATCCCACATCGGAGGGACGACTCGGAGCTTTATGCATTACGCAATCATCAGGTGCATATTTCAAACTGACCGTTTAAGAGATTTGAATTTAAGTTCACGCGATGTTCATTTAATCTGATAATATTAGGCTACTAGTTTTTAATTTGTCAAGGCCATAATATAAATGGAAAAATTTGCATGAAGATAAAAATATTTTAATTGAAATTAAAATTAAAACCAAAAAATTAAATTAGGG
The DNA here is from genome assembly GCA_037127315.1 of Ascarosepion bandense. Taxonomy (NCBI): domain Eukaryota; kingdom Metazoa; phylum Mollusca; class Cephalopoda; order Sepiida; family Sepiidae; genus Ascarosepion; species Ascarosepion bandense. The sequence goes on from JBBBDQ010028816.1 coordinate 692,584, forward strand.
AGATGAATTCAAAGGGGAGTCATTTATAATTATTATTGATAATAAATAATAATTGTGGGGAAAAGAAAGAAAAAGAAAGAAAGAAAGAAAGAAAGAAAAATTCAAGGAAGTGAGTGAGAAAGATCAAACGCATAGAGGAATCAGCATCAGTTTGTGTCTAAATATTTAAGTAAGTATTTTTTCTATGGCAGCAAGTGGTTATGAATTCACTTTTCTTGTTAAGTAGATTAGGGTTTAAGATTATAGTTTATGATAAGTTTTTCTAAAAGGCATAAATTATATCTATCGCCTTTTCTATTATAAGATTTGGTTTTAGTAACGATATTCCAGGTAATAATTGGGTTCTTGTTTTTTAATTACCAGTAATATATAGATAAAGCGGTGATTTTACTGTATTTGCTATTGCTAAAAGATGACATATGACTGACTATCTATCTATCTATCTATCTATCTATCTATCTATCTATCTATCTATCTATCTATCTATCTATCTATCTATCCGCAGGCTTTGTATTCCGTTAAAATGGCAGACAAGGTGCTGTGGTTTAGTTGGTCTTTTATATCTTTTTCACGGGATTTTATAATTTTCTTTTCAGTGCATAAATTATATACAAATTATCCGAATACTTTATTTATCCAGGCGCTTTCGGCAACACTTTTAATCATTATCCAGTATGAATTTTATTTTACTTTTAACGGAATATATAAATTATTTTATTTATGTATGTAGAGTCATAGGGATGTTTTCTTTTCTAAACACGGTGAACTCATTGTGGCCGTATTCATATTTGATATTGTTGAGTGTCGGACTTTTCTTTTTTCTTAATAATGCTTCCATTATTTTTAGTCATCTTTTTAAATGTGGATGCTGCTATCATATTTGTATTATCAACGAGTATGTTACGGATAGAGTTTGATAGGTATCCGCGTGTATTTAATTGAGACCTTATAGAGCAATGATCAGAGAGATGTAACGTGAGTCTTATAGGTAAATATGTTGTAGTACATCCAATATAATTATTTACGAATTTAGATGTAAATTCGTAAATAATATTGCTTCTCTGTAATTTTGATCTTACAGGTGAATTATTATTTTTGACAATAAGGTTATCGTTTTTAAATTTTTGGTCATTTAATTTTCTTGTTTTTGTCAGCAAGAGTTGTGTATTTCTTTATAACGTTTCTAAGTGAAGATTCATCTTCTTTATAATTACTATGCATTTGATTTTTGGTTTAATTTCTATTTTTGTCTTCAGAAATTTAATTAAATCAACTTTACAGTGTTAGTTGCTTGTGGTAAGTCAACCGGGATTCAGTCCATTTTTCAGTCTGTTCTTCTGTAATTTTTGGAAATTATTTTTTTTTTTTTGTTTTTTGTTCGTCTTTGATATTTTTTTTTTGTCACTTAGTTTGTGTATATTATTTTTCAATTGAAGGTTATTTTTGACTTATACTAAGTGAAAACTTTTAAACCTCAGTCACTTTTTTTCTTTCTTTTTTTTTTAATTGGAGTAGATGGTTCCTACTATCACCCGGTCTCACACTCCACCCCCTTCTTTTGAATGAGTTTAGAGGTGATCGCCTTGTTTCTTGTTTAGGAAGGGGTTCCCGGTTCATCCCCCTTCTCCGGTCTGAGTGTTAGTTCAGCTGGAAGCTCTTTGCAGTTACGGAGTATGGTGGCAACGTCTTTACATTCTGAGGGTACCAGGTTGGCAGTTTCCTGGTTGCTGCTTCCGACTGGTAGATAGGAGCCCGAACTCTTGCGTAGCGTCTTGAGAGGCTGCTCTGATCAACAGTTGAATAATACCGGGGTTCTTGTAGTGCCATATCGCGCATGGACGGGCGTCCCTGCATGAACGTTCGGTGGGCAACCCCGAGGCCACATTATGTTGTAGGCCGCGCCAGTCTCCATCCTTCACAAGTTGCAAATGATTGACCGACTGATTCGATTCTAAGACCTCTCCTTAACTGAATCACTATGGAAAAAATCAAACATAATAGCAAAACTAAACAGCTCATTTGAAAACGCCCAAACCTGTCTGCATCTCTTTCACTAACATACGCGGCATCCGCACCAACTTTCCTAGCGTAGATTCTTTCCTCCATAATAACTCACCTGATATATTAGCCCTATGTGAAACTAATCTTAACACTTCTATCCCCTCATCTGAGTTCTACGTTCCTGGCTACCTTCCCCTCTTCAGGAAGGACTCCAATGTTCATATGCATGGGCTTGGTGTCTATGTCAGCGAACACCTTCCCTTAGCTAGGGTGTCATCTTTTGAATCCCCAAATCATTCTTTCATGTGCTTCCGCCTCTCACTTCTCAGCTCGATTAGCTATCTCTTCTTTCTCTACCGCTCTCCTTTCTCCCCTGACTGCTCGTTACTTGACATAATTTCTGAAAATATTGACAAAGCCATTTCTTCCCATCCCTCTGCCCATGTATTCGTGTTTGGTGACTTTAACGCCCACCACACCAAGTGGCTGAAGAACGCTGTCACTGACCCTGCTGGTGTCCACACCATGAACTTTTCAATCACCCAATCCCTTCCGCAAGTAGTGGACTTCCCCACGCGTTTCTCCGACAACCCTAACAGAAGGGACTCACTTCCAGACCTCTGCTTCACTTCCATCCCAGACTCTTGCACTACCAGACAACTCTGCCCACTCGGAAACTCTGACCACACTGTAGTGTCCGTCAATATTTCACTCCACTCCCGCCCGACCCATGAAACCCAGACAAGTAGAATATCCTACTGCTATCAAAGAGCAGACTGGGATTCGTTCCGAGACTTTCTCTGTGACATCCCTTGGAACAATGTCTTTAGTCTTCCCATCGAAGAATGTGCATCCGAGGTCTCCTCCTGGGTTAAGGCTGGCATCGATGCCTTCATCCCTGCTAGGAAATTCCAGCTTAAATCTCATTCGTCTCCATGGTTCTCACCCGCTTGCTCGGCTGCCATTGCCCACCGGAATCATTTCTTCCGACTCTATCGTCACTACGCGTCGGACCAAAAGAGGCGTCTTTTCACTTCAGCTCGTAATAAGTGTAAAAGGATACTTAACGAAGCTAAGATGTTGTTTGCTGCCAGAATGAAGCAACGCATAGCATGCTCTAAATTCGGCTCTAAAGACTACTGGCGACTCTGTAAAAGAGTACTTAACAAGAGCAAGTCCACAATACCCCCGCTAATCAACAAATTTGAGGTCCTCACCTGTCTTTTAATTGTTTCAGTTCTTCATCCGATTGCTGATGAATTGCAACTTCCTATAAATAGTTTTACTAAGTGTCCTGAAATTTGTAAGTACAAAAAAAAAAAAAATCAACTTCTACGGTAACAGTGAATTTTTGCACCAATTTTTTGCAAGATATGGCATTCCGAATTTCATAGTCTCGGATAACGGTACACAATTCACTGCTTACGAATTTGAAGTTTTATGTAAAATGTTCTCGATTGTATTACTCTGCCGTATCACAAACGTATTGTCAAACGGACAAGATGAATGAGCTTAAAGAAAAAACAATCAATGAAAAATTAAGTAAAGAAGCACTACAACATTTTTTGAGAGCATACTGGATAACGTCACATCATAATATACCGCCAATCATGTCGCAGGCAGAATTATTGTTGTTTGTAAAAAAGAACAATAAATCGGTGTTCGATAAGCTGTTACCAGGTTAAAAAAATATGATAAAAAATACATAAAAGACATTACAATCAGTTAAAGAAAAGATTTTCGGAGGAAATGCCCACAGGAAAGGATGAACCTATGCAAGTAATGTATGATATTTTTGATATATCAACAGAAGAACTTGTTGAATATACAATTACGATTACCAGAAGAGGGAAACGTAGGGAAAACTAGAAGTTGACGCAAAACATAAAAAACACAATGTTCAGTAAATTGGCGAAATCGTCATAAAGAGTTGGGTGGTGAATGCTAATAAATAAAATAAATTATTTACTAATAAAAATAAATCTTAAAATGAGGATGTTCTGGAGTAAATAATACATCCCCAGTAACATAAATGAACTAGACTAGACGTCTTAGATAAAGAACTCCAACTGAGCCAAAACCATTGAAGTCAAGAGTATTTCCTATAGACTTCACAGCTAGTAGTCTAAAAACATGACTTAATATTATAACCGTAAGAAAGCGAGTTATATCAGATTTTGAAGTTGTAACTCAAGCAGTGGAATTTATTAGATAAAAGTGTGAAAGTCGCAGGCCAGAGAAAGCGTTTACATCTATCAAAATGGATTTTCCTTCAGTCACAATGTGACCGGTCCGTTCAAGGCAACTGGAATCGCTTGTAATCAGAAGGAGTGGTCCTCTTCCTCGACATCTCATCCAGGAGCCTCAAAGTTCTGCTGCTTTATAATAGGAACATGTTTCTATCTCTTCTCCTGTTTTAAATAAATCTTGCTAGATGCCTTGAAGTACCTTGAGTACGAATGGAAAGACTTCAAAATGGTGGCCGTCCTGATGGGTCCTCATCAGGTTTCTGTGTTATTTTGCCTTTGGGACAACAGGGACTTCGCAGTGCATTACTACAGGTGGGACTGGTTACAGCAAGCCGAGTTCAGTGAAGGGAGGAATACTTCTGGACCTGCGACAAAAGTCAAAGTCACTGCCTTCGTTGAACCACAAAGAAAAAAGATCATAGCGCACAATGAATTCCTCAAGAATTTCACTAGGACGAAGAAAGCAGTGTGGAACAGCTTCATCACATTGACCCGGGTCTTCCCCTCGAATCACAAGGCCGAAAACTATGTAGAGCTTGTTGAAACCCTGATGAAGATCTCCGGCAAAATGGGCTGCAGGATGTCCCTCAGGGTCCATATCTTTGATGCTCATTTTGACAAATTCAAGGACACCATGGGGGGGGGGCGTACTCACAGCAGCAAGACGTGCTCTTCCACCAGGATTTTATAACCAAGAGAAGTCGCTACTAGTTATTTCTGAAGGCTTCTTTATACAGTCATATGTGAATTTACCTGAAAAGAAACAATACAGTTAAAAATAAAAAAAAGTTGAAATTAATGTATACAAGACTTCAGGGCACTAGCATCACCTCCTTCATAGTCAGCCTATAAACTTTACAGCTTATCTTCGTATGATAATTTAAGCCGAATAAAGAAACTGTTCCCCATAATGAATTTTCTCATTTTAATTTATTTCCTTTTCAACAAATTATTTACAACTTTTTTTTTCTAAAATAAGAATTGAATCAAATAAGAATAGTAAGAACAAATACACGACAAAAACTAAGCGCATAAGTAACCTGCATTTTTTCCTTATAAAGAAAAGGTATTTTCAATTCGAACAGCAAATGACTACCCTGGCCGTCCGGCTGGGGTTTGAAATGACCAAATTGAGACCGAATAAGACCAGTTTAAGACCAGTTTAGACCGGTTTTGAACCTATCCACTGCAGTGGATAGGTAATGTTTTGACCAGTACCTGGGCGTACGCGCTCAGGTTCCCCATATTAAAAAAAGACCGTGTGTCACATCTCTCAAGTGGGGGAGAAGAGTAAATATTCTCCCCCCAGATTCTGATATCAGGTAACTTTGCATGCTTCGACTCTCAGTAGTTTTGGGGAAATGATGAAGGTAATAAAAGAAATTACTGAACTCTGAATCTTGCCAGTGAAAAAAGGGAATGAAAACAGATGTTTTTCTACTACAATAAATTGTTCTGATAAACGTGATTATTTCCAATGGCTACTCAAGACAGTTAAAATCTGAAATACTTGTGTTGACCGCCAAAGTTTGTTGGGTAAATCGGAGTAGACCATTGGCCATAAAAATCCCTGGAATACGACTGTCGTCAACGGAATAGGGAGACTGCGTTTGTCATTGTCTGACTCTGGACCTTCGGCTAAAGGGTAGAGTCTTGTCTGGGAAAAAATAGACAGCAGCCTAACCCTGCCTTGTGCAGGGTCTACGAGATATTTTTGGTCGAGCTTTAGGACTCGGATATCTGGACTTGTGCAACGTTCAGCGTCAGTGGGAGGCCGATAAATACCGAAGCGTAGGGAGACTTTTACCTCGTCTACCTACTGAGACACGACGCTGGGGAGTTGGAAATGCGATGCAGTAGAGTAGTAGACACGACAGCCGAGGGTCGTGACACAATGCCCGGCTGTAGGAAACATGATACCTTTTAAAAACATATGATACCCTGACCGAGCGTGGATTCAAAGAAGCGGCTGTGATACCTCCTCTCAACGAAGTTTTATGAAACAAATTGTCGTTTTTGTGATAGAATTATGTGTGGTTTTCACCCCGACGATTGTAACAAAATAGCCGTTTCCATAAAAGAGAACAAGCACTGTTCGAAAAGCAACGCTCTGTCCTAAGCTATGAAGGCACGAACGGATTCTGTTACGAACTTTAAAAACGCACATCAATCACAAGAATTATAAAGACCATTCATATTTCATACCTTAAAGGTAAATAGACCCTTTTAACTGGGTTCAGTATCACTGAAACCCGCTTATTGCATCTTTTCCCTTGTAATTTGCATTGTTTTGCATCCGGTGGCTTTTATTTGATTGTAAATTTGATCTTTTTTCTACAACTTCAACTGAGCCGTATTTTAACAAGAATTGTTTACTTGTCCAGAAAACCACCAAATTTGTGCATACCTACTATTTAGTAAGGTTTTATTTTATTTTAATAAAATTATTTTCGTTTTATATCTCACTGAGTATTTCCCGTCATTTTTACTGTGTGCTTTGTTATCACTTGATTTAAATCTCCCTAATATGTTTTAACCGAACCCACAAATGATACAATCCTAGTTTTTTCTTTTCAAATTTTATTTTGACATCAGGAAAATAAGTAAAATATCTATTGATTTAGAAATATATACTCACTAGCTTTATATGATAAAATTTTAATTACATTCAATGTTCTAATGTTCATAGAAAAAACATTTATGCATTTAAACTAGGTACTTCCAAGTATAAGTGTAACCTCGGGTATAAAATACATTTTAAAATGTGAAAAAAATCTTTCTTGAATATTTTTTTGAGTTTCCATTCTAGTCTAATAGATTAAATTTAATATTTCCAATAAACAAAATACTTTGTGCAACAAACTGAATTGAAAGTGATTACAATTATTTTTTCTTGTTATCAGTAAATTCTATAAAATCGTCCGTATTGACAAATCTGTCAACACAGCATAATTTCATTTATCAAAGAATTTTGAAAATATATTTTTTGAAACTTTATTCGAGATTAGCTGATTTAATGTTTAATTAATCTAAATTGAAACGAATATTATTTTTAAATTAAAACTAGACCAATTAAAAACCCGTTAGGTTCTTTTTAAAAGGAGTTCATGATACAAAATAATGAAGTAACAATATTATAAATTTTATTATTAATTACACATATGTTAATTTGTACTTGCAATGTAAGTTATTGTAGTAACTATTATCATTCACAATTTATAATATTACTTCGATAAAAGGCAATAATAAATTAATAAATGTAAAAAGTTTTCAGGATTGTGAAAAAATGCCTTCCATCATACACAGAAAAATGGAAAAAACGACAAAACTTCTAACATAGTAAAATTATCAATATCATGGAAATAATTTAATACTTTGAACAATTCATATATTGATTCTACGAATAACACTTAATTTAAGTAATAATAACCCCAGGTGACAATTTATACCAATTTCAGTATTTACTGTATTTACATTATTCGGATTATTGTCCTCATTTTTGTTGCCATTTTTACGATGTTTTGGGCGTTGTACGCTCCGGCCTTTTTCAGGTGCTACGAATTTCTTTATTATAAGCACTTGGGTATATCATCCTCATCCCTTGCGTAAAGTAACTTGCAGGATTAGAGGGAGATAAGTCATGACTTCTAATCGGGGCTTTACGCCAGGAATGAGGATGGCGAACCCCAGTGATTGTAATAAAGGGTTCGGTTCGAAATTCATAGCACCCGAAGAAGGCCGGAGCGTTCAGCGACCGAAACGTCGTACAAATGGCCACAAAGATGAGGACAATAATCCGAACAATGTAAATACTGTAAATACTACCTCATCTCAGAAATATAGACAAATACCTTCAGTATTTACTTTATTATAATTTTCAATGCTGAATGTCATTACCACCAAAACAAAAACCACACACACACACACACACACACACACACACACACACACACACACACGCGCGCGTAAAAACAAACAAACAAACAAACAACAGTCATCTAAACAGCAAAGTATGAAAACAGAATCATATTTGAAATAAATAGAATGGATGCCTCATTTTTGTGCGCTTCGTTTCATTTTTTTTTTCTAGATAATCTTTTAAAACAATAATTATAGTTTTAAGTATACATGTTTCTTCCTTACATTTGATTTCAAAATACGTAGCGGCCGCAAACTAGTGTGCATCTATTTATTTATTTACCATCAGTTCATGTGACACAATTCTCCATCCATACATATGTTTTACAAAGACGCACAAACATTTTCCCAATGTAACTGCCAAACAACTGATGTATTATTTGTAAATCTAGGGCTACATGAGATGATGTAGCGACCGGTATGTCTCTATTTAGTCATGAAGTATCCAAAAATGTCTGACTTCAGTTTTTCCAAACAAGTATTTTATTTTGCGTTGTTAATGCTTGATTAATTTTTTATGTATCTTCTGGATCTTGAATGGTCTTCCGCATGTGGCTGCAACACATTTGACTTGGCTACTATTTCCAACTCAGTGTTCAGAACATGTATATTTGAACATTTCCGTGTGTTAAGTTATTTTGTCCAGAAATGACTGGTCGTCCGTATATGTGTCTTTAGCAGGAAGGCATTGATACTGCGGGACTTGGTATCTGCAAAAACATTTTTTTAAGAAAATTGGTTTCCACTGAACCTGTGTTTACTACGCCAATAATAGAAATGTCAACTACCAAACACAAATGCTTGCTTGAAACAATATGATACAATTCAACCGCATGGAATTATACTAATTTAATTTTGTGAAATAGTGTCATAGGAGAATTTTCCACACATATTTAATTAAATACCCAGCAATGCCGGAAATATCTCTGAAAAAAATAACATGAGTAAACAGTAAAATACTTGGGAAAGTCCAGGTGAATACATGTGAAAAAAATAACTTAAATATCACCAAATTTATGTCTGTGGTTCTTGTTATTAAGTAGTTAATTGGATCAAAAGGCTGGGCTTACTACCACGTGTTACATGTCACGGTTTTTAAGAGTGGGTGTACTACTGGGAGGCATCTGAAGGCGCAAAAATCAAACTCAACTTAGGGATGAGAGAGACTGCGGCAATACTGAAAATATTTGGGATAGTGCAAGACCCAACACCATAAAAATATATGAAAACTGTTTCTCTCATAAAATATATGTCCAACGGCGTAAATGTTGTTAATATTCAATGTTCATGTAAATGCGAAAATGTGCATATCTGAAATTAGTCACTACCACAACGAAGAGCAGCTTATGAAAAGGTGTGTCCGATATACTTGATCATAAAAAGTGTATAGGTAGAAAAATATTCCTACATGCTTCATAAAATATGGGAAATGTGACAAATGTCATGATTTGAAAATTTGTATCAAACAACTCATAAAAATCCGTTAGTCAACTAAAAGTTGTAATTACTTTGTTATAGACAAAAAGGTTAAAATAGAGGTAAAAAGAGATAATAGATGGACGAAGTTGTTTTTATATTCAACTTTTTATATTCGAAATTGTTTTTATATTGAATGAACACGTGGACGAAGAAAATATTCACACGTAAAATACACTAACAAGATAGACTGAGATGCATTTAATGTAAACATCGTGAAGTCCCTAATTAAAACGTCAAGAAATGGTAATTATTTCACGTTAGACAAATAAAAGTTTGTTTTTTTAACGTTTATGAAACTTTCATTGACATTGCATTCTTCGTTCTGCGCTGACAGTTACAGTGATGAAAAATACGTGCGGAAATTGTATTTCATTGACACGTTGGGAAAGTAGCTAGTTAACATTTCGTTCTTTTTAACGCCGTGAACAAAGGATGCACCTTCCCACTGGCAATTCTAAACAGAACTAGAAAACCTGCCAGGATTCATTATTGACGGCCACAATCTTAATAAGATATTCAGATGACACAGTGTTGATAGCAGACACAGAAAGGAAACTACAGAACTTTCTACAAAATGTAGTAACGGAAAGCAAGACGAAAGGACTAAACACAAACTATGTGAACGCAGCATGCATAGTCATCAGTAAAAAGATGAACCCAAAATGCAAATTACAGATCGGGATACCAAAATCATGCAGGTACAGAAATTTAAATATCTTTGCAAGTTTTCTGACATAGGACGGAAAGAGCGTTACTGATATCCAAAGACGTATTGGGATGGCCAAAGACGCTTTCCTAAAACTAAGCAGGGTATTAAGAGACAGGATTTCGTTGGAAACAAAGAAAAAAGTACTGGCCTGCTATGCGATATTTTTTTTTTCTGTATGACAACGAATGCTGGATAATCTCCTCAAAGATGAAGAAGAGACTCGAAACAACAGAAATATAGTTCTACAGAAGGATGCTGAGGATACCATGGGGCAAACACGTGAGAAATTAAGATGTTTTAGAGAGAATGGAAACAAAAAAGAAACATATTTAACATCATAAAGAGCCAGTTGAAATTCCTGGGACACATAACGAGAAGGGAGGGCTTAGAAAATCTGATACACACAGGGGAAAGCAGCGCGTGACATTCTTGATGGGCTTGAGGAAATGGATAGCAGAACAAGGTTTGGGAGAAATAGTAGAAAGACAAAAGTTATTAAAACCTACAAGGGATAGGAATATATGGATTCCCACGTCTTGGAAGGACACGGCACATATAAGAAGGCGAAAAACAGTTTATGTAGGTAGTTTTATGCCAGAAAGGAAAGATTACAATTCTCTCGTTTTATCTGTCGCTTTGCCATTGCTGAAATGTATTTTATATTTGCTTGCGTATTCATATCGTGACGTCAATGAGGGTAAAATAATAATACCAAATGTTCAACAGTTAATGGGTGATAATTATATCACATGTATGGTAAATAATATCGCATCGTGGTCACCAGTGTAACGGGAGTGAGCTAAGGAAGAATAATTTATTGTCCCATTGTATTTCTATCGTTATGGGCATTATCATAACTGTGATATAATAACACCTTAATTCACGGACGGAATGGAATGACACAAAAGAAAAGGAATAACAAACATGCTTTGGTCTCAGAGAGACTTTTATATTGCTAAGAAAGCCACACAAAATTATATTCATATCCACACATATCCCACCACAGAAAATTATATATCCCATCTATTTGTACAGCAAAGTAGAGTGTAAGGAGAAAAAAACAGGAAGTGCCTTACATATGGAGTTTGAAGAAGCCATGTTTAGGACTCCAGAATCAAAAGGGCAGGATTCATCTATGTCCCATGGCAGGAGATATTCCACGAACAGGAAAAATCTTGGGGTTTCCCGAATTGAAGACTGCAAACTGGAGTTTCATTCTATATCAAGGAAAGATATAACCAAAAAAGAAACAGCACCATGGGCTTGTAAACCGCTGAGTGGGTGCAAATTCAACCTCTGCTAGCGCCAATAGGAGAGGTCAGTATAAAGAAGGCAAACTTACGATTTAGCTGATAAAAACAAACTGAAATTTTGCTGTTGCTTTCGTCAGTGTATGGAGTAACGTCACTCAGTGGCAGTTGTCACGCAACTGTCTTTACAACAATATATATATATATATAATGTATGTGGGTGTTTTTTTGTGCGTGTGTGAACACACACGCACAAAAAAAACGCCCACATACATTCACAGTAAGCCGAAAGTATTTGTTATTTAAATCGTCTGCACAACCACACCAGCATTGCCTGATGATGAGAATTAATCTCGAAAGATAGAAATTTCCATGTAGCAATGAAAAATTGACATAACCATATAATTATATTATATTATATTATATATATATATATATATATATAGTTCTCGTTTGTTCATTTAAGTTAAGAAGTGTCGAACCAGGTCAGTAGTTAGATGGGGGACCGCTAGCGAACACCAGATAAACTTGTAAAACTATATAATTTAACGTATGTCTAGGCAAACATAATTTTTGTTACTGCAGTGTATTTTCTTTTATTTTTCAGTCTTTCTCCAGACTCTTTTTGCTATCAAATTTGATGCTCAAATTTGATTTCGTCTACAATGTTCGGATGTGCGTTGCGGTGCAGTGGATATCGGCTCGGAACTAGAAATCGGGGGGCCGAGTTTGAATTCCAGTACAATTCCTTGCATTCACTTCTGCGCAAATACCCTTGGAAACGGTATAAATCCATCTCTTTCCTCCAGTTATGGGTTAAATAACAGGACAGTTTGGGTTCTCTAGCCTTGGCTATCAACCTGTCTACCGCAGAAAGTAATGGCAACCTACTGCGGGATAATCTTCTGCCCAGTCAGTCATGTCTCTTTCGAGATCGCCTAACGTGTATCACGCATGACACAACACAACTGACTGACTGACTGTTCACAATTTCATGTTTTGAAATTATGAATATTTTGTATAGAAAAAATATTTTGTTTTCATTTTTAAGCTCTCAAAAAATCCACAAACTCATTTTGGCCGAACGTAAACTGAAGCTGCGTAAGATAGCAGAGGAGGTGAATATATCAGAAGGCAGTGTATTCATTATTTTACATGAACATTAGTTATTGAGAAAGCTGTGGGTGCCGCGTTTGCTCACAGTCGATCAAAAAGAACAACGCGTCGACGACTCAGGTCGTTGTTTGTAACTGTTTCAACGCAACAAGAAGTTTTGTGAAAATATGATGAAACATGGTTCCACCACTTCACTCTGGAGTCAAATCGGCAGTCAGCTGAGTGGACAGCAGCAGGTAAGAGCTGTCCAAAGCGACCAAAGACGCAAACACCAGCAGGCAAGGTTTTGGTATTTTGAGATGCGCAAAGTATTTTGTTTATTGATTACTTTAAGAAAGGAAGAACCATCAATACCGAATATTATATAGCATTATTGATGCGTTTGAAGAAGGAAATCGACAAAAAAGGCCACAAATGAAGAAGAAAAGTGAGCCTTCACCAAGACAACGCATCGTGTCACAAGTCGATCGCAATGATGGCAAAACTACATGAATTGCAATTCGAATTGCTTCTGCATCCACCCTATTCTCCAGATTTGCGGTTACTGGTTGTTTGCAAACATCAAAAGAATGTTCAAGGGAAAGAGATTTGGCTCCAATGAAGAAGTGATATCGGAAAGTGAAGTGTATTCACAAATCGTTCTTCTAAAAAGGAATAGAATTGTTAGAGAAACGTTAGAATCAGTGTATTACCCTAGAAGGAGACTATTTTGATGAATAAAGTCGAATTTTGCCTAAAAGTTGTTGGTTTATTAATTAGGCCGAGATTGATTGAGTGATGTGTTATCTACATTAAAGAAAATACCATTGAAACAATGCCAAATATTTGTATAGCAGTAGTTAAGACAGGTGGTGGTTTTATTAACTAAAACAAAAATATGATACTGTTGTATGATATTTTCGTATAGTTAAGTTTTTATTTTCAAAATAAACGCATATGCACTCTTGCTATTGAGATGTTATCTTTTCCTTAAAAAATTCAAAAATATATCAGTTTAAGTTGCTTTTAAAAGAAATGCAATGTTGTGATAAACTTTTTTCCTGTAGAGTATACTTTACGGCAGTACCTAGATCGGGGATCGTTTGGAAACACCGGGTACAAAACCAGTTGAGCATGGGATTAGTAACATTATTCTGTTAAAACATAATTTTTCTGGAAATTATACCGCCACATACTTCTCAATAGAGAACTAAATGAGAAGGATATATATATATATATATATATATATATATATATATGTGTGTGTGTGTGTGTGTGTGTGTGCGTGTATTTAGGCAGCATTTTTTCATTGATGCATATTTCATTAAATAATATAGACAAGTTTTGTCGATTTATTTTATGTAAATTTTTTTCATATCGTCAGATAAACTTAATAAAGCATTATTGTAGAAAGGAAAGAAAATGACAATATTGATACATGTTTTTATTTAATCTTTTCTGAGTTTTCGGCTTGCATCAGCCATTATCAAAGATGACAATAGTGTTGGTTGTAACGGGCAGTTCGCGGACGAATGATGGTAGTAGTCGTCTAGTTTGTTTGTGTGGAGGATTGGCGAACACGTTCGTGCATGATGGAAGCGAAAATCGCATTACAGCTTGTAACGTCTCACATGACCACACGAGAGAGGGGGCGAGAAGTATTAATTACAGAAAGCCATTGGGATAACCAGTCGATTCTCTTATCTATTATTGGCATTTGAGAATGCTTGTGGAGATTTCGTAGTTAATTTTGTTCAGGTTAGGTTTCAAGTGCTTTATATATATGGCTTCGAATGTCTTTAGTTTTGTTTATTGTTTTCATGTTTAAGTATGGTTGTGTTTTCGACGAGGATTTCTCAGAATTGTGTATGTGGCCTGGTATGTTGTTTTAAATGTCTAAAGATGTTAGAATTGCCGTTTAAATGTAGTGTCAAGCGTCGTGAGAGCGAGTTTATAGTGTGACCAACATAAATATTGTTTAATCCGTTGGAGATACAACCTTCCTAAGGGCATTTGAATTTGTAAACTACGTTGTTTTTTCTTTAAATTGCTAACCGGGGGAGAAGAGTCGTTGCGAATGAGTGAGTTGGATATACTGGATTTAGAGTAGTATCTGATTAACTTAATTTTTTTCTAGGATCTGTTGTAGATATATTGGTATTTATTTATTTTTTTTAGTATATTTTCATCTTGTTTGTAGTTAGTATGCATTTGATTGCAATATAACAGATTAACATGTTTGAGATTAGTTGAGGCAGCACTGTGCTTCACCTGCTTGGTATTGAGACTTCTAAGAATGCATCTTATTTGTTCGTCTTTTGGGAAGCTATTGTTAATAAGTGTTTGTTTTATATTCTTTAGTTCACTGTAGAAAATCTGTTTTGTGGATCAATTAGTTTCTGCACGGTGTATTAGATTTTTATAATTTCTATTTTGCAGTAATATGGGCATTCGCTCTTGTATTTATGCTGGTAGGGTTTTTGTATGGTGAAATGGGAAATTTGTTATTATTTGTGTTTATCAATATGTCGAGGAAGAGAATTTTGCTATTAGTGTTAAGTTCATACGTGAATTTAAGGACAGAATTATTTTGGAGTTGAAGTATTTGTGTTTTTAACTAACATAAGGATATCAACAACATATCTTAAGTAAAGGGATTGTTTTTTAATTTCTGTAAATATATTATTTTCGAGATTCGACGTGTAGAAATTGCTGAATGTCGGACCCAGTACTGAACCCATTGAGACTCCATCACGTTGTATGTATATATTATCATTATGATCTAAGAAAGGGACTTAAATAGTACAAGCTAATAGTAGTTTCCGTAATATATTAGTTTAACCCTATTTCCGTTAAGCTCCGACAAGAACCCGAAAGAACTTTGTTGTTTTTAAAAGTTATCTGGAGAACTGATAACTCTGATTATTTTGAACATTTGAAAGCTTTGATAATTTTTAATGAAACTTCGAAAGGACTTATTTTTATTTGAAAATTGAAGGCTCTGGTATTTTTAAACGAATCCTCTCTCTGTTGCTACTGTGAACTTCGAGAATTGTACATTCTGCTTTCAGGCAACGTGTTACACATTTGGTTGCCGTGACTGAGGATACACTCTGTATTGCCGCGAAGAACGAAGACCCTGAAGCAGATTTTGTAGAAAGAACAAGTCATTGATTGCTAGTTGTATTGTTTAAAGGTCTAACCACGGGGAGGAACAGGGAATGGCAGGTTCGGAAGTAGACAATAGAGAACACAGACTGTCCGAGGGCTTGCGGAGTCTTTTGGGGAAACCAAGGGTGCCGAGCTTTGAGAGGGAGGTGAAAGTGTTAAAAAGTTGGTTAGCTGCCGTAGATAAAAGTCAACTAGTTTACGGGTCGGCTGAGAGAAAGACGGTATGGTGGAAAGTGTTTGGGAAGAGGAGGATGAGATGCCCCTCTCCCAACTCCGAGAAAAATGGAGGAATGAAAGAGTATTGGACTGCCATTTGACAGAGAATGAGGAGGTCCAGAGTCCACAGTCGAAAACGTCTGGATTTTTAGACCGATTATTAAAAGAACAACCGGCGGTAGCACTGGCCAAAGAGAGCCAGGGGGTGTGGTATAAAAAAGAAAATTGTGATACACAAGAGCGAAAGCTAGGCACTGGGACCTAGAAAAGAATCCCACATAGATGTTTTATAGACCGAAGTGAGGTAGTAAAAGCGGCGGAAATAGTTCCCGTGTTGTTCGTGCACGAATCCGCTAAGACAATTAAAGAGAGGAAAGACAGAGCTTAAAGAGGGTAGATGTCTATTTCTGTTGGGGGGTCAAACGTGATGTGGTTGCTGAATTAGATAAAACAGTTGATTCTGTGAATAAAAAGATCCCGAACAGCGTGAGGAATGGCAGTAAGAAGGTGTTAGAAATTAGGGTTGGAGACCCTGAGTATTACGAAATTCACTGGAAGGAAGAAAGTCTGGTCAAGAGAAATTGGTCCAGTGTTATGTGTAGCCAATGATTTAAAATTAGCTGAGGTTAATAATTGAATAAAAAGAGCCCGAAACAGGATGAGGAATGGCGGGGTTAATGCCAGCAGGAAGGTGTTAGAAATTAGAGTTGGAGACCCTGCGTACTACAAAATTCACCGAAAAGAAGAAAGTCTGGACAAGAAAAATTGGTCCAGTGTCATTAGCTGAGGTGGCTAATAGAGAAATAAGTGAGCCCAAAGATCAGGAAGATAACAGGGGAAGCGACCCTGTGGAACCAGAAGGGCTGTGAATATATAAATATTATGCAAAAAAAAAAAAAAGAGTATAAAATAGCAACCCATTGCAGTGGACCCAATAATAGAATAGCGGGAGAAACTATGAAGAAGTCCAAGAATAGAAGTCGAAACTTCGTAAACTAGAAATCGAATCAAGTGAATGCAAATAAGCGATAAACGAGACTGAAGACTAAAAAGGTAATGAGCGAGAATAAAAGTTGTAGTGTTTAGATTTTACTAATAATTAATTATCGAGAAGAGAATTAAAAGCTAAAAAGGAACTGAAAGTTGAAAAGGTAATAAGAGAGAATAATTAAGAGAGAAGTTAATTGGGATATCAGGAATTTGGATAATTATACAGGAATAACGGATCCAATAGCAAAGAAATTTCCCAATATTTAAGTGTACACAAGTGTCCGGTCTGGATATGGTAGAAATACGACTACCGGGTATTCACAACGTGACTTTCTGAGATCAAAAGAACACAGTGGGGGCAGTGCGTTCGTTGTTGTAATAGACGTCTTGTGGACCAGCTACTGTGACGAGATCATCACGACTAGCGGCCCGAAAGCGTCGACATAATTGGTGCTGTTTCGACATCATCATTGCAGCAGGCTCCGTTCCCGAACCAGCAAACCAACCAGCCGGGCAGACGAGTGTCACATTAGGATTAATTTTAAGCAATATTATATATATATATAATCATCCGCAGACAGATCCGTTTCACAGCTCATCAGTTCGGTTAGACATCTGATTGAAACCCGGCCGAATTGACATCAGTCGGCGATGCTACCTCTGAGCTATGTGCGCTCGGTATCATGCATATATATATATATATATATATATATATATATATATAAGGCTGAACAAAGTGTGAGGAGTTTTTCAGTAGGTGCCATTTTCATCAGTAATTTTGTTCTACACGTGGCTGAAATTTATTACCTATTGATCTCTTTCTATATGTTTGTTGTGTGTATTGTGAATTTTTTCTTGCGAAAAAATTGGATGTGCAGTGCTGCAGTGGATATCGGCTTGCAACGAGAGATCGGAAAGCCAAGTTCGAATTCCATTGAATTCGTTGCATTCACTTACACGCAAATATTCTTTCGATTCTCTCTCCAACTATGGGTTAAATAGAAAGACAGATTTAGTTGTATAGCCTTGGTTGGCAACCAATCTACCGCAGAAAGTAATGGCAACCTTATGCCTAGTCAGTCATGTCTCTTTCACATTTAGCATTTGACTGACTGAATGAAATTTTACAAAAATTGTTTTCATTTAAAAAAAAATTTCTTAGGATAATCTATAATTTTTTAAATATCTTTATATTTTGCATTAATTTGCAGCGGCTAATTGATATTGTTATTAAATAAAAACTACTAATCATAAATAAAAATAATTACTACAGTGACCACTCATATTTTTAAAAGAATTTTGACTTTTTCTATCTATATATAAACCGTTTTTTTTAAATACGGGCGTCCATACACGACATTATCAGAAATTAAGAGCGGTAACTATAGTAAATCTAATATTTATTGGCAATTTTCCAACATTTCCTCTGCGAGAATCTTCTTGATCAAGACTACAAAGTCAAAGTACAAAAAAATTCAATAAAATAATAGAATGATTAAATATTTAAATTTTTTAAAATTATTATTTGGTATGTTGGATTAGCCTAAAAGCTATCCACCCTATTTTCAGTTAGATATCTTTTGGAACAGTCCAATAATAATATATTGACCAATCACGGTTTAATAATGTGTTTCCTAACATTTTATTGGTTAAGATACATTTGGCGCCTAAATTCAACAAGTCAATTTAGATCCACTTTCTGATTTTCAGAAAGTATAAAAGGAGCAGATTTTTTATTCAACACCAGTGAACCTTAAATGTCGAGTTTACTCACAAGTCTTTTTCGTCTGTTTATACGAAAATTACTTTTGGAAATTTTTACGTGAATCCTTGTTACCCTTGAGTACGACGTTTTTGTCTACAGTGTTTTATTGTCTTTATTGTTCGTCTGTGTTTATTACTGGACTGTTTAAAAAAATTTCTTTGGGGTTGCTTCGTCTCCCCAACCGTCTACTTCTTCGGTGAGTATGCCGATGGTGACTTCTCCACCGTCGGCATGGAACAACGTTCCTGCAAAAAAAGACGCCACATATTACCAAGCAAGGTTTGCAGGAGAAATTTAAGAAATACATTGTGGGAAACGAGCTGATTGTCATTCCCGAAGTCATCGATGTAATATCTGTAAGAACGGTCTCCCTGACGACGTCGGACCCAAAAACGTGTAAGTTTGTGGGCGTCAGCAGGGAAAACATAGGGGTGGCCTTGAAATATCTAAAAATTGTCCCCAAAGTGCTGGCACGACGGTCTTGTGCTATGTGGGTCATTCTTCTTAGCACGGAAGAGGAGGCCAAAAAATTGGCCTGCACAACTTTGACTGCCAAAGCAATTAGGTTCCAAACGGAGTATATAGGCACCAAGCGGACCCGAGTTATTATCAACGGCGTGCCGCTTGGAATCTCGGAGGACCACATTGAGGCTTAGTTTGCCCAGTTCGGAGCAGTGGAGGAGGTGGCTCGTGTCAATAGTAAAGCGGGCGTCCCCACGGAGGTTGTTGCAGTACACGTGGTCGTGGACAGAACAAGATTTTGAGGATGTCTGATGTTTTGATTTGTGGAGGCCGGAAACTTTTTGTGGCGGTGGAGGGGCAAAAGCCGCATTGTTGGCTTTGCGGGATGGCAGGCCATGTGGCCAAAATGTGCCCCGCAAAAAAACAAAATGCCGAAGGGCAGACTCTAGCAACACCGGTGACACCGGCAACACCGCCGGTGTCAAAAACACAAGCAACCGGAGGTAAAAAGGGCCGAAACTACTGAGTCGACGGAAGTGGTGAAGAAGGGGAAGAAGGCGACATTCCCCTCTTCCACAATCTGAGAAGCCTCCGTCCCCGGTCAAGGAACAACAGAAACAGCAACAGCAAAAACATCAAAAACAGCAGCAGCAGCAACAACAAGAACAACAACAACAACAGGAGCAACAGCAACAACAACAACAACAGCAACAGCAACAACAACAGCAACATCAGGAAAAAATGAACATTAACGAAATGAGGACGGGAAGAGAAGGTAGAAGTTCAAAAAAGAAAGGGAAAGTGGACGAAATCGAACGTGGCAGGGCGGAACGGGTCATGGTTGCCACCAAGGCACAATCCGCCCCTGCATCCCCTGTAAAAACAACAGCCGTAAAGGGGAGGTGTCAGTCCGCATCCCCAGTCAGAATTACCTCCTCTCCTTCCCCCACAACCCCTTGCAACCAGTAACTTGTTTTTCCCCACACTATTCCCTTCCAGAAAATCTCTACTCATCCTGAATTCCCCTCTTCCCAACTGGAAACACCCTCCCCTAGCAATAGCAAACCCTCCCCTAGCAATAGAGAAAAGAAAAAGAAAAGGGATAATCCCTTTAAAAGAGTGGATATTTGTCGAATAGACGGGTCGGCTTTAGAGAGGGACCTCTCCTCTAAGAAAAGAACCCTGCTAAGGCCACTATTTAAGTTGACCTCGATCGACAGTAAGTCGGTCGAGAACCCAACCAATTTTCCGCGAGCCCCCGGCGTTTTAGCACTCGTAAGGAATACCGGGGGCAAATCTTAAGGTGTGGGACTTAATCCAGGGAGCAATAGAGGAGTTCCACCCAGAAATGATGCAAACATATCAAATACTTGCAGAAACTTTCGCATTTTTGTTCTGTGAGGGTCCCTATCATCCTCCACCTTTCATTACATAGGGCTGTAAAGCTAACGTTTCCCACGGACGTTGGCGGCATTGTCCTGGACGGACGAATTACGTCCGATATTGGTATTGGTAGCCTAGGACAATACTGCTATAGATTTCCGTCCTATATGTGATCAGAAGTAATTTTTGCTTTCTCGTTTCAGGTTTAAAAGATGTCAATTAAGTTAGCCAGCTTGAATGTAAAGGGCCTCAGGGATCGGAGTAAGACTGCTCGCCTGCTTCGGGACCTTTTGTCCTTCGGTGTGGATGTCACCGCGATCCAAGAGACTCACTTTGTTTGCAAGGCCGAAACCTGTGTGCAGTCTAACGATTTTGTCATCTATTCAGCATATGGGAACCGGCTGGCCAGAGGCGTTTTTTTGCTGGTTAAGCGTACCCTGGACACAAAGGTGGATCTTATCCATCTCGATTGATCGTGGCCAATATTGCAGTGAAAAGCAATGCGTTTCGACTGGTTGCGGTTTATGCGCACAACGACCGGGAGGAGCGCGTCTCGTTTTTTCGGTAGTTGGGGCCCTTCCTGGTGGACTCAACGCGACTCGTCTTAGTGGGGGACTGGAATGCCATCCTGGACCCCAAGTTGGATAGAGGATGAGGAGCTAGAGGGAAGGCACGTGATCGTAGCTTGGTTGATCACATCGAAGATTTTCGATCTTGTCGATCACAAGGGTGGGAAGATGTGGACGTGGGCTAATAGCTGGCCTTCTACCTACCTTGATAGAATGTTAATTCGCGAAGCCGACATAGATCCTTTAGATTGTCCCACGTTCCACTGGTTAGGCTACTCGGACCACAAACTTGTTTGTGCCCGGGTAGATTTAGAAAATAGGCCTAGAATGGCTGGTTATTGAAAGTTCAACGTGTCCTTACTGGACAGGCAGTGCCAGCTCATTAACTGGGGAGTCATTGGGAATAAGTGGTGGGAGAATCTTATTAGTATTATACTTAGAATAGTATTAGGTCTTTCACCACCAAGTTTAGCAAACGGCTCAAACTAGATAAGGCTGACAAGGTGAAGACAATTAGAGCTAACTACTCCTGGGCGGTGGCTGGTGGGAATCCCCTAGAGATAGCCGTAGCTATGGAGGCCCTGGAGCGGTCGAATAGCGATCGTTACATGGGCCAGATAATTAGACATAGGTTAAGCAAGATGTCTTCCGAAGCTGTGAACATAAGCGCAGAACTGCGCAAGGAAGAGATTCGCCGAGGCAGCGACCGGTACATTCGAGAGGGTCGCAACCCGGCGGGACATATTCTTCGGTCGACTGACGACATGTGCGAGGCGTTTCAGCGGCATTTCGAGATCCTGTTTACCAAGGAGCCTGGTCTCTGTGATCAGGAGTTTCGTAGTTATTTGGCTGACTTCCCCCGGCTTTTGCCAGCTGATGCAGATAGCTGCGAGGGAGAGATTACGGAGGGCGAAGTCTACGCGGCTTTGAAGAAGGTCGGCAGAGACAAATCGCCGGGTCTCGATGGTTTGCCCTATGAATTGTACTTGAGGCTGTCGCACATCTTTGTCCCGATTTTGACTGTCGTGTTCAACAACTGGTTCCGGCAGGGGTCCATCCCCAACCGGTTCACCAGGGGTGTGATCATGCTGTTGAGAAAAGGCAAGGATGTGAGGAAGGTGTTAGAGGGCTACCGGCCCATAACTCTGCTAAACACAGAGTTAAAGATTTTGGCCAAGATCATGCAAAATCGTTTGCAATTAATTGCCGAGTCTCTGTTGGGACTTGATCAGACTTGTGCTGTGAAGGGCCGAACAATTCAGAGCAACCTGCGTCTGATATGCACGATCATAGAGGGGATAAAAGACGACGAACAAGCTGCGCTAATCAATTTGAATTAGTCCAAAGCATTTGATAGGGTTGACCATCGTTACCTGGCGGCTGTCCTGCAGGCCGCTGGATTCGAAACCAACTTCCACGGCTGTGATACAGGTGAACCGAAAGTTGTCGGGCGTTCTGGCGCTGTCTAGGTCGGTCCGACAGGTTTGTCCACTGTCGCCCCTACTTTATGCTACTGGACAGACGGCCCGGCCCGCATTCTTGGAGTGTGGTTTAGGTTCGACCTCCAGTTGGAGAAGAATTGGTCTGAAGTACGTCGGCCGAGATTTAGCGTCGAAGGAATTTATCCTTAAAGGGTTTGGCTGAGGCGTGTGCTACGTACGTCTTTCCCATTATCCTTCACCGGTTGTCAGTACTTCCACTTTGCTAACGGCGTAGGGAGGCAATCGAGCGTTTGCTATTCTCCATTCTGTGGAGAGGACGAAAATACTACGTGGACAAACGTGTCTGTTACCAACGTCCGTGTCATGGGGGTCTGGGAATGCCGTACCTGATGGGCTACAAGGTTGCGTCTAAGTTGGTTTTTCTCAGGCGAGCGATTTTGGAAGACTCATTGCTGAGAGGGATAGTGAGGGACATGTTCCCTAGCCTTACTATCACTCCCCTCCATCTCGAGGCGGTTCCGTAAGCCTCGAGGGCGATCGAGTTTCCTCCTCGAATATCTGGCGACCCTACGGGCCATTCCACGGTCTAGTGACCTTTCACAGCTTAGGAGAGTCTTCTATCGTGGGTTAGTGGAGGGCGTCGTGAAGGATTCATTACGTGATGTGCTCCGCTTGTCGGAGGATGAGTTTCGCTCGTTCTGGTCTTGGGCGCCAGGTAGCAATTATCTCAGTAACTCTGAGTTTTCGCTCACCTGGCGATTGGCTCGGAATCGGTTGCCCCTCAACGACAAGGCCTTGATATGGGGCCTGGCGGATTTGCCAGATTGTGAACGCTGCAACCTTGGTTTGGAAGAAACTGCTTTGCACGCCTTCTACCATTGTTCGCGGGTTCACCCTCTATGGGACCGTGTCGGCGAGTTGACTGCTTGTATCGCGCCGCGAGATCTTGTGCTCATTGATCGTGCATTTGCCTGCGACAATGTGTCTCCCCCATTTTCTGGGATGAAGCGTATGGTGTTTCTGTCGCTGCTAGTCACGGCTCGAATGGTGATTTGGACGATGCGAACGGAGGAAGCCTTGCGAGGTCAGCGTCTTTCACATCAGTATCTGACCCGATATTTTGAGCATCAGCTCAAAATAAGGATTAGAACTGATTGGAAACGTTTGACTTCGGCAGACTTCAGCAAAAGGTGGGTAAATGTGGCAAGCGTGGTTCGCGTAAACGGGGCTAGTCTTGATTTTCTCATTTAGACCTGCTGGTTACATCGGGGTGGATTCCTTTGGAACCCTCCCCTGGTTAAGATAGCTTTCCTTTGTCTACGTAGTTAATGTGAATGAATGTGTTCCTAGCCTGTACCCGGCTTTCTCTTTTGTTATGATCCAAGTCGAGATTCTCAACGTCCCCAGTTTGTTTTGGCTTCCTTTTTATCTCGGCTGGTTCAGACTTTTATGGTCCCATTCCATTAATTATTTTACACCCCACTCCCTTAGCGAGTGTGCTTCTTGATTTCGCCGGTTGGCGGAATACAGCGGCCACTCTTTTTCTGGGATGGACGGGTCTTACTAACATTGTTTATTATTTTGTTTTAAAAAATTTGTTGTATTTTTAGTTTGTTTTTGCGTTCATCCCCCTCCCATCATTTCATTTTTCATTAAATTCATATTGTATATAAATACATTTTTATTGTCATGGGTTTTTTCCCCCGTTTTTAGGTGCCCCTTGTAAATATGTTGTATTGTGGTGTATGAAGGATTGGGAGATGATGGATGGATTCTTGTGGTAAATGTGCAAATTGTAATGAGTGATTGGGTCGTGATAGACCAACTTAACTTTCGAGCGCATTGCAAACACTAATTTTTCTACAGCGCTTATTAGGATTCTTTGTTCACTCATTTCAACAACCCAACAACAAGTGAGAACTTTGTCTATTTTCTCCAAAGAAGCAAATCACTGACTCTTATATAATTTAATTTCTTGTAATCACTTATATTATGAACACTTATACTTTCTTGTTGGTTAACATCTTTTAAGGAATATAAGATTTATTTAAATTATTCACTACTTGTACGAATTACTTTCTTGAGTTCTTAAAAAGTGAATTTTAAACGAATTTACACAAGTTAAAACGAAAAAAAATGTTCATGTAATCCTATACCAAGGTACGTAACTCAACCTTTTTGCCCACAATATTCTGTTATTAACATTTCTGTTAATATTACATATATCATTACGTACACTTTGTTTGGAACATTCTCACAGAGACTTTATCTTAATTGAACTTTCTTATTATTACACATTTCTTTCAATAGTCCTTGATCGACTAATGTTGTGTACATTAACCAGTTCAATCTTCATCTTTTCGACACTCCTTGTCGATATATTTTGTGTACCACATTCATTCAACTTTGTTGTTATTTTACATAAAATTAATTGTTATTTTATTGCATCTCATTTGTTCATCTTGGTTATTTGAAACTTTTGCTTCGTATACCATTTGTTCCTATAAATTGTTTGAGGATTTGGGAAAGAACACGTGCAGCCTAATCCAACCAAGTTCACACATTCAAGCTTCTGATACATGTGTAATTTAACATTATTATCTCAACCCACAAATACTCAACGGGTAGTTAAAAATATACAAAAAATAGATTTAAGTTGTATTCGTCATGTAATTTTATGGCAATTATTCCCATTTACATAAATTAGCTAAACATCAGCTGTAGATAAATGTTAACACCTCACAAAAATGCCCAATATCTGTAAAAAATGTTTTTCTGCGATATTTTAAACTAAAAGTAATATTTGTTTCAATTCAGAATAATTAAACTTTAATTCACCTGATTTTTCTCAAATAACGTTTCAGAAAAGTACGTTCTTTTTTTTTTTAAGGTTTTTAATCAAGAGAATTATGTTGTTTTGAGAGATTTGTCAGTATGGACAATTTTTTAGATTTTTACTGATGATCAGAAAAATATTTCCAATCTATTTAAATTCGGTTTGAAACACATCAATATATTTTGTACAGTGGAAATATTAAATTTTATTTATTAGCTTGGAATTAAAACTAAAATAAAAATTTCAAAATTTTTCATATTTTAGAATCATATAGGTAGCATTTCTTTTTAGCGGGAAGTACCTACATTTAACATTTCAAACAACGCAGATGATCTTATAGAAAACTTTCAATTTGACGACATGGTATTTAAACATTAATGAGTCATCTAAATATAAAAAGAGAAAAAGACATTTATGTATGTGAGTGCGCGTATATATTTGTGAATACATGTGAGCATGTGTGTCTGCGGGTAGGAAGTAAGATAAGTACGAAATAGAAAGAAGAGAAGAAACAGTTTATCTGTGTGTGTGTGTGTGAGAGAGAGAGAGAGAGAGAGAGAGAGAGAGAGAGAGAGAGAGAGAGAGAGAGAGAGAGAGAACGAGAACACTGGCACGCTTTAGCACCTCGGCCGACGTACGTGATGGTATGCGCGCATAATCTACCCAGATTAGGTAAACGTATGCATAACTTTCTTTTACAATTAAAAAAAAAATGGGTCATTCACTTTAATCC
The DNA here is from genome assembly GCA_037127315.1 of Ascarosepion bandense. Classification (NCBI taxonomy): domain Eukaryota; kingdom Metazoa; phylum Mollusca; class Cephalopoda; order Sepiida; family Sepiidae; genus Ascarosepion; species Ascarosepion bandense. Next base: position 718,852 of record JBBBDQ010028816.1, read on the forward strand.
AGATGAATGAAAATACATTTCTTTTTGTGGATTAATCTCGAGGTTGATGCATTTAGATATTTTGTGTGTCAGCTTTACCTCCCAGGTTGTTACATTTACATAAGTGGCTACGAAAAAGTATTTCCTTAAATGAAACAAAGTTTATTTTTTTCACTTGGTCAAGATGCAGCGCTGGAAAAATAAAGTAGGACTTTTGCCGATCAAAACAAATTTAGGTACTTTCACACAATTGCCGAAAAAGCAGCATAGCTCGATGTTAAAAGGGTCAAACTTAAAAACAAAGCTATATTATCAAAATGTTTATGCTATTATTAAAAGATCAAATTTTGTCATTATTTTTTACAAAAATTAATCCTTTGAAACACGTTCGAAATTTCAGTTAATTTTTTTCCGTCAAAGATTCAGCCTGTTTGCGTAATGTTACTACTATTGAAAACGTAATATTACGCTCGTCGTTTTTTGGCGTTGAAAGACACATTGATTTGAAAATTCTTGCAAAAATCAACTAATTGTTTGATATTTGATGAAACTTTCAGGACTTATTCACAAATGAATGAATTTATTTATGCAATTATTATTTTTAGAAAATGTTGGCAGAAATATTTTTTAACACTTGTTAACCCCACTCCAATTAATTCCATGAAACTTCTAGAAATACATTATCTATATACCATTTTTTAATTAGTTAAATGCAGGACTCATTTGGGGCATGGAAATCATGTATTTTTTTTTATTTACGAAACCATTTTTCCGAAAATCTACTCCGAATAGTAAAATGAATAAATGCATTAAAACTACGCCACATTTCATTTAGATAAACTTTTAATTGATTTTATGTAATATAATTTAAGGATATCATATTGTGAAGAAAAAAAATTCGATAAATAATGACTTTTTATAAGAATTGTTTTTGTTTGCCCTTTGGTGATTTATAAATAAATCTTTTAAATTTCTTCCAGTTATTCAGTTTCTTCGGTTATTAATTTATTGATTTACAAATCGAAAATTGAAAAGTTTAATATAGAATTAAAATTTTAAAAATAATTTTTGAATTATTTTATTTATGTTAAACTTCACATATTTTTTTACTATGGAAACTTATAAGAGATTTATCATGAAAAGGTCACGTGTTTCAAGGATTGTTCCTCTTACGCAATGTAAATTTGTGTAATGTCATTTTTTGGTCACGATAATTCCAGATGTGCGAACTGATTTGTGACAGGAGTTATCATCGCCTACTTGAAAGGTCACCTAGTCAGACCTTTTTGATTAAGAAATACTTTTATTCTAAATTTCATGCCATAAACAAGTAATATTTGTTTCAAATCAGATTGATTTAACTTTAAATTTGCTAATTTTTAAAAAATAGCGAGTGAGAGATGTATATTTTATTTTTCCAAGAGTTTTAAAGCCGAGATTTAAGTTTTGTCTACATATGTGTCAATCGCTCAAAACTGGCCAAAAAATTAAAAATTAAAAAAAAAATCCCTCGAGTTTAGATTCTAGTGAATATAAATTCTATTTGAAATACATCCGAACATTTTGCTTACTGGAAATAATAAATTTAGTCATTTAACTTTCAATTAAACTAAATTAAAGTTTCAAGAAAACGTTTTTTATTTTTAAAAATTCAATTTAAAACTTAGGTATCGAAAATAAGTGGAGGTATCTAAACAGATTGTGTAAAATTTTAAACGAGCTGCTACAGTTGATGATAATAATAATAATAATAATAATAATAATAACAACAATTTGTAAATTGTGCGCTGTGTAGAACGCGTTGAAGAGCAAGGGAGTCTGTCGGTGAATGTGATTATGCTGGCGCATTGAGAATAAAAATAGAAACCTAACGATATATACCGCGCGTATTGTCTACTGTGGTAAATACAAACTGGCGAGAGCAGAAAAGTGGTCTGGACATAAACCACCCGCAGTAATATAAGATGCGAGTGTAAAGCTGCTCTGGGATTTTGCCATGCGATCTAATTGAAGTACTGGATCGTTCTCAACTACCCTTACAAGAGTAAGGGTAGTCGAGAAAGAAAATGAGAAAGACGAAAGATATCAAGATTCGGGAATTGTTTTAACAGAGGGCGGAAAGTGTTACACTGAAATCTGAAGGCGTATTGCGATACCCAAAGCTGAATTGCAAAAGCTAAGCTGAATACTGAAAAATATAAAATCTTTACTAGAAACAAGGAAAAGGGTAGCAAACCGTTATGTGATCACTGTATGGCAGTGAACACTAGACGATCATCTTAAAGACGAAGAAAAAACTTGAAGCAACACAAATGTAGTTCTACAGAAGGATATCATAGATTAAATATGTGAGCAACGAAAAGAAAAATTATATTAATACCAGGAAGAGACAGTTGAAGTTTCTAGGAGACATAATGAGGAAAGAGGACTTGGAGAATCTGATGCTTTACAAGATCGATTGAGGCCACAAGAGACAGCGGAAAACAGCCCATGACATACTTAGTGAGCTTGTCTGAATTAATGGGGAAAGAAAAACATTTTTAAGAGCTACAAGAAATAGGAAGTTGTGGAGAGTCATAATCGCATACATCCATGGGGACACGACACATAAAGAAGAGGATCAAGATTTAAAACATGATACAGCACACTTGTGGAGGATTGAGGTCAGTTAATTACCGTACGTGATATACGCTTGGGTGATGTCTCGAAAGAGACATGACTGACTAAGTAGAAGATTTTCCCGAAGTAGTTTGCCATTATTTTTACCGGTTGACAACCAAGGCTATAGAACCCAATCTGTCCTACTATTCAACGCATAGCTGGAGGGAGAAGAGCTGGATTAATAACTTTCCGATGAGTATTTGTGCGTAAGTGAATGTAGACAGTCTTAATGTTGTTGTTTGGTGCTCTTGGAAGAGTAAAATTCAAAAATGGCTGCGTAAATTGGAGCAGTGATTCGAACTGAGTTGCTTCAGTAAAACGGTACTTTTCCAAAATTCTGAGAAATGTTTTTGTCATTGTAGAGAGGTGGGGAAATGACAAGGACCTATAAGCATGATTTTCTAACCCGTTCTTGATCGTTAAATTACAGAGTAAGATCTGTATGAGAAAAACAAGCTGAAAATAAAAAAAAGGCCAATGACAATATCAAGAATTCTAGTTGAAGTTGGAGTCTCATTGAAGGATTCATTGTAGAAATACAAAAAATGTACTCACATATATGGACCACAAATTACGAATAATGTTATCTATGTAACATGTATGTGAACTAGATTTGTTTTTTTTTATTACATAGAATGACGAGTGGAAGATGTCATGAAGCCATTTTTGACCATAGATCCTTGGTTGGGATCGGGAAGGAAATGTGTATACAACAGAAACCAAAGGAAAAGATAATAATAATAATAATAATAATAATAATAATTTATTTAATTAAGTACAAAAAACAAGCAAATTAAGTGGAGAAAAGTCATACCCTTCGCTCGTCTTAGGTTATTGGTTATGACCCAGCATCTGACTGTAAGACAAGTACAGGTTTAAAATATTTTTTTAATAATAATAAAAATATAGATGTTTTTTTAGAATTTTATGCTAATCATACAAGGTTTGTTCAGAAAGTATCCAACTATTATGAATTTCTCGAGAACCGATTGTGCGGCCTTGATGTAATTAGACATGTTGCTGTGCATACGTGAATAGACTCTATTTCAGTAGTAGTTCTAAAAGCAGCGGTAAACAAAATCTACGCATGTAAATCACGGGTCGTTATTACTTGTAAAAGGTGAAAAGAAATGGAAGACAATTTAAGGCAATCAATATTTTATGTTTTTGTTTTTACATAACTTATTAAAAAAGGCGATAAAAATACACATTATGCATGCAGCAGAAAGAAGACACGTGTGTGCGCGTGTGTGTGTAAAAGTTCAGTCACTAAGAGGAAAGATATCGCCATACCGGGACAAGGTCCGGTTGATGATGCCCCTATTGCATCCTAGAAGAAAAAAAGAAAGAAGACAAGGAGTATCAAATTATACTTAATATATAGTTTTATAGTTGCTTACCTAACGACGTCTTGGCGAATCTGGCGAAGCCACGAAGAGGTAGCCCACAACACTCTACTCTATATTTACTCAGTCGGAAGTGTAACACTATTGAGTGGGCTTGGGTACTGAGTGACCATCGCATTTATCATAACACTGTGCTTCCCTATTGTTTACGTCCAGTGCAGGGACATTTTTCAATAAATCACATCAACCAGGTATGTTAGTCATCATCCTTATCTGTCTCACAGGGACGTCTGGTTTTACTTCAAGCTAAAATCGCTGTTGAAAATGCCAGAAGAAATTTCAAGGTATACACGCCAAGGCAAGTAATAGAAATCCCTAGAAAATTTTGCACTGTTTCGAAGAGTAGAATTATCTTTGGAACAATTGTCAGCGGTTAAAAAGTGAGTGTTTTGAAGAAAAATTAGGCATCGTTATCCTCGTTAGATAGGTTATTATGTCCGTAAACACAAGATCGCTACGGATTTTCTGAACAAAAATTTCAATCAGACACATTTTATCGGGGATTCTAACGAAACTCTTTATATAAAAAGTTTTGGTTATTATTTTCCTACCTTTTTAATCCTTTCTCTCTTCCTTCTTTAGGTTTTATACCTGATCCACGTTTGGAAAATCATGTCTGTTTTGATTCTTCAGGACTGACTTGGTAGAGTAATTCCTGAAGTAGGCTGCCATTATTTTCAGTGGTAGAGCGGTTGCCAGCCAAGGCTATAGGACCGAGTCTATCCTGCTATTTAACTCATAGTTAAGGGAGGGGAAAAGAGATTTACAACTTTTTGCAAGTGAATGTAACAAACTAGACTGGATTTGAATTTGGCTCACCGATTTTCCCTATAACCACACTAATCCCATATCCAAGCTGACGGACATGGTATTCCCAAGTGGTCACCCATCTATTTACTGGCCAGGCTCAACGTAGTTTAACTTATGTGATTGGACGAGAAACAGTGTTTTATAGCCATAATTATAAACACTAATAATCCTACCAATTATCATTTGATCCTTATTCAGTGAGCCTTTACTGTGGCCTTCAGCCAAACTAAACATAAAGCTATACAAAAAGTAAATATTAGTGCATATATACTTGAACCTACCTAAATGCTCTGGAATTAATCAATGCTGCTTATATTTATTTATAAGCGTGCATACTTGACGTTAAGCAAATACCGAAGATACTATATACGGATAATAAAGCACTAGTTTATCCCATTCTTTTTTTACACAAGTTACCCATTGGTCAAAGCATGAACTATCTCTTCACCCATCAGTGTCCAGTTAAATAGCAGACACGGCTCTCTACCTTGGAAAGAACAAAAACAAAATCTGAATTCCAAACCTTGGAAAAGGTAACAGGAAACCACTACGAATTTTCCCAAGAATGCATTACAATTCACAGATGATGAAGAAAATATAAATAATCACGCATTAATATATATATATATATATATATATATATATATATATATATTATAAATGATGTTTTAGAACTTGTACATAATTTCTTCTATATATATCCTCTTCCCTACAATCATATGTTTGTTTCAGTGTTTGGATTTAAACACTTCCTCAGGGGAAATAAAGGTTTGGAATCATTCTCTGTTTATATTTGGTTCGTTGTTGTCGTGGGGGTTGGTTGGGGTTATTGGTAATTAAGTGAATGTCTCGTTTTGATCGTTAGACTTTTGAGGAATTTGGTGTGTAAGTGTGAAATTGTTGATTAATGGTATTATCTGTTGGAATGTATGTTTTATCTTTTTATCAGTTGGGTATATCTTTTGGTTAGGATTTCTAAGGGGGCGCTGTTGAGTGGTCATTTTTATGGTCGGCTATCATTTAATTGGTTGATTTCTGCTGTTAGTGGACCTAATTCATGCATTTACTTTGATCCTGTGTCTAGGTTTTCATAGACGTGATAGGGGTGGGGTGTTTTTTCTTTCCAATTTAGATTTTTTCGGTATATATATATATATATATATATATATATATATACATACATATACCCCTCTTCTCCTCTTTCTCCCTTCTTTTTCTTTCTCTTCTTCTTTTCCCCTTTCTCTTTTTTTCTTTTCTTCTTTTTCCTTTTATTCAAGTTTGGAGTATAATTGTATTTAGGCGAAGTTATTTCAAGAAATCTAAATTTGTATTTTTTGGGAAGTAAATGCGAATTAGCGTTTTATTAGTTTTTTGTATAAAGTTGTATGTTTAATCTTAATTTTAAGTTTAGAGGGTCGGTTTTTTCTTTTAATTTTTCTTTTCTTTTCTTTTCTTTTTCTTTATTTATCTTCTTTTTTCTATAAATTATCGTTTGGAATCTTATTTATTTCTTTTAATTTTTTAATATATTTTATTTATTTAGAAATTTTTGCGGGTATTAGATCTTATTTTAAGGATTTATTACATCGATTTTTCTGTAGCATTTTTTATCTTTTATAATAATAAAAATATTTATTCAAATTCATAGTATTTTTTGGGATGATTGTAGGGTTAGATCTTACGTGTGCTTACAGTTTATTTTTGTGTATGATATAATTATTCTGAAGGAGTATATTTAATCTTGATTTTGAATGTATGAATTTTGATTCTTTTTCAAGTTTGGGAGCCATTCATTTAATTTTGATTTTTCTAGTACGGAATATTTTTGTATTTAAGTAAGGTTATTGCGTTAAGCAAGGTTATTGGTGTAGGCTTTAATGATAGACCTTCCTTTAAGGATTTATTGGATCGATATTTTTCTATAGCATTTTTTATCTTTTATAATGAGGATATCAATCGAACTCTTTGTATTTCTTAGCATGATTGTAGGGTTAAGTCCCTAATGTACTTGCAGTTTACTGTGGTTTCGTGTCTCTGATTTAAGAGCTTGTTACTATTTATATATTTAAGGATCTCTATTTTTTCTTGAAGGCAAAGAAAGCATGGTTCTTTTATAGATTTTGCTGTTCTTGCTTTTTTGAGAATTTTCCATTTGACCTTAGGTGTTTTATTATCGTTTTTTAATTTCCAAAAGTGTTTGGAGAGAGATGTCATGTTTTGTTTTTCTTTGTTATTGAAGGATGAGAGGTGATTGTAAAAGCGCTTTTTAAATACGTTCATAGTATTCCCAATATATATTTTTTCATCCTTAGGATTTTCTAAGGATGAAATCGAACACATATATCAGAGATTTCGTCAGACATTTATTAGCCATGCGGCATTGGTTGGGGTTTCTACAGTTACAGAGGTTGTTATCATGGGACGGACTTGTATTAGTGTTGGATTTATTTTTGCTGTGTATTTTTAATATTTTTGTGTTATGCATTTTGATTATTTTTTCTAGATTATTATAGCTTAATTTTATGGTATTTTTATTAAAGATTTTGCTTAGAGGGTTATTTTTGGGAAAGTGCTTCTCTATTAATTTAAGAAATTTATGTCCCAGCTTGAAATTAACTGATTGGTTGAATGGAGGGTTATACCATATTATTTTCCTGCTTCTATTTCTGCTTTTTGAACTTTTGAATTTTTCCACAAAACTGATTTTTGATGATTTATATCCGCTTTCATTAAGGATTCTATTATAAATTATCTTGTGCTTATCAAATATCTCTTTGTTGGATGAGTGTGTGTTAATGCGACGTTCAACTGATGATGGGATGTGCTTAACAATGGATGGTGGGTGATTAGAGTTGGGGTTTATATATATTGGGTTAGCGTTGTTTTTCATGTAAGGTTGGAAAGTGTTCGATACTAGGTCTAATGTTATGTCTAGGAAGTCTACTTGCTTGATATTGTGGTTAATTACTACGTTAAGGCCAAAGGACTTAAAGACCCTATGGATTAATTTTCTGGTTTTATCAACCTTACCTCCAGTAGATTTATCAATTATCATCAGTCCGTCGTCCCTATACAGTCCTATCCTGCTCATTTCTATTTCCTTATGTGCAGTTAAGTTGTACAGTAAGAATAATCTGGTTAGATCCGAAGCTTCTGCAGAATCAAGTGCACCCATTGATAAATCAAAGTTCTTCTTTGAGTTCTTAGTCCACTGTTCGTTGTTGTGGATTATAACTGATTTCCTGCAGCTCCGGATAATTCTGATCTCATCCTTTGTGATGTCCGAGTAGAACTCAGCAAACTCTAGGGCAAGGCTTAATAGGTTCTCCGAAATTGATGGGTAGAAGTCCACAATGTCAAATCGCAAAAAAGTGGCTTTATTTTTTCCACCAATTTTTTCAAACCACTCGATTACGTCTACCGTACCTTTCCACTGCGTTAGATATATACAGGGTGATCCCACTCAAAAACAGGGAACCCATAAATAGTGCAATAAATCCTACAGAGGTCCAGTTATTTTTAAGAAACTTGATGGACTTACACTTCAATCTGTGTATGATCATTCCACAAAGTTTTAGTTCAATTAGTTATTTTGCATAAAAATCATAATCTTTCCCAAATGTGCCCGAAATGGTCTTCCGCTGTATTGGAGCACACTTGCAAAATTGTCCTCGGGCACATTCCTCTTTGAGGATTTCCCTGATTTTTGCTGTGAATGCTGCCTTCAATTCATCAATCGTTTAGGAGTTATTCTGGTACATACCATCTTTGAGATACACCCATAAATAAAGATCTGGAGGGGTTCAAAACTGGTGAATGCGGTGCCCATTCAACGTCACACTTTCTACTGATCAGTTTTTCATGAAATCACTTTTTCAGCCAGGCTAGAGAGCCATTTAATGAGAGGGAAGGTGACCCCGTCTTGCTGGAGCCACCAGTGGTCGCGATCTATCCTCCTGAGTCATCACAGTGATTAACAGCTTTATTCAAAAAATTTTACATTCTGTTTTTTATGGGGTCATCTTACTTATGAGCTGTGATACAGCAAAACAGGCTTGTATGTGCATGACGAACGTATATATATATATATATATATATATATATATATATATATATAAACGAATGCACGCATATAAGCATTAGCGGAAAATATGTGTTGTTGTTGTTGTTATTTACCCCGGTCTCCCCACTGAGACAGGATATTACACAAGATCAGTTTAACGTGGGAAAACCAAACGCGTATTCCCGGGCCAAGGACAAAATTTACCCAGCCCCCCCCCCCCGCATCCGTCATTTACGCTGGCATCGGTATGACTACCGATTCCCCTCTCTTTAGTGCAATTTAGGATGGAGCCTAGGACAGCTGTTCTCCAGGACCGAGTACCTTACAGTTTTATTTTCTCCAGTTGCGTCTTTGTCTGTGGACAGAACTACAACTGAATCGCAATCTGAGAGAGAGAGAGAGAGAGAGAGAGAGAGAGAGAGAGAGAGAGAGAGAGAGAGAGCGCTTTATGGTAGACTCTACCCGGCATGTATGCGTACAGGATGCGATAAATAAATTGTCGTCTGAATTAAAAATGAAAATAATAGACATCTCATTTTAACAGATATATTTAACAAAATTACACAAAAATATCTTGAAATATTAAAGAGTAAATTTATTCAATAAATTCGTATTGGATTCAACCCCGGCCCCTAGACGACTTTAGAATCTCTTGCATCTCTTCTGGACGGTTTCCTTGTTTAAGTTGGTGAATGTTGCCATAATCTTTTCCTTCAGTTCATTGGAATTACAAGAAGTTTTGTTATTCTCGATCAACTGCGCTCTACACATAATAAACACGGGCGCTGCAGACTGGGAAGTTATGTGGTCAGATGTATGGGGTGATGTAGTAGCAGGAATTGACAGCCATGAATGGGTTTTCCTGCTTGTGTGGCATGGTGCAGAGTCTTGTTGCCAGACAGCCACCCTCTTGAACCAGGACATATAATGAAGGCCTCCGAGTTGAGTCCTGTGGGAAGATGAATGCAGGCATAACACCGACATCAGTAGTGATCATTCCAAACACCGTGATGTTGACTCTTTCATCCAACTCTTTCTGAATCCACTGCACTACCTTCATACTGACACCCAAACATTCGGAAATGTTCGTATTGGAGCTTCCGGCGTGAGTGCCTAATAGTACAGAATTTCAAAATTTCTGGCGGAGTGAATTGCGTCATGGTGCTCCTTTTCTCACAGATGGTACCCAACTGACCCTACTACTGTATAGTCGAAAATACAAAAACTAAAAAAGCACATAGACGAAATTAAAAAAATAAAATGGCGATAATTTATCCATCGCATGCTTGTGTGTGTGTGCGTGTGTGTGTGTGTGAACATATATTGGAGTGTCTATACAAATACGTGAATATACGTGAATGTACGTGAATATACATGGTATACAAAGTTGAATTTTAAGCTGAATTCTCACCGTATAATTTTCAGCCTACCCATACACACACAGCATTTTTGAAGGCATAGATCGTGAGAGTTTTCATTCTTTATAAAATCGTGGGCTCGTCAGATTTTGTTAAGTAACATTAAAAACGAAAAACACATTACAAATACTTTACTTTTGTAGAAACAATTTGGCCTTTCATTTTTGTTTTATATTATTGATGCATTAATTTTTGTCATGTTTAATTTTATTCCCAACTTGTTCTTTCATTGTTGCGCAACTCCTGTCCGCAATCCATTGCCAATAGGGGGCGTGAATTTTGTCCCATTCATAGGCCATCATTAATGACAAAGACAATATAGTATTGTATTAACCTTAATCTTCACTAATCCGTTAATTAGTAATTATTTCGGTGGCACTCATACCTTAAAGCAACAGTTGGCAGCTCACTGTTGGTAATTTCCGAAGAAAGAATGATAATAACAAATCCCACGCTCGTTCTGATTGGTTACGTTAAGAATATCTCGGTGAACATCAGGTGGGACTTAGAATAATTTCTCTTTTAATGATTGCATGATGAAATTTTTTAAAGTTTATTGTGAATATTATCAATAAAGATGCAATTAAATTTAGAAGATTATGAAAGGAATACATGTAAAAAAACAAAAGTTGATTGAGAAATTAAAAATGCTTACCACATAGTTGGTAAGATAAATCTAAATCTTACCAGGTAGTAACAAGTAAGATTATTTTCATAACTGCTTCAACAAGATAACAATTTTATGTGAAATCGGTCAGTTTACTAATTGTAAACATATGCTATTATATTACGTAAAATAGTGATAAGAAAAAAAACATGAAAAAATAATTGGATTTCGAGCTGAAAAGAAAAGAATGAATTAAAAAATAAGAGTAAAAACAAATGGAGGAAAAATCCACAATTCGTAGAATCTACTTTTTAAAAGTGCTCAATACGCAGTAGAGCAATATATATATATATATATATATATATATATATATATAGAGCAATATATATATATATATATATATATATATATATATATATATATATAGATAGATAGATAATTAATGCGGAGGAACTTGTCAGTGGTGTTATTTCACTCATGCCAACTTCTTAGTTTCGTGAAGGCATTATCGTAATGTCTTCATTCTTCAGGGTCATTTGGTTTTTCTCAAATGAACCTGAAAAGTGAAGACATTAGAATAATACCCTCCCAAAACTTCGAAATCAGCATGACTGAAATAACATCGCTCAGCTAAAGGACAAGTTTCCTCACAGTCATGTGGTTAACTCTACGCAGTTGCTGAAAAAAACAAAAAAAAAAACAAAAAAAAAACTACAAAAAAAACAACAACAGTATAGCACGAAATTAAAAGAATAAATAAAGTTTTATCATCAAAATGTTTATGCTATTATTAAGAGAAAAGATCAAATTTTGTTCATTATTCTTTTATATTTTTAATCCTTTCTAGCACTTTCAAAATTTCAGTTAATTTTTTTTTTGTTTTTCGTCAGCCATGTTTACGTAATGTTACTTTGCGTTGAAAGACACATAAATTTGGAAATTCTTGCAAAAATCAACTAATTGTTTAATTTTAATGTAACTTTCAGGACTTATTTACAACTGAATGACATTATTTATGCAATTATTATTCGTAGAAAGTCTTGATAAAAATATCTTTTCATTTGTTACTCACTTCCAATTAATTGCATAAAACATCTAGAAATACATTATATCAATTTTGTTTTTAATTAGTTCAATGCAGGACTCATTGGGGAATGTTCATCATGTAATTTATTTTTATTTAAGAAACCATTCTTCTGAAAATTTGCTCCGAATATTAAAATAAAAAAAGTGCATTAAAAGTACGTCATTTTTAATTTAGATAAATTTTAATTGATTTTATAAATAATATTAAAGATATCATATTTTAAAAAAGAAAAAAAATCGATGAAGAATGAATTTTTATAAGAATTGTTTTCATTTTTTTCTTTGCTAATTAAAGTTTCAAACATCTTTAAATTTAGTATTTGTCTATATTTCTGAGATGAGGTAGTATTTACATTATTCGGACTAATGTCCGAGTCTTTGTTGTCATTAAAGAAGAGGCTCTACTACGCAAGAAATAAAGATCATGTACCCCAGTGATTGTAATAAAGGGTTCGGCTCGAAATTCCTAGCACCCGGAGAAGGCCGGAGTGTACAACGATCTAAATGTTGTACAAATGGCAACAAAGATGAGGACAATAGTCCGAATAATGCAAATACTGTATCTTAAATTTCTTCCAGTTACTCAGTGTCTTCGGTTATTAATTTATTAAATAAATAACTAATTTACAAATCGAAAATTGAAAAGCTTGATAGAAATAATTTAGAATTAAGATTTTTAAAATAATTTCTTTTTTTTATTTATGTAAATCTGCACATTATCGTTTACTGTGGAAACTTATAAGAAACTATAGCTAGTTAGATCCCTACAGGCTATTTTACATTTGTGACTGTAACACAAAGCTAAATGTCGGTGTTATATATATATATATATATATATATATATCCGCATAAAAGCCTGTTTCACTGTATCACAGTTCATCAGTGTGGCTAGATAACCCGTTTGCTATCTAGCCACACTGATGAACTGTGATACAGTGAAACAGGCTTGTATGCGGATGATTATATATATATATATATATATATATATATATATATATATATATTATGTGTATCGAGACACCAGATAATTTTCTAAACATATACTGTTAAATATAACAGACAATAAATGCCAATTATGTTTAATCATGAGTCGTTCTAAACATCGTATTTTGGCTTTAATTTCAGATGAAAATAAAGACAAAAATTGTCCAATATTGGATATTTTTTATTATGCTGGTTCTAAGCTTTCATATCTTATTTCTTGGTGTTGATATCATTTAAGGCTGTGGCATCATGTAACATAAATTTAGTGTATCGAGGCAGCAGTTATATATAAACAGTTATAGGCGAGATTTAAATTAGATTTAGACAGTTGTAAAAAGTTATATTGGAAAGAACTCAATACATATTTGAAGAGAAATGAAGCTTTACTTCCGTATAATATACAGCTATACGGAAAAAAATTCCGCAGGTGGGAAGTGCGAGAAAAGAAGCTATTTGAGTAGAAGTTGCGGTGACATTTTATCGGTTTAGTTGCTAGTCTAGTAGCTCGACTAAATTCATGCAGATGTTCACCAGGGAGCTAAGCTCATCAGAACAGAAGCCATGAAAGTATTTGTAAAAGAGACAGAATGAAGCCACATTACGTCGATGAGAAAGTAACTGAGAAAGTATACATGCGTGTTTGGGTGTATACGCACAATACGCACTATTTTTACGAGTAGTAGTTTACCTCAGAGATAGATATACGGAGAGAGTGAAAGAGACAGAGAGAGACAATGAGTTGTACTATTTTACAATATCCAGTTGATTGCGTACGTGAATACGACGGTTTTAAATATTAAAGCGGTTATGTTGAGGGTACTTTCAGTATTACTTAAAAAAAGCCAAATACTCAAATATCAATCTGTGTGGTAAATATTTATTTTATATCGCTTCTGCTTTTCGTGTTTCTTTTGAAGCCTTTTCCCGCCCGTTTGAGAAGTGTGATTCCCCCACTCCAGCACGCAGAAACATATACAAGTGTCATAAATATCTTATATCGACCATGAAGAGTCCCATTTGTAGAGCCATTAAAATAATTACGTCACCGATAACGAATTATAGATTTTAACAATTGAGAAGTAGCCAAGTTGTGACAATCGGTGAAAGAGCACCTTCTCTCTTGACCTATATGGCCTTCTTACCACGCTAACCACCTAAGAACTAATGGCCACTAGGATTTAACATAATTCCACTTTTTCAGTAATCATTTTTACCTATATAAATGAAATGTTAATATCGCTCAGAACAGCACTATTAAACAATCTTAGTGTCAGGAAGAGACAGCTGAAGTTCTTTGGACATATAATGAGGAAAGAAAGCTTAGAGAATCTGATATTCACAGGTCAGTTAGAGGGAAAGAGAGGGGAAAGCAGCGGATAACATATTTGAAGGGCCTGAGCAGGTGGATGGAAGAGCGGGGTTTGGATGAGGTAACAGGAGAAAACGTGCTAAGAGGTACCAGGGATAGGGAGACGTGGAAAGCCATGATCGCCTACGTCCTGAAGGGACATGGCATATAGAAGATGTGTCAGCAAAACTGATGTCTTTTCGTGGTCAACTAGCATAATTCAACCGTTATTCGCCAGATAAGACGAAATATGAGCCTAATTAAAAAAAAACAACAAAAAAAAAACAAAAAAAACAAGAAAGACTACATGTAGTACAGTGATTCTTAAGCAGGGGTACTCGCACCACATAAGGGTACGATATCGGTTATTAGCGGGCGTGAGGACACTGATTGGTTTATTAAGGAAACTCTAGCGAAGTGTTTAGCTATTTGATATAAAAGTTTACATTGTAGAAATTTTACCAATACCATCATAATAGCGTAAATGTATACTTGGGACAAAACGAGCGGAAATTGTTGGTAAAACTGTGGTAAAGTTGGAAACAATGGAGGGTGAAATTTGTTTTGAAACAGAGAGGAACTACTGCTCAAATATTGTTGTGATGTATTTACTCAGACGTGATGTTTAACTATTGTTAAATTGTGTTTGTGTTTCCGTCTCCAAAACGAAACTTACATTCCATCCACGTTAGTTAGACCCCGAACCACCGCCAGTCACGATGAACGTATATCCTCTAGAGGAGGCCTGGTGCATTGAAAGAATATTGAGTTTCAAACTCTCTAGGACCCACCATAATACTCATATAGTTGGGCCCGCCATGCCACTTACATAGTAGCAGGCCACTCATATTCAATCATTATTCAATTGGTGAGAAGTTCTATTTGATCAGCTTCTTCCCGGGAACCACTGCCCTGCGGAACCAACTTCCAAGAGGATGTTTTACTCATCACTACAATCTTAACCTGTTCACGTCTAGAGTCAAACGTTATCATCTTTTTCTATCTATATAAACTACAACTTAATGTAACCCTCTACCTCGAGTATTATCGAAACTTATGAGTGAAACATAATTTAAAAAGTATAATTATTCATTAAGGGGCCGTAAATATCGATGTTACCGTCAGTTTCTTTT
Source organism: Ascarosepion bandense (assembly GCA_037127315.1). Lineage (NCBI taxonomy): Eukaryota > Metazoa > Mollusca > Cephalopoda > Sepiida > Sepiidae > Ascarosepion > Ascarosepion bandense. The sequence continues at coordinate 734,347 of JBBBDQ010028816.1, forward strand.
TTTACTAATATGATAGTGTCTGTTTTTTTTAATTTTTGCTTTTTTTTTTGTAATGTATGATTTTATTGTCAATAATGCGAATACAATGGTTTTGTTATTTACATATAAGATTATTATTGTTTTTCATCAATTCTGGAAGAGTGTGCCAAAACTTGTTAGGGCGTTTGAAGAGTGCAATAACTGTTTGATGTTTTGAAAGGGGTACAAAGAAGGAAAAAGATTGAGAATCACTGATGTAGTAGGTAGAATAGTTGCTTATTTCCCTACTGGTCAGTTTTCAAGCCTAATCAAAAATATTCTCACATTTTTTATAATCATTTCATCCTAAGCAAGCCAGCACTAACACTGGTGCGCGTAGAGTTACATAAGAGAAGAGTTGTAAAAAAGAGGAACAAGTTACAGGGGGGGTATCAGAGAATGGGTAAGAGAAGGATGAGAACACGACTGTGAAGAGAGCTGCATGAGAGTAGAGTGGAAAGGGAGAAGAACATAATACAAGGGTTTTCAGAGAAAGGACGCGAGTCAAGGTGATAAGAGATGGCAATTGACATTGCATTTAAATTCTTGAATATTTTAGCTGTCAGGGATGCAAATATATGGAAGGGAATTCCACAGGCGGGAAGTGTGAGAAAAGAAGCTGTTGAGTAGAAGTTGCCGTTACATTTGATTGTAAAAGAGTGTGACCTAGTTGCTAGTCTAGTCACTCGAGTAAATTCATTCAGAGGAGACACCAATGATGTAAGTTCATCGGAACAGAAACCGTGAAAGTATTTGTAGAAGAGACAGAGAGAAGCCGCATTACGTCGGTGAGAGCTACCAGGTCAGGATCGATCACATTGCAGATTCTCAATTTGTCAAGAACCACCAGATGAATAGCAGGGACACCCGACCAGATGTGACAGCAGTATTCAATGCCCGGGCGGATGGTAGATTTATATATGTACAAGATGTATTCAGACGAGAAAAACTTCTTGGTACTACACAGGGAACGGACATTTCCTAGCAGCAAATTTAGCTATTAATTCAATGTGGTCATTTCACTTGTGGTCAGCTGAGAGAGTTAGGCCGAAAAGGTGAGGTGTTTTGCATTCAAGGAAACAAACCTGATTCATGCTGAGTGGGGATAGGAGCGGTTATCTATGGTGGTTAAAAGATAACAGCATCTTTTTGGAAGCATTAAAATTCCCCAGTACACCACAGATTGGAGGTCCTTTTTAAGATCCGCAACGAGGCCCAGGTACTTCTTGATTTCATGACTTGACGAAAAAGCTTCTCTTAAAAATTTATGAAACAGTTGTAAGTTCAAAAGCAAACTCAGTTAATTGGCTAGTTGTTTGATTGTATGCTTATGAGAGAAGAGGCCTGTGTTAATGCACATGGAAGAAATATAGCGTATTAATATAGGGCTCGGTGAACTGTATATATATACTTAAGAGTTGTATAAATGATCATCATTTCAGAACCAAATATTTCTTAGATTGTTTGGAGAAAATTCTTTGAAGTTCCGTGTGAAATTATAGCCCAATAAAATAATTGGCGAATAATTTTACAATGGCAAGTAGCGAGGTACTGAAACGAAACTTCACCCATGACTTCGGACACTCTTCTCTGATTAATTTAATTTTTCTTTTCATTTTGTATGAAAAGAAATTTCGCATTGGCTGATGAGTTTATTTCCTTCTCCTTCTTGACTGACTGACTGGATAAATTCTCTGGAGGCAAGGTTTTTATTGGCTTAAAAACAATTTCAGTAGAAAATATTAATATTACTAGGTGACAGAGCAGAAATATCTCCAGGTCGAGTAACCCATTCGACTCGGATGATATCCGATTTAAGTTATTCCCAATATTTAGATGTGACTCTTAAGTCACCTTGACTTTATAATACTTCAAACTTAAAAATTGTTGGCACCCAGTCAAGATTTTGGCCAACTACTCCCACTTATGAACAGAGATGCACAATGTGTCACCCCGTAGGGCATATACCAAATTAATTAAAGTCAGGCAACCGAACAGCAAATCTGTGATGCTGATCAAGGTATTTAATGGGGCTTTTCTTAATACATCAAAACAAAACATACTTGTTAACACCCCCAATCAATTAATACCAAAAGCTTTGTGAGACATTATTGGTGTAGCATCAGAACATTTATTATCATTATTATTATTTTCACCCCAGCAGGAGCTGATAACTTAAACTGGGAATGAAGTGAAAGCAGTTCTCATCAATACTTATGCACTTCTTAGTACTCTGTTTTCAATTATGCTGTTGTTTAAAATAGTTTCAACTCTTTCTCTAATTTCCACTTCCTTTAGTGTTATTTCTATTCTCTTCGGAACTATTCCTAGTGCTTTATTAACGATTGGTACGGCTAAATTATTAGTATTATTGCCCATTTACCCAACTACTTTTATTGATATTATAATGTTTGAAACACGAGTCATAGGAGTTAGTTTATTATTAGCGCATACTTACTCACACCGATCTATACATGCAAAAACAACTCCAGAGTCACATATAATTGGTATTTGATCATTTTTGGTAGTTGACGTTCAGTAGATTGTTATACATCATACCAACCCTCGTCAGTACACAATAAACTAATCTATACAAAAGAAAGTGAATTTATAGCTGTTTTATTACCTACATATCTACCTACCTATAAATAAGCCAACAAAACAACTCTCTCTCTCTCTCTCTCTCTATATATATATATATATATATATATATATAGATAGAGAGAGAGAGAGAGAGAAAGAAATCTCAATAACTACTTAGAAGACATATATATATTCACAAATACATAAAAGTAAAATGACTCTGTGCTTGTCACTCAGTTAAGTTCCATACGTGATACACGTATCGACAATTAGGTCTCGAAAGTCTGATGGGTGAAAGATTTTCTCTCGGTAGGTTGCCATTACTTTCTGCGGTAAACCGGTTGCCAACCGAGGTTAAAGCATCCAAAGGGTCCTGCTATTTAACTCATAGTTGAAAGGAGAATCGACGGACTCATATCTTTTCCCAAAGATATTTGCGCGAAAGTGAATAGGGCTGTCTGATTTCTTGTTCCCAGCGGATATCCATTGTACCACAATACATATACACGTGTATGTACATTAATTTATTAAACAAGTGACCTCTATTTCGATTCCCATTTAAGAACCTAATGAGGAACAAAATCTCAAAAAAATTTTGACTTGTTTATTATCCAAAGTTTAGTGACAACTTACGTGCATGTAGATGCATGTTTCATATACAACTTGTTGAATTTTAAATTATAAAACTATGTATACATCAAATATTTGACAACTTAATTTTAACTTGTCATATTCCAGACATTAGCTCACAAATAAAATTGACATTACACAAGACAAAATATTCATTAATTCATTCAGGTACGAACACGCGTTAACATGGCATAAACACTACCAAACACGGTTCTGAGTTTGATTTTATGTAAGTTTAACTTAATGTAATTGTGGCGCTTCAAACATTAAAATCAACGCGATATAACATTTAATGGTTTATATATATATAAATTAATAAATTACTGTTACATTAAGTAAATGAATTTAACATTGAGTTCTCTTGAGTCCGTCTTTTCTGGAATTTACCTGGAGTACATACCAAGTGGACCCCATTATATATATATATATATGTCAACACAGGATAAAATCGTCGGTGATGGTGGATTTTATAATATTTCAGTTTAAACTACCTCTCTGAAGATGGCTCATGTGAGCCGAAAGCTTAGAAGAAAACCAATAAATAATTATCCAAATGTTGGAGAATTTTTGTCTTTATTTTCAACTGAAATTAAAGCAAAAATACGACGTTTAGAACGGCTCATGATTAAACATAATAGACATTCATTGTCTCTTATATTTAATAGCATATGTCTAGAAAATTACTTGCTGCCTCGATATACTATATATATATATATATATATATATATATATATATATATATATATATGTGTGTGTGTGTGTGTGTGTGTGTGTGTGTGTAAAAATATACTCAGTTTTAATCCGAGATTATGGACAGTATGGTTAAATAAAATAAAGACAAGAGGAAAACTGTATTTTAAATCGCCTACGCGTTTCGTCCGTGATGGACTTTTTCAAGGCAGAAAGACGAAATGAGCTTTATTCTAAATTACGTATCTATAAACAAAATTAGTGTTGGTAACCACAAATACGCTCAGAAATCATTTCAAAAAAATTAACGGAATATTTCAGTTTTTAGAATTTCTTCATGTGTAATTGCAAAGTCACGCAACGTTAAGATGAAGGGAATTTATTAGTTTTCTTCAAAAATTGTCCATTCTGCTTTTGCACTGCACGTGGGGGAGTTCTGGAACATACTAAGCACACAGAATTTTATTTAACCACACACACACACACACACACACACACACACACATATATATATATATATATATATATATACATATATATGTTTAGGATGTGGTTTCCGGATTTCTCTTTTCCAATCTTCTCACTTTGTTTTTTTTTAATTTTTTTTTCAATTGGAGTAGATAGATCTATCTATCGCCCGGTTCACACTCCACCCATGTCTATTGAACAGGTTAAGAGGCTCATCCCTTGTTCCCTGTTTAGTATATGGTTTCCGGCTTTCTCTTTTCCGATGTTTTCACTATTACGTAGCCCCCTGCACATTAGTGGCGTTACCGCCTTGCTTGGGGTGATACGATTAATATATATATATATATATATATATATATATATATAGTGACACGTATAAGTATTGGATATATGTTATTTTTTATTATAACTCTAGTTTATGTTCGCCATTTTGCCTGATATTTGGTAAGTAATATCTTGTAAAGTTGTTGTAGTTGTATGTGGAAAGAAAATTAAAAATTCATGGTTGAATTCATTTTTTTTATCAAAGTTCAAAATTACCCAATGCAAAAGTATTGGATACATCAATTTAATATTTTGTTGCATAACCTCTGTTTTGTTTCACTGCGTCCAGTCGCTTTCTATAGAAGGCCACAAGTTTTCCACACTAATCCATCATTACTTTACCCCATTCTTCCTTGCATAATTCCTCTAATTGCTTGATATTTTATGGATTCCGCTTATGAACTTTTACCTTCAAAGTATTCCACAAATTCTCAATTGGATTCAAGTTGACTTGGTCAATTGAGAATATTAATAACATTATTTTCAAACCATTCCTTTGTAAGTTTTGCGGTATGTTTGGGATCATTGTCGTGTTGAAGTACGAAATTCCGATCATGTCCTAAAGAAGTTGCAGATTGCTGAAGGTTCTTCTTTGAATCTCCCTGTACATGCTACCATTCATTCTACCTTGAATAACTTGTAACTCACCAGTGCCCTTGGATGAAAAGCATCCCCATATCATAATGGAACCACCCCCAAACTTAACTGTGGGGATGGTATTGTGCTTGTTGAAGGCAGTGCCATTTTTTCGCCAAACACTTGTGTTCCTTCTGAATATTTCAACTTTCGTTTCATCCGACCAGATTACTTTTTCCCAAAACTGCATACCTTTATTTTCATAAGTTTCGACAAACTTTAATCGGTCTTTGACATGTTTGGTTTTCAGTAAAGGCATTTTTCTTGGGGACCTTGAATGAAAGCCTGTACGATATAGAGCTCTGCTAATGGTATCCTTACTTACATTAATTCCAGCACCCTCAAAATCAGTTTCAATTTCAGAACGCGTAATGAAGGGGTATTTTGCACATTTCTGCTGATCCACCTTGAAGGCCTCTCATTTATTTTTCTCGGTTTTCCATTTCTTGGAAGGTTTTCTGCACCGCCGCCATACTTCTTATACTTTCTGGTGATATTTCCTACTGTACTTAGTGCTAGATTCATTTCTTTGCTAATTTTTCGGTAACCTTGTCCTCCTTTGTGACTTTCAATGATTCTGTCTTGCATATCTCTGAATAATTCTTTAGTTTCTGCCATTTTAATCTTGGAATTGCAGATTTCACATGAAAGAGTCAGATGATTAGTAACACTATCTTGTAAGAAACTGTGTGGTTCTCTGATTGGTCAGTGATATCATTCCAATAATATCGAAAATTTGAATATTTATAGTCTTTTGAAATACAAAGTTTTGATTGGAAACTTGTAAAAGGTGTCATGTATCCAATACTTTTGGATAGGGTAATTTTGAACTTTAATGAAAAAAAAAGATTCAACCAGGAGTTTTTAATTTTCCTTCCACATACAACTAAAACAAATTTACGAGATATTACTTACCAAATATCAGGCAAAATGGCGAACATAAACTAGAGTTATAACAGAAAATAACATGTATCTAATAGTTATGCGTGTCCCGGTATATATATATATATATATATATATATATATATATAAATATATATATAACTACATATATATAAATTTAAATATATAAATATAAATATATATTGAAATAGATATATAAATATAAGTATATACATAAATATATATAAATATATATATATAAATATATATATATATATAAATATATATATATAAATATATATATATATATAAATATATATATATAAATATATATATATATATTATATTTTATATTAAAAAAGGATTAATTCAAAGATGTTGAATGGCCATTTCGATATGAAGATCCCCACGGGGGACGACACATCACCTCAGCAACAGAAAAATCCTTTCAGAAACGGGAGAAAAATTAGTCTACTTTTCCTTTTTAAATAGATTGCAAAGAAATTAAAAAATAAATAATAAAATAAAATAAAAATAAAAATAAAGGGAAAGAAAAAGAAAAAGAAAAAGAAAACGAAAAAGAAAAAGAAAAAGATAGAATAAAATCAAATAAATAAGAAAAGAAAAAATTGACATCGTCTGGGTTCGCAAAAAAAAGGGAGAATGTAACTAAAAATTAACAGACAGCCGTGTTAAATCGACGTAAGTTTAAGCAACACGGAAAAAAGGTGGTAAGAGAGATAAAAGAAGGAAGGGAGGGAAAAAGAAAGAAACGAAAGAAAAAAGTTTTTGTAAATATTACAGACGCTGGACAAATTCAAAAACCTAATTTCCCCAAAACGTTGAAGTATTAGAAAAAGGCCTTTACTTAAAAAGGCATAATTATTAATAAAAGGGAATAAAAAGATATAGGATTTAAAATAAAATTATTTTAAAAAAATTAGGTCATTTGAAATTAAACTAAATAAAGACAGCACTAGGTAAAAAAAAAAAAATTAATTACAATTATACATACATATAGAAGTACACACATACATACATATATATACACACACAATTCTACGAATAAGAATACATATATACATACACATACACACACATACATTCAATTTATTACACACTTATATACATATACATGCGCATACACACATATATATGTGTGTACACACCTATATACAAAAATTCATATACACATAATATACATGTGTACACATACATGCACACATACACACACACACACGCACACATATATATATATATACATATTCCATATGCACTCACACACATATATATTAATGAATATTATGAAAAGGAGGATTTAAATAGCTAAAAAAAATTTTTCAAAATTACATATAGCCCACATACATAAATACATATATACATATATATACATATATATACAAATATGCACATCCATACACAAACATACACATATACATTAAAAAAAAAAAAATTTAAAATTAAAATTAAAAAAACTTTTATAAAAATTAAAAAAATTATAGAAAAATTTAGAATTTAAAAATTAAAAATTAGAAGTTAAATTTTAAAATCCGACCTATGGCGGCACTTGTTTATAAATTCCCTCCTAAGGTTCAAAAGTAAGTCCTGATGAGGATACTTCAAAATCAGAATCTTCTCCAATAAACACAGACGACACCTATCACGAAAACTTTTAGGAGTACAAGCTGAGCCTATTAATTTCCAGCTGATTATAGGGTCCTGCCCTTCCTCCTTCATTTCCCAGAACCTACGTGATAGTGCCGTCTGGAATCTCTGTTTAGGGTTCGAAAACGAGTGCTTGTGATTATAAAGCCTCTGTTTGAAAGAGCCCGCGGACATGCCAATATAGGTCCGGTAATTGTCCTTGTTATTAGATGGAGAAATGCGGGCTTCATAAATTACATGGGTGGATTTACATTTACCTTGCACCGGGCAGGCAGCCACAGAATAACAATTGCATTTATCGACAATTCCGGATTTAGCTTCCGTATTATTTAGGTTCATTAAAATTTGTTTATTGCGGGAATTAATTATATTATCTATATTTGAGGTGCAAGAATAACTAATTTTTAGGGTGAATCTATTAAAAATTTTATTTAAGGGATTGTTATTATTATTAAAATGTTATTTTAATGTTATTATTAAAATGTTTATTATTATTAAAATGTTTAATAATTCCTCTAAGCTAACTTGAGCTCGTGGCATATTAAACAAGCTTTCTTTTTTAAGTTTTGGCTCATATTTTTAATGCTGTCGTTACTGAGCAACAGTGTGCGTATAAAAAACAAAACTCACTTAGCCAACACTTTGCTTCTGTCAACCTTAATAGAGCAAAGTAAACTGTGCTGTTTTCATTCGAAACCAGGAATTGTCTCGTATTCAAATGTGAAAGGATACTATTATTAATGCTGGAGTACAAATATACGAGAACCAAAATATCCATTATGACGCCCAATCTAATAAATGTATAGCAGGTACATGTGGCACAGCCAAATGTGCATTATATGATGTCAGCTTTTGATAAAAGCAGCACATAACATTGAAGGTACGACCAGTTAGAAATCGTTTCAGATCTGTGAACCCAGTCAGTTTAGACGATCTTCCATTAAGGATTTCCCCAGGTATCAAGAGGTGCCACATTTGACGCAAACGTCTTGCTGTTGGATGATGAGGAAAAGTTATTATATTTGATAAATGATTTTTAAATTTTTCTTAAATTCTTATTCAATAGGTAAGCGAACACTAAACTTCGTACGTCCTTCTCTCTGTTACAATAAAGGCCGTTGTGTAATTATTCGTGTATATATATATATATATATATATATATATATATATATATATATATATACACGAATATATATATAATCCTCTTAGATATTTTGCCGTCACTCGTAAAGACATACATAGATAATTTTAGATTACCTCTTCTAAATATTTCCTTAAGATATCTAATATTCTACAGAAATATCTATATTACGTAGTACTGAGGGAAGGAACTGATACTGAAATCAGACGTCTGTCGCAAGCACTGAAAATTAATAAGGTATTTGCTGAAACGTTTAAAAAGTATTATTTGTTGATTTTGAAAGCGACATAACGAATTTCCCAATTATCCAGAAGTATATGAAGCACTAACTACTTGATCATACATCTGAATTGTATAACTTATCTATTATAAATTATGGAAGCCATAACAACAGAAAGCAAACTTATCAGTTAGCTTAGTGCAAATCACTAATTTTAATTATACTAAATTTACTATGATCATATTTTAAGATTTCAATCTCTATCATATTCAAAAATATAAAATAACGAGAGATAACACAGAGTATTTCTTTTTTTAATCATTTCGCCTCAAGCACGGCGGGACCGCCACTAGTGCACAGGGGAGTACAGTGGGAGAAAATACCGGTTACAGTGATTATTGAAGAAGGATAAAAAACAATAGAAGACGGCAATTAACGCTGCATTGAAATTTTTGGAGATTGTAGCTGTCAGTGAAGCAAGTAAACAGAAAGGAGTTTCACAGGGGGGAAGTGCGAGAAAAGAAACTGTTGGAGTAGAAATGTTAGTTACATTTAACTATATCAACGGTAAACGGGTGAGACCTAGATGCTTAAATTCACCTGGTCGGGGCACCAGGGCAAAAGCCCGTCAGAGAAGTTGCTATGAAAATATTTGTAGAAAAGACAATAAGAAGCCACATCATGTCGGTGAGAAAATGATTGAAGTCGAGATGCCAAGTCAGGACCCATTACATTGCAGATCTTTCTTTTAAAAATGAATAAATTGATTAAATATTAATTATTTCTTTCTAAAACATCGTCATAAATTTGTTCAAATACTCTTCAAAATATTTCAATAAAAGAGAATTCTACATGTGTAATAAAGATATTTTCACAGTTTTATTTCTTTGGTTAATTTTTTACTTGATTATGTAGAGTATCATTTTTCGGTTTCCAAATAAACAGATCGATAAAATTATTCCTCGCCTCTTTAGTGCAGGGATATAGTGTTGAATTCCAAACCTAGAGATTCTAATTCTACCAAAGATACAAAAATATGAGCGCCTCTTGTAAAATGAGGATAAGCAAAATGGTTTTGCAGATAAATATAGTTAGTTTCATTGTTAAATTGCCATCCGAATTAGAGGCTTAAACCTAATGATCACTTTACTACGAAACAACGTTCACACAACACTTGTTTCGTATAATTACTATAGTCGGATCAGTAATACCAACAGTTATAATATGAAAAGTATTCGTGATTTGGCAACAGTAATAATTACACTAACATTATTTGTAATTGCATTAGACGGAAACAGACATGTCATTTATTTTCTTCTGATAACCTATTATGTAGATATTAACAAGAGTCATCTTATTTGAAGAAATGACCTTTTGTTCCGAGGTTTATAAATTTATTTTTAATACTGTAATTATTTTTTAAATAGAGAATAATAGGAACGATGTTTTTCAGAAAAAATGAACAGTAAAAATACCAGATGGATTGAACTAAAAATTGGCTAACACATTTTCATTTGAATAATGTTGTAGGCAGTGGTGTCAGTTAGCTAAGTGCCGTACGTAATACACGGTTGGGCGTTGAGGTCTCAAAACCGATATGACTGGCTAGGCAGAGGATTTTGCTGAAGGAGGTTGCCATTACTTTATGCAGGTAGATTGATTGTCAATCAAGGCTATAAAATCCAATCTGTCCTACTATTTAACCCATAGCTAGAGGGAGAAGCGACGGATAAATACCTTTCCCAAGGGTATTTGCGCGTAAGTGAATGCAACTAATTCAACAGGCAGATGGGTATCAGACTAAATTACCACTGAAAATATACATTCTTATAATTATCATTCAAATATCAATATTAATTTACTTTTTTACTTACTATAACCATTTGATTTAGAATGTATTTCCAAAAAATACATTGTCCTTTATGGATTGGGCTAATCATGCCTCTCCACAAATTCTTCTTTGGCTGCGAACTGCCATGTTTTGTTCGGAAAGAGAATGGAATTGTTTTAAATTGCCTTCTTTCGAATTTTAAAATTCAGAATTAGAGGCAGTCGTCTTATTGTCATCGTGCTTATTTCAGAAATCATGGATCACATTTCATAAGAGATATCTTAACTGAATTTAAAATACACAACCAGTATAACTGATCTTAAATCTATTTGATGCCCGTATAGTTATTAAAATATATCTGATTGTCGTGCTGTAGAGGATTGCATGGTCCAGTGACACAGAGCGATGTCGCTGGGAGTTCTAAAGTCCTGGTAGGGCCACATTTGGCAGAAAGGTCGAAGACGAAGGCGCAGATTAAGACCCCAACAGTGGAACAAGCGGATAACGATTACAACAGATCTCAGTGGTAGAATCAGTGGATAAAATAGCTACGCATGACGGACATGCTAGGGAAGGTGACACTGGAAATTATAACAAAGTCAACGGCAGTTTGTTGCAATTTCCTTTCATATGTGCTGCAAACAAAGGTAATAAAATCAAGTCTGAGCGTTACTTCCTGACAAGTAGAGGTCCACCTAAAACCCCTTTCTTTTAATCTGATTTGTTTCACCTCCAACCAAATATTACAAAGCGAAACGGATGACAGGGGCAGGTTTTGGTGAAACTGGAATCTGCACAATGGCGGCTAATTTAGTCATAAAGGTCGTCATCATAAAGGAAGCCGTTAGCAAAGAAGAAATTAAATACTTGGATACAAGATAAAGCCAAAGACGATAAATAAAATAAAATCTAATTTTAAAAAGCGAGAATCTTTTTATTCCTTTTTCTATAAAAAAAAGTTGTATATTTAATGTCTTTATTTCTCAACAAAATTAATTTCCATCTTGACCGATTCTATTTCTTACGAATACCGACGTAATGTCATATGTAGCGAAATATAAAAACAAAGAAAAGCTTATTTACATTGTTCAGACTGTTGTCCTCATCTTTTTGCCATTTTCATAACGTTTTGGCCGTTGTACGCTCTGGCCTTCTTCAGGTGATTGGAATTTCGAACAGAACCCTTTATTACAACATCGAGCAAAAGTCATAAGCGACGACCCAGAGTCATACGAACAGGAAATGGTCAGTATAATCAGTACCCTACAACGAAACAATTATCCAGGGTACACAACAACAACTCCAACATATATGGAAGGGAGGGTGCATGAGGATAACAACTCTCAGAAAACAGCATCGGTCTGTCTACCTTTATGTGAAGGGGTTATCGGAGAAAATACAAAGGTTCTGTGTTCCATATAACATCAGGATGATCTTCCGAAGTGGTTCTACAGCAGAGAAAGAAATGACTAAGGGCTGTGTGTACGCCATTCCATGTAGCAGTAGAAAGAAATAGAAAGGAGAAACAGGCCGCCTCCTTAAAGTAAGGACGCAAGAACATCGCAAGGTCTCAACACGAGGGGAGATAGAAAAACCAGGCGTAGCTGACTACATATGGCGGGGGAGGAGGATCACCAACCCCTATGAGGTGAGGTTGAAATAATAAATAGAGAACGCCACTGGAAACTACGTAAACTTAAGGAATCAGCACATATGCTAGGCAACAAAAATATCCTAAGCCGACCAAGCATAGAGATGAGAAAAGCATTAAAATAAAAAATACTAGAGAAAACCATTAACATCAAAAAATTGCAATATGAACTCTGGTAAAAAAAAAGGGTTACTGGACATTAGGTTTATAAATCCCAAAATTCAATTGTTCTTGTTCTTAAGGACACATGGCGCAGTGGATATAGACGTTGATTAGTTCTTGTGACTTGACCCAAAGTGTTGTGTGTTCAGGCTACAGCAGTGGTAAACAAGTAACTTAAAGGGTTAGAGCGAGATAACTCTTGACTAGCAGAAGAGGCAAGGGATGGAGATGATACACCTCAGTGATTGTAATAAAGGTTTCTGTTTGAAATTCCTAGCACCTGAAGAAGATCGGAGCGTACAACGGCCGAAACGTCGTGCAAATGGCAACAAAGACGAGGACAATAGCCCGACTAATGTAAATACTGTAAATACTACCTCTTCTCAGAAATATAAATTAAATATAAAAAGGATAGAACCCTTTATTTTATTCCCCAGAGCAGATTGTTCTAGTTCCACGAGTTAAATATCAGTATCAGCCATCTTTCTTTAACTCAACTCTCGAAAATTTTGTTCATATTGAACTTACAACCCTTTGGATCAAGACACTGGATTCAACCAACGCTTTTACATGTGTCTTTGACATCAATGCATGAATTTTTAGAACTTGTAAACCTAATGTCTCACTAACCATTTTTACCAGAGCCCATATTACAATTTTCTTGCTTGTTATTGTTTTTTTTTTCTCTAGCAGGCCGTATAACTGGTTCTCATATTGCATTCATTTCTATACTCGGATAACAAGAGATTTTTGTGATAAAACATATGCTCTGATTTCTTAAATTATCGTATTTTGCAGTGGTATTCTCTGTCTATTATTTCAACTTCATCCCACAGAGGGCGGTGATTAAAATAAAAGTTTCAGTTCGAAATATCAATCACCTGATGAAGGCCAGGGCGTACATCCCAAACGTGAATATGGCAACAAAGATAAGAACAACTGTCTGAACAATATAGATAGTGTAAATAATTACAAGACTTCATATCAGAAAGATAAACAAAGAGAGCATAGCTTGACTCTACTGTCCTGTTACAACCAAATGCAACACGGTGTCATTTCAATTTTTTTTTTTAAATTCTGGACTTCGCTTAATAGTTCTACTAGTTTTATATAAGATCTGTGTCAATCATAAATAAAGTTGTCAATTTTCTGTTCAGAAATCAAACGTTAATGCTACACAAGGCTAATGGCTACCGAGCACCATTGTCTGTCACTGTCTTTTAGAGAAATACCCTTTTTATCATTTTTATCATTTTTATCACCCTAAGCAAGGCAAGAGAGCCACTAACACGCAAATAATTACTGAATATTAAAGAATATAAGAAAAACATTATTAACGAGTGAGGACAATAAAGGAACAAAATTTAAGAGGACAAAAAGATTGCCACTGCATTTAAATATTTGAAGATCAAAGTAGACTAGTAAACAAGAAGCCGTTTACATTACGTTTTACATTTCGATTGTAAACTGATGAGACCTTGCCGCCTATCTAGTACCGCACTCCAATTCATAAATTCTAGGTACTATAGAAGAGTTCATTAGAACATTTACCATGAAATTATTTAGAGAAATGTCATTGGGAAGCTAAATTACGACGGTGGGAAATATGACTGGTGTCGAGATGTCAGGTAAACACCAATAAAATTGCTTTGGATTTTATCAAGGATCTCTAAATATATAGCAACATCAACAGGCCAGTTCTAGCAACAATATTTTAAGTATGGACAAATAGTAGACTTAAAGATAAGTAAGATAGATTCTGGAAAGAAAACTTGTCTGTTACGATAGAGTGAACAAACCTTCCTAGCAGTAAATCTAGCAATCGATTCTATCCAATCTTTCCGCTTCATGTTAGTGGAAAGCGTTAGCCCGGGTTGGCCTACTGAGTCACTCTCCTGAAAGCTAGTATCAGCCATACTGATGAGAGGTAGAAAGGTTATCTCAAACGTTTAATTTAGAGTAGTTTTGTATTGGAGTCCTAAAAAATTAAGTATCCATCCCTTGCATCAGTTAATAACAGAATGTAGGACAGTTTTTAGATCAGATGTTGATTTGACTTTATGTAACCGCTCTTACTTACTATTAAGACAGGAATAAATGTGTGTGTCATCAGCGTAGATACTGAGTTGACAACCGATGCCATCAGGAAGATCATTGATGAAAATTAGGAACGACGTAGTTCCAAGTATAAAGCCCTGGAGAACACCTGAATTAATGCAAATTGATCTGGAATAGTGGTGGTTTAAGACAACTTTCATTTCGTGAAACGATAAGAAAGGCTGAATCAATTAAAAAATTCGTCCAGAAATACCTAAACTTTTGAACTTGTGAAGAAGACCAGCATACAAATCCCTATCAAATGCCTTTGAGATATCCAAAGCAAGAGCTCGAGTTTCTCCCTTCTTAAGCTTATTTCTTGTTATGATCACCGTACCAGTTCCATAGCGTCAATTATTATAGATAAGAAAATCTAAATTTCTTTAAAACTAGAATGATGCATTTCCTTTTCCGTTGGACATTGTAAGTTGAACGTGATGCAATCGTTTTTTGATAACTAGTATTGTAATATGCTAAGATGTTAGGATGTGCGTTGTGGTGCAGAAATCGGAGAACCGAGTTCGAACTCCAGTTGAAATTGCTGCATTCGCTAACACGCGAATACACTCGGGAAAGATATTAATCTGTCTTTTCCCTCCAGCTATGGGTCAAATAACAGGACAGAGTGGGTTCTATAGCTTTGGTTGACAACCAGTCTACCGCAGAATGTAATGGCAACCTACTTCAGGAAAAGTATTCTGCCCAGTCAGTGTATCACGGATGGCACTTAACTGACTGAGTATTTAAATAGATTTGACCTACATTTGTTTATATATCCTTTCTGGTAAAGCGTAATTATTTACCGAAAACAAACTATAGAAATTAAAAGACAAACGAGAAACTGCTTAATTAGTTTATGTTAGACTTTTATATGTCAATGCCAACAAGAAAAAAAAAAGAAGAAAAACTAGTAATATTGGGAAAGGCAAAAAGTAGAGGAATAATTATCTTGAGCCATATTTGAAATGATGACTTTATTTCTTAATGAATGCGTAATATTGAGTGCCACAGACGTATTTAGAAACTGCTGCTTTGTTTTCCTAATGCGCTTTGTTCATTTATATTTAATTACAATGAATTATGAATGTTGATGGTTTTTTTTGTGTGTGGGGGCGGAGAGAAGTGAGGGGAATATTCCCAAAATATTCAGAAAAAACCACCTTTGCATTTAATTTTGTCATAATGTCATCTTTAGAACCATCGTCATCATCACCGACCTAAGCAAATCGTCATTAATGCCTCGACGCCACCAACCCCATGATTAACTGTCTTGTAGGTGCTAAATCACAGAGTCACGTGGTGTTGTCTAGCATAGGCAAACTGTCATGTCTATTTGGGTCTTATCAAAAGGAAGTGGAATCAGCAGACCAGGGCAATTACTCAATTAGAAGACTTCTGACCACGAGATCAGGTTCATGCCCTTACTTTCCTGTCAGCCTCTTGTTTTCCATCACCTCTTGTTCTAAGACACCACTTCAAAGGAGGAGAATTTACAAACGGACTAAGAGAAGGGAAAGACTAAAGACATTTGCGGAGACAGGTTTTCGACGACATCCTCATAAAACCTGATATTTTATGCCGGATAAAAAGTAACTTATTACAAAGGCAACGAGTCCTTATAAGATATAAGAACATTGTTGGGTACCAGGTAAAGATTTCGAGTGATTGCTAGCGATTAGTAAATATGAGGGGGTGCTGAAGTGGTCTTGGTCTGACCAAGAATCTCTTTTCAAAAAAAAGTTCTGATATTTCGTCATTTGGTCAGGTGTTAAAAATAGTTTGGGGCAATAATTTTCAGCAATCCCTCCTACACCTGAAAGCGCATTGATTCTTAGTTCTTTATTATACGTTTGTATATTTGAATGATTATATATATAATAAATATACATATTGTACGTGTCATAGACTAAGGACAATACACATATTTATTAATATATATATATATATATATATATATATATATATATATATAATTCAGTTCTGTTCATACATTGAGCATTGTTTTATTATTACCTGAATAATAATAATACTATAGATATGTGCACCTCATATGGATATTTAATTCAAGTCACCATATATATATTTCCACATTGCCAGAAGAGGCACTAGGCCCCCAATGCCGAAACGAACGTCCCTTCGTCGCGATTATATATAGAGAAATTATGTACATGTTCTAAAGTATAATATATATATATATTCTAAAGTATAATATATATATATATATATATATATATATATATATATATATATATATATATATATATGCGCGTATGCTTAAGATTTGCTGTTTTATGAAAGAAAGTGCTCAATATCTGAGACAAAGCATTTGTAGATGTACATTCAATGAGGACTATGAAATGAAGATCGCTTGGAATGTCAAATCAACACTCACCATGCAGTTCTCTCTCTCTCTCTCTCTCTCTCTCTCTCTCTCTCTCTCACTCTCTCTCTCTCTATATATATATATATGCAGGTTTCATTAAAAATAACAGACAGGGCATTATGGTTAAGTTTTTTATATTATTTTTCATGCGATCTTACGATTTTTTATCGAGGACATGAATTGTCCGAACCCATATGAATTTAAACGTTCTTTGAAGAACTGTGTTCTTGATCCACCCAATTTCGTAAATAATTATATCGGCAACGCCATTACGAAATTCAAGTGAAGACTCACGTTGCATTTCTTAGAATAGAGCTCAATTCAATCTCATTTAAACACACACACACACATACACACACAGATCTACCAAACTCTATCTGTAACATATTTGTTGACCACACAAATATCATAGCATCATCCACATGTAGAAAGGCTAAAAATAATGGAAGCATTATTAAGAAAAAATAAAAACCAAAGCTTCAATAATAGCAACTAACACGTTAACAACGTGCTTACTGTGATCGCAAAACAGAACATAAACACTACTGCACAAACACACATAACACTATATACATCCTGTTACACGTAAAATAAAATGCATACTCGTTAATGGCTAAAAGTATAGCCGAAAGCGCTTGGATAAACAAATTCTTCGGACATTTTCTATATCATTTGTCCTCAAAAGAAAAAAAAATTAAATAAAAAACTAAACCATAATACTTTATCTCTCCTTATTAATAAAAGAGAGATTACTGCTTATATATATATATATATATATATATATATCCCCATGAGGATGATTAGGCTCTTTAAACTTGGTTTGTAAGAAAAAATCTGAATTCAAAACACAAAAGAATGGCAACAAGGAAATACATAACTATTTTAGCCAAAAACAACCATAGCAATGCACAAGTCCCATATATTTAAGAAAAAGCGAATCTGTGAAGAATCATGATTATTTACGTCCTTTATTGACATGGTTCTTAAAAACGAAGAGAGACTCATGCGTATACAAATGTGATCAAAGGTCAATTTAAAAAAGACAGACAGTTATTCATTGATGGAATTGAAGGTCTCCAAATATTCGACTAATTGTGTGCCATTTGATTTTGATTCCGGTTCCATCCATTATGCAAAAAACGAATGCACAATGTTTTTTGAATATGAATGGCACGTGAAAGAATATCCCTGCAAAAGTCGCGTCTACATCCATTCATTCCCTTACTCTATATTTCTCAATTTAAATTTCATCTGACAGAGCGAACTCACATTTTCAGATAAGAATTTTTTCAATATTTATGTAAAATAATATTGCATTTAGACAACTAGGATTGAAACTGTTTCTTCAGATTACAGTTTTCAGATATCTAACACGTATCTGTACTTATCGCTTAAAATCCGTTCTATATTACAGTTCAGAACAATATTTTATCACTATCAAATCCAATGGATTGTGATGTTCCTTTCAAGGAATAGAATTGCACGAGAAGAATTTTAGATGAGTAGGGGTTTTGCATCAGTGCAGAGCCATCCAGGATCTTGCATGGAGAGATGTTCCAGTGATAGACCAGCATAAACTTCAGTGCAAAGAATGTTCTTCCCGCACTTCATGACACGTCTACGCTCAATTGATTTGAATTCAGTGTTTTCGACCTAAATTGGTTGCTTATCAAGGCTAGAGAACGCAGCCTATCGTGCCATTTTTACTATATCTGGAGCATAGAGAAGACAAAATGGATTCATGGCTTTAGTGACCGCAACAGACTTCGCTGGAATTTATACTCGACACACCGATTCTACTTTTCGCACCGATAAACGTTAATCCTATCGTCATGTTCAGAGAAAAGTGCAGTACTTTTAAAACGGGAACAAGGAATAAGCAAAACTATTCAGTTTTCAGTCCTTTACTTGGAGCCTAAGATGAAAAACCTTTGTTTCTGGTTTCGTCTTAACAGCAAAATATACTTGTAAAATCTTCCTTGAAGCAATTGCCTTTACAGACCTTATTCATAAATATCAACGTAGAAAAACTCAAATTGTACATCAGAACATTACAATACTTGATCCAGTATGACAATTAAATTTATGGTTAGCGGCTAATTAACCCGTAATCCTGACACAAATGCGTTGGCAATGTCTTTGATCTTTGTATGAAAAATATTTATCTTCTGGAATCTCTACGACTTATTTAGACTAAAGTCGTTTAATTTTGTGTGGGACATCCTACTGGGGTCGATTATTTGAATTCTAGAAGATATTCAACATCTTTTCAGCAAACATAGGTAGCGGAATCAATTCTGTATTGAACAAAATCACAAAATAAACGAAAGATAGATGATTCCAGCACAACTGGTTACAAAAAGCAATGCATGGCGTATTAGCTTTTTGTAAAGGATTCCTCAATCCTTGTCATATAAGGACAAATCTATTCTTAATTCAGTTTAGTGATTAATACTCACGCATGCGCCTGTCTTCATATATCTACAAAAGTGGCGCTGAAAGTTCGACTCACTAATAACATTATTTTGTATGGTCAAATATCAGAATTGTTTTTGAATACTTTAGAAACAATGTGTCAAGTATTTTTTGAGTTGCATAGTGGATATGTCACATTTTTTGGATGCTGCATTGCTTCAGATTTTTCTGGTTAATCAGAACGAGATTTTTTCTACACGCTCTCGTATATAGGCAGACATACTTGCATTATTCTGAGGCGCGTCATTTCTTCATATAAGATTGGATCACTTTCACCGTTTCGTTGACACTTTAGATCGTTGCAAAGTTACGCAGCACTCAATGCAAGGTGAGAAATTAAGTTTTGTGCGGGTTTTTCAAAGAAGAGACACTTTTATTAAGTTAACAAAACAGACTAATTTGACTGTCAGTAGTTTATTTGCAACTATTAATTTTGATACTTTTACATTATTATTCCTTGTAAAACTAATGTAAGAAAATATGAAAAGATTTTAGAACAAATTCTTCAATTTCTTAAAAGAAAAACATAAAATAAAATATTTTATTTTAATAATAAAATATATATTAACAAAAAATAATAAGAACCTCATAAAATGATTGCACAAATGCTCCTTTTTTTAAATAATTCTTAGCAGCCTATTGTCAACGTCTAATGTTAGATTTGCAGTTTTAGCGGCTGTTAAGTTGTTTGCAGCAACTTTAACTGCCTCCCAGAGATCACACTTGCTGTTGAATTGCCTTCCATTATAATAAATATCTCTCTTGAGGATGCTCCACAAGTTCTCATTGGGATTCAAATCAGAGCTATTTGAAGGCCAGACCATAAGAGAATCGTCAACAAATCCCTTTTCTTTCAACCAAGATTTAGTAAATTTTAATGCATGACTTGGTGCGTTGTCTTGCATAAAGATCATAGATCTACGCTTGGCTAAAGACTGGTTATCAAGCCATTCAAAGAAATATTGCTCTAGAAAAGCACAGTAACTTTTGGAATTCAGTTTAATCCCCTCTTGACCCACCAATAATCCAAGCCCATATCATGATCCCACTGCCTCCTTGTTGGCGTTTAGAAATCTTCTTGTGTCATGTTGCTTGCAAACCCATCTTCGAGTTTATTCATCGGGCCCATCGAGGGTGATCCTTGCTTTGTCTGTAAACAGCTCTTTACTGAAATCAGTTTTCATATATATTCTTTGCTCACTGCAATCTTCTTTCCTTATGTTTTTATGTTAAAATGGGTTTCTTTATTTGATTTTTTACATCAGCAAACTTCCTTAATGATTTACACCTTGTTTCCCTTGACATCATAGGAGCTCCAGCAGCCTCAAATATGAACGTGCTTGACGCATTTGGGTTTCTCATTAATTCTCTTCTGATATGTGATAGATCTCGTTTTGTTAAGTTCCTGAATTCAGCCTGAGACTTTTTTCCTTGGGTGCATTCCCATTTGACATATTTTCTGAATTGCTCGATGATCCCTTTTCAAATCCTTAGAAATTTAAAGCGAAGACTTTCCTTTGCTAATTTCTTTGATTATATAGTTCTTTTTATTCATTGTTAGTTCTTTTTTACGAGCCATAATACTAAATTCTAGTTCTTGCAAATAATCTCTTGACACTGCAAGTTGCTATAATTACTGAAAAAATATTAAATATCAATCTGAAATTGAAAATTGGGACGTAATTGCTTTCATGCTTACTCGCTATACATAATAGTAAAAGATTATTTCATTCGATAACACATATCTATGAATTTTACATAAAATATTTGACAATACCTCTTTTGCATATTAATCTCTTGACGCGGTTTATTAATGTACATTTCACAAATAAACGGATCTACTAACTGCAGGTCGATCAAGAGAACAGTAATCTTCCACGTGGGGAGGGTTCGTCACTTTAGAACATAGATATTAAAAATCCTGATTGTTAACTGAATTCGAATACTAACAAGCGTCACGCACAAATAGATCTATATTTCATCCCTTAATCAAGTTCTTTTAAACTCAAATAACTCAAGGAACAGGTTCGATTAATAAGGAATTAAAATGTTCTAAAAGTAGGGAAATGCTACAGAAAAACCGATAGTAAAAAAATATGGAACAGAAATGTTTTGCTCAATGAAATTAATTTTGAAATCAAAAGAATTTTTTTTAAAACGTCAAAGAAGAAAAGGTGAATCGAGTGGGGAGAGAAAGTGAGAAGTGAATGTTTTCTGTGCGAGTCAAGTTCGTTTAGGTAAATACTGATCGGTGTAGACAAGCGTAAAACTTGAAGTGTTTTCATTAGATACGAAACTTACAATTAACCTGTTTGAATTTAACCTAGCGATTTACTAACGTAAATAACTCTAAAATACGTGACCTAGAAATATCTTTTGAAATCTTAAAATCTATCCTAAAAACTTGTGAAAAACCGAAAAAGTGTTGAAAAAAAAAAGAAGATATTTTCCATGGTTATATTTTCTTCTTTCAATACTATAGTAGCAAAATAAAATCAGATTAATGACTGGCGATGGAACCTGGAACATATTCAGGCCTTCTTTTTTATTTTTTGAAGGTATTAGTCCTACCATAAAAAAATATTTCCTGGACCACATGCAACTCTTCTAATTGAGAGTTTTTGGTGAACTTTTAATGTTGATAAAAATAAATTAACAAATGAAATAAGAAAAGGAAAATGATTTGCATTTATTATAATCTTTTTATTTCGTCTTTATATTCGGACCAAATCGTTCATCTTCTACTCAGAACGTTTCAGCTCTTGTACCCTCCGGTCTACTTCAGATGTTTATCATATTCACTAAGCATCTCGGAATTTTAAACCAAGCCTTTTATTTAATGTACGAGTGGAGACTCTTTTCATTTCCATGCTCTGGAAATTCTTCTTATAAGTAAAAAAAGGAATTATAACTATGCATTCGACAATAATACTAAAATTAAAAATTGATGTTTGAGAAAACTTACTATCATGAAAACAGCAGACATTTCTGACGTATATAATTTTTAGTACAATAACCAAAACGAATCATGATAATATACATTAAAAACTTACTATTTATAGATATTTATTTTAACGCATTCTGAGCACTTCCAATACTAGACAACAAAACTGAAATATGCGTATCAGAAACAGAAAAGACATTAATAACCACACATAAGACACTATTTTCCAAATATTATGCCGATAAATCTATTTGATGGGAAGATAGCAAGGCAGGAGAGACTAAACTATCGCCCGGTTCACACTCCACCCACATCTATTGAACAGGTGAAGAGGCTCATCCCTTGTTTCCTGTTTAGGATGCGGTTTCCGGTTTTCTCTTTTCCAATCTTTTCACTCTTTTCCTTTATTATTTTATTTTTTTTTTCAATTGGAGTAGATAGACTAAACTATCGCCCGGTTCACACTCCACCCACATCTATTGAACAGGTGAAGAGGCTCATCCCTTGTTTCCTGTTTAGGATGCGGTTTTCGGCTTTTCTCTTTTCCATTCTTTTTACCCTTACGTAGCCCCCTGCGCATCAGTGGCGTTACTGCCTTGCTCGGGGTGATATGATTAAAAAAAAAAAAAAAAAAAAAAAAAAAAATATATATATATGATTGTTTAATTACTTAGTTTTTGGTCATAATAAAATTAGACCAGTGCACATTTGTATTAAAAAGTGTTCAAAACAATTATATTGCAAAACTTTTGAATATTTTCCATTTGTAAGCGAGTTATTACGCGACCTAGGTTTCTACCATGAGTGGTGTCTTCAGGCGATTTGCAATAACTGATCTTACTGTTTACCGTTTATTTTAAGAACGCACACGTAACTGTGGGTTTTTTTAACGCTCACATGGCAGAGAAATTTTGCATGCGCAATTTTTAAAAATACAAGAAATTATAACGTTTTCATCCATGGTTGTATGAACCTATTAGGTATTTTTTAGTAAGGTTACACTTAGTCATAATTTCTGTTCTTTCATTCAATTGTTGATTTTTGTTTGGGAATACCATAATCTCTAACTTTTCTTCCTGGCACAGTCTATATATTTTGCCACCGTTGTAAGGCTTGACTGTTTCCACTATATAGTGGTATTTTTTGTACAGTGCTATCTACAGTGAAAACAGCCAAGCCTTATAACGGTGGCCAAATATTTAGCCTGTGCCAAGAAGAAAATTTAGAGATTATGGTATTCCCAAACAAAAATGAAGTATTGAATGAAAGAACAGAAATTATGACTAAGTATAACCATATTGAAAAATAGTTATTAGGTTCATACAGCCATGGATGGAAACGTTATAAATTCTTGTAATTTTAAAAATTGCGCGTTCAAAACTTTCCTGCCACGTGAGCGTTAAAACAGAAACACAATTACATAAGCGTTCTTAAAAAAAGACAGTAAACGTTTGCTGTTGTTGTTGTTGTTGTTGGTGGTGGTGGTGGTGGTGATGGTGGTGACGACATTTTACAAAAGGAAATGCCCAAATATGTAACAGTAAAGGTTTTTGCAATCCAAGAGACAGATCCGGAGCTATGGAACATTAATTATACTAACACAAAAGTGTACTGGATTCGTAGTGGGTCCTCATCAAGTCAAAATCATGATAGCAACCTTTCAAATTCATGCAGAGTGTGTAAAACTGCTAGAGTAGAGAATATGAAAGCATCAAACAATGTGTTAAGCGTGAACTGTGGAATGACGCGTGTAGAAAATGTGAATAGCAACTCTGTTCATCATGCCAAGGTCGTTTCTACTGCTTTGTATTTTGCCTAATGTCCAAGAAAGAATGTCCCTTTTCTACATCGGGGTTCAATCACTGGAAGCAGAACAATGGTATTGTAGAACATGAAAATGGAGAACACCATTGAAAGTGCATGACAGCATATTTGATAAGACATAAAGAAACAGGAAGTGTAGTATCTTTATTACTTGAGTAACATCACTCCGAGCAGGAATATTGGCATAAAGTGTTGGCATCTGTGGTTTCTGTAATTCGATTTCTTACTTCCAGGTGTATCCCATTTCGTGGATAAAATCAAATTATTGGGTCAGAAAAAACTGGCAAAATTTATGTATACTAGAGCTGCTGAGTGAATTTGATCCTTTCTTGGAAGAACATTTAAAAATGTGTAGAAATCCTGGAAAAGTGAATCCGTCATATTTATCTGCAATATTAGTGAGGAATATATTGAATTAATTGGACAACAGGTCCTTTGTATTATTCTTGAAAAAGTAAAAAAGTAAAAGTATTATTCAGTAATTGTAGATTCTACTCCAAACATATCGCACACAGAACAACTGACATTTACTGTTCGATACAGTAAAGTCTCTGAGCATGTGGAGTGTTTCTTGATGTTCATTTCTATCTTTTCTCATGAAGAAAAAGATCTAACAGACCTTGTCGTAGATTTTCATAATGAGAACAAAATATTATGAAACTGCTGAGGTTATTCATACGATAATGCCTCAAATATGTCTGAACAATATACTGGATTACATGCACGGATTAATTAACTCAATGAGTTTGCCATCTATCTACCTCTGACTCACATTTTGATGCTGTTCATGCTCTGTATGGAAGTTTCGTGAAAATAAAGCTGATCCTCTATCAGCTGATAAAGAGCAGAAAGTGAATTCTAGGTGACAGACAGTAAGATTAAACAGAAAATAAAAACGGAAAAACTTGAAACAATCTCTCTCACAATTATTTCGAATGGCATGCTAGAAGGAATGAACAAAACAAGCAAATCCCTGCAATAAAAAGATGTGAATATCTTTGTTGCAACGAATCTTCTTGAATCTAGGAAAAACCTATCATCAGGAAAGTAGAGACAAATCTAATGAATATGAATTTTAAGCCAGGAATGTTCAGATACAGATGAGAATAATGAAAAAAAAAACAAAAAACAAAAAACAAAAAAACAAAAAAAAACAAAAAACAAAAAAACAAAATAAATCGGTAACGGAAACGAAATGTGTGTCTTAATAGATATGATGGATGAGCAGGAAAAGTACTTCTCAGTAAAACTGAAAAGTTCAAGATTGAAACTTTCCTCCCTATTCTGGACACTTTAATCTTTGAACTGACAAAAATTGCAGACGCTTATTCACAGATTAGAAATCTGCTTTCTTTCTGTTGTGAATGGAAACATTGCTTTTGATGCACCAAAGAAAATGTGTGAGCATCTGGTTAATAACTGTGATAAAGAACTGAATTGTGATGAACATTTAAATGAATCTCGAGCACTTCATGACTCTTGATGAAAACTGTGAGACTCTCTACATCTTACATAAAAATAATTTTGAGCAATTTCAAATCTGTTTTCCCGAATGTTGAAATTGCACTCACAGTGTTCAGGGGCATGATGTTGACCAACTGTACTGGTAAACGTTCTTTTTAAAGAATAGAAGTTATAAAAAGACCTGCTTCGTAGCGCAATTGGGCAGTATCATTTGAACTTTTTCTCATGTGCGTTGAAAACGACATTCTATTCCTGAAGGCCATTGATTTCAAGCCAATAATAAAGCAATTCTCTGAAAAGAAATGCAGCAAATTTCATAACAATTTTATACTGTGTCATCTAATCTGTGTGGCTTATTGAATATTATTGCTTTTCAAGCCTTGTATATTGTTCAAATGATTATCATGCTGATTAGTTGCAGGTATGCAGCATGTTCTTAATGTTTTAAGATCAGTTTTGTTGAAATGAAAATATAATAAATATATGTTTATTAGTATAGACCATTTACTTTTCATTACTCTGAGTGGTTGTCGTAGGGGCCCAGCTTACTGGTTTGTCCAGGGGCCCATAATGTGAAGACAGCCCTGACTTGCGAGTGTATTAGTGTCTTAATAGCTCTGGCACAGATTCTATTTCCCCTCATACAGCACGTTGTTTTTGGAATCCCCAAATCTCTTCTGCTAAAAGTTGTTACCTCGTTCCCAAATCTACCTTCTCTAGCCAGATCTTTCTCCAGCAACAGTTTATCAGTCTTTAACACTAACGCAAAGGGTCTTTAGGTTACATTTAACTACATCCTTGAAATGTTTCCTGGGCTTATAAGCGGATGGATTACTTTATACCAGCTCACTCGCGCGCACACATTAGATATTAGAAAAAGTGTGTATGGATCTTGAATATTTTATTAATAGATAAATCGAAAATAATTTTAAAAAATATATCTGAGAGACATAAAATATTTCAATAAGAAATAAAAAAAATAATATGGATCCTGTTATTATCGATGTTTGATGCTATATCCAAAAGAACTGTTGAAAGCGATAATGTTGGAATTAATTTGTGTTTCTCTTTCTAGAAATGCATTCAAAATAACAATGACTCAATCTCGGAAAGTAGAGAACAATACATAATTTAAAGAATGTTGAGAGAAGATGTATTACTTCGAATGTATTACTTCGAAGATATACTTATCTAGATTTAATATGCAAACTTATACATACGCTCGCATAATGTACCATTCGTCCCTGACTTTTGACAGGAAAGTTACGAAAAAAATGCAACACAGACGCTGGTTGGCGTCTAGGTTGTCAACATATCACACCCATCCACTACATCCATTTTATAACACCTGCAATTAGTCTAAACAGACGATGCTTCACCTTGCTTGGCCTTAGTCTAGTCACAAGAGGGATAAATTGCAAACAACTGAAATTCATGACCATAATTTGGTATTGTTGGTCGGACATTTGTCTTTTTATAAGTATTGTAATTATTGCGTACATTTCTATAACAATAAATGCTTGTTTCATTGATTGTTCTCCGACTTGGCAGATGAGTGTTGGCGCATTTTTAATGTGAAAAATATTTATTGATATATTTTTTACGGCTCACACATTCTGTTTCTGATAAAAATGATAATAATCATTTACATTCTCCATTCTTTATGTCGTTGATGATGTTTTTAAAATGAAATTTGACTTCCGTCCTGCAATGAAAACGGCAGGCAGTCATTTTTACATAAAAAATAGAAAAAAGCTTAGTTTTTGTTAAAGACATTTAAACGTCAAAGTAGTTTGAATAAATGTAAAGAAAATCTAAATAAAAGACGTGATACAGCGTTTAACGAAACATAAAACAAATATAGAAATTCAATGAAGTAATTCGTTGGTATTTACAGAAAAATAACTTATTACGAGTTAATAATAAAAAAACGTTAAAATTAACCTTAGATTTTATTAAAATTTCAAAATTGTTATTATTTGAATATTGATTCCTACATATTTCTTTCAAATAAATCAGTAAATCAATCAATGGGATAGAGAAATAAACCTTCCAAAATCTAAGCAATGTAATAAGAAACAGGAAAATTTCGTTAGATACAAAAAAGTATTGAAATCTTACGTAATATCAGTTCTCCTATATGATAGTGAATGCTAGACAAGCTTCTCACAGATAAAGAAGAGGTATGAAGTGATATAAATGTGGTTCTACAGAAGATGCTGAGAATACCATGGACTGCACATGTCAGCAACAACAAAGATTTAGAGAAAATGGAGACAAAAAGGACGCTTATACTGAACATCAGATAGAGACTTACAGTTGATAGGATATATAATTAGGAAAGAGGGCTTGTAAAATTTGATACTCACAGGAAAGGTTAAGCAATAGGGACCGACGAAAATAACGCCTAACCTGTCTAGCAAGCTTGAATAAATAAGAAAACAAGGTTTAGGAGCGATAACAAAAAGACAAAACTAAAAAAAAGGACAGAAAATTGTGAAGAACAATGATTGCTAACGTCCCAAAGGTACACGGCACATAGAAGAAGAATAAAAAGAAGAAATCAATAGATAAAATAAAAATGCTGCATCAACATGGGACATAATCATCTTGAATGCCAGAAGAGTTCATTTCAAAAACCTTGAATGTTGTTAACATCCAATTTAGCATGATCGACATATATTTATTCAAGAGAGACATTAATCTATTCTATAAAAAATTGATGTGGTTTATATAATTAATAATCAATGACATTCTTTTTATGAACAAGATATTTCATTATTATGGTAAGAGAAGTCATTGTCAGACACTAATAAGCAGACGTTATTAGTTTTAGATTGTAAGAATATTATTTTTTTTTTAATAATAATGATTTAGTTTAACTGACTAACCCACAGTAGGAGGGAAAATAAGTAGATTCCAAGGGTATTTGTACGTAAGGAAATATGGAATTGGAAAATCGGCTGTCTGATTAACAATTCCGAGTTATTATTCATTGCGTCATCCGTACATCCAAGATTACAGTGGTCACCCATTTAGGTACTGACCAGGCTCGACGTTGCTTAATTTCGGTGAGGTGACCGTAAGCTCAAATAAGATTAACATGATGTGGCCGTTAGCCAAAAATATCATCGTCATGCGGCAAAAAGCTCAAACATGATCAACATGATGTGGCATAAACCAGTGATGTCGCCATAAGTCCAAAGAAGATTAATGTGATGTGGCCGTTATCCAAAAATATCATCGTGATGCAGCAGTAAGCACAAACATGAGCAACATGATGTGGCATAAACCAGTGATGTGGCCATAAGCTTAAAGAAAATCAAGGTAATGTGACCGTGAGCCCAGAAAAGATCAACGTGATATGACCGCTGGCCCAAAGAAAATTAGCATGATGAGGCCGTAAGCTCAAAGAAGATCAATGTGATGTGACCATAAGTCCCAAAAGAAAGTCAACGTGATGTGGCCCTAAGCCTAAAGAAAATCAAGTTGTTAATGCATTGTTTTTGTCTCTTGCGTCATGTGAGTTTTTTTAAGATTTCATTTTTATTTTTTATGATTTAAAAAGCCGCATTATTCCTAAAGTATAAATAAAAGTAATGGTATTGATAAAAATCATGCAAAAATAAAACCAGTGCAGATGTTAACCTCCTTAAATAGAACCATCATCTTTCGACGGCAAGGGTAAATTAGTAGGAATATAATCTAGTATTATATCTTTTTTGTTTTTACATTAATGTTTCTTTTCTTTATCTAACTAATTACTGTTAAATGCAGGTGAAACAATATCTTATTAAGTACAAATGGAAGTAATTATCTTGAAAGTTGCTATAAAATATTTTTAAGTTCATAAAATAACAAAGACTAACAAATGACAAATATTTACACAAGGCATCATACATTTTTAAGTTGCCACCAACGATAATGACAATGCGAAACTTCTGTAGGGAATGAAAGATTTAAAAAATATTTGAATAATTCCTACTGAGCGCATGTACCCAGGACAATGACTGAGGGAATTTGAGCGTTGCTTAGTGAATTTTGTGACATAGTAATTGTGAGTTCAGTCTCTGGAAGTATACCGAAATATTGTGATAATGGTCTGCATGTAAACAAAGTAAACAATGTTAATTCTTTTTATAGTGCTAGAAAGACTTCAGTATTGTTATATTGAAACAAAATTGATGCACATTTTCTAAAGCATTTTATAAAATATATTATTTATGAGGCATTGCAATGGCTTTTACGTTTTTATGGGGAAACAGCAAGTGAAATATATAGCGAGAAGATGAATATATATGCTTTTCTGGATGGATGAAATGGTTTTATATGTTTGCCTGTATATATGACGTGATGTAATGGTTAACAAGCTGGTCTATATAGATCAGTTACGACAATATTTAGTACAATTATTATTGGTCCCTTCATACTTTCGACCTTCTTTTATATCTAAGCAACACTTAGTAAATGTGATAGTCCTAGCATTATAAATTCCGATTATACCAGACGCTTATTTGTGTGTGCTCGTAATAATTGTAAATGTGTCCCCAAAGAGGCTAAGTCTTTGTTTGGGAATATAACGAGGCACCGTACAGCTTCTAACAAGTTTAGCACTCATGACTAATGGCAGATCTGTAATAGCTTTTTTAAATAAGAGTAAGTCTCTTCACTCAATTTGAAGTGTTAACATCTTAGGGTAAAGCAGAATGTCATTCTCGTAAATTCTCTTCAAATTCTGCTTTAGACTCATCTGGAATATCGTTGACGGAATTTTAATTTCGAACTGAGTCTTTATCGAGTGATATGTATACAACTCCTTGTGGTTTCTGCTACCGTCTTTGAACTGGATTTCCTCAAAGAATGTGAAGTTGATGATATCCATGCAATAGTCTTTCAGAAATGTGCTTCTGAACTGACGCCTGCTCTATTTTAACTCTACAATTAATACTTCGTTGCCTCTTTCTTTCCTGCGTTTTGATAATCTTCTGTAGTTCCAGTTTTTAAGAATTCAAGTGAATCGACTGATCCTTCTAACTATGGGCATTCTACCTCTTTTTGGCAAAGTTCTAGAGGCTCTAATCAACTCTGAATATCTTATCTCGTAGGGTCTTCTTTCGGATAACCAATGTGGCTTTCGCTTCTCTAGGTCAACTGCTGATGTATTAACGATTATTGCTGAAAGAGTTAATCAAAATTTAGAAAAGAATGGTGAAGCTTGGGCTGTTACTTTGGATATCTCGAAGGCATTTGACAGGGTTTGTCATACTAGTTTTCTTCACTAATTAAAATGCTCTGGTAGTTCTCGGCGATTTTTTAAACTACTTCAGTCATTTTTATTAAATCTCGAAAGGAAAGTTTTCTTCAACGGTCACTCATCTAGATCTTTTTGCATAAATGCAAATGTCCCCTGTCCACAGGGCTCTACCCTAGATATATGTTGTTTGTAATTTTCATCAACGAGCTTCTTGATAGCATCCGTTCGGAACTTGGTATCTATGCTGATTAAATAATTACTTACTCAAATCTGATAAGTTTGATAAGGTTATATTGACAGCAGATCTGGAAAAAATAGCAAACATTCTTATTGTTAACTAGGGCAAGAATGGCTTGTTAATTTCAATGCCTAGGTTTGTTATTAGGAAAGTTGGTTTACAATCTATCTTGCATATTTATAAGTCTGCTATTTGTCCATGTTTTGAATATTGCTGCTACATATTATCTGATGCTTTTGCTAAATATTTAGAGACTCTGGATAAAACACAAAGAAAAATCTGCAATGTCAGTTGTCCGGATATGGTATTTCGGATTCAGTCACTTTTCCACTGCCGTAATGTAGGTTTTCTATGCTTTTTTCTATAGATACTGTTATGGTAATTGTTCTGGTGAACTTCTCACGATTGTTGTCCAGACTTCATGGATTTAAGCGCAGTACTGCATGTGCGTCATAGTGTAATGAATATTGACTCGGAATGAGAAATCAGAGAATCGATTTCGAATCCTTGCCGAATTCGTTTCATTCACTTACGCACAAATACCCTTGGGAAAGGTATTCACCAAACTCTTCTCTTTCCATCTATGGGTTGAATAGCAAGACAGATTAGATTCTATAGCCTTGGTTAGCAACCAGTATACCACAGAAAGTAATGGCAACATACTGCGGGAAAATCTTCTACCTAGTTAGTTCGAAAGAGAAATGATCACCGAAGTGTGTATTACGTATAGTAATTAACTGACTAGATTAGCGGCAAGGTCTCACTCTTTTACAGTTGGTTTCCTGTTTAGGATGCGGTTTCCGGTTTTCTCTTTTCCAATCTTCTCACTTTTTTTTTTAATTGGAGTAGATAGACTAAACTATCGCCCGGTTCACACTCCACCCACATCTATTGAACAGGTGAAGAGGCTCATCCCTTGTTTCCTGTTTAGGATGTGGTTTCCGGTTTTCTCTTTTCCAATCTTTTCACTCCTATGTAGCCCCCTGCACATCAGTGGCGTTACCGCCTTGCTCGGGGTGATATGATTATAAAAAAAATGATTCTGAAGTAACTCTTTACTGACAATTCTTGTTTTATTCTCGCACTATTATTCTTGTATTATTCTTATAGAACTCTCTTTGGACTTTTTGCTTTCCAGTGAAGTTAGATCTTCAAGAATGCAAAATTTCAATCATTATTTTATCTTGCAGTAATCCCCAGCCTCTTAGAGATTTTATTGCCTTGTGGAGATGAAATAATTAAAAAACATCGCTATAAATACGGATGCATTCAGTTAGTTTTTCCCTGAAAAGTTTGCGCTGAAAAAAAGAATCTTGAATTTAATAAATCACTGAAGTTGAAATTTCTTAATGTGAGAAGAAATTGTCTGTGTTAAATTACGAGATTAGTCTGTCCGTCAATTTTACATACAGATGCACAAACACACTATTGCATGCATGAATGAACGTTCGTGCAGACTGGTAATAAGAGCAGGGCAGATTAGAAATGTAAACTTTGTTTCAAACTGTTCATCCAGTATTTTTTATAATCTGTGCTAAATGCATATGATTTATGTATAACTATAAAAATATCACACAAATTTTTTTAAAACGCCCATCGTTTTAATACATTTAACACGTGTATTATTACGCACTCATACATTTAAACATAGTGTTTCTATACATGCATAGACTTACATTTAAAATCAATTTATTGCTTTATTACACGTGACAATAAAAACCAAATCCTAAACAACATTCCAGTAAACTGTCTCTTTGTTTTTGTTTTTTAATTTCTAATTTTTAATTTCTCGTCTTTAAACCGATCTCTAAAGAAGCTTAATAAAATTTAAAGATGTTAGATTAAGCCACATTCTTTTCTTCTTTATTTATTTTATCATACATATGTAGATATATACATATGTAGTAGAGTTCTCGGTGGTTTTTGCAAGGAATAAACTAAAAGAACTAGAACGATTTATTAAGAAAATTGTTTCTAAAGAGTTCTCCTTTGACACGCTTTTCAACCTAAGAGGAATAGTCTCTCTCAAAATTAGTTCTTTCCCACCAACATCCCCCCTTATGCCTTGAATGTACATATTAAGGAACACTTTTAATAGATAAAAACATTTTCTCACACGTAGACTCGACTAAAAACAATAAATATCATCACCATGGCTTCGCAACGCTAATGATCATTTAGACGATTTTTCATCGTTGCTTCAGGCTTTCTCACGTCTGCAGAATGCAGTTGTACAGCGAACAGCAGCATGAGCATAATTGACCCCACTCTTTAAATCAAGAGTTTTTGACGTGGTTCAGCGAGATAGAATGTTGGCAGTAAGGTCCTGAGATAATGTCGGTTATCTGCTAGAGTTTCCTATTCCTAAACACTTGTCTAAGCCGGCTGCAGGTATGTTACTGCTTCGAACGGGTATTTAAAAGGCAAGACAGTGGTGAGCTGTTCACAGTCATCATGCAATATTCAAATAGCGATAATTAGTTTAGATTCGTTTCATATATTTTAGTGCGCAATAACGTACACAAAAACATTAACATAGAGATGGCCATTTTTTGTTTCCAAAAGAATTCTCACTCTCTCTCTGTCACCCTCGTTTTGCGTTGCTCTCATTCTTTCTCTCTCTCTCTCTCTCTCTCTCTCTCGCTCTCTCCCACTCAACTTAAAAACTGGCAGTCTTATACTCAAAATTAACATTTTGTCATACAATCTTGGTATATGAACGAACACCCAATCGAACTTTTCCAGTTTTAAGACTAGGGATAACGATGACTTTACGCACACATAAAAAACATTTCCTATATTCTCAATTAAAAAAGTTAAAAACAAACGCAAGTAAAATTTCATCTATCTGTGTCGGAGTGTTAAAACGGCTCTTAAGTAAACAAGTAATACGTCCACATATGTAAAACTGGTAGAGTTTATTAACTTAATTTGAGATTAAAAATGGCTATTTCATTTTATGATTATAAAGCTCAATTTTACTGCCATAGTTACTGTTAATTAATGATAATCAATTAATTAAAACTTTGGTAATTAATAAACACCTGTATGATTTTAATGATTCTAGCCAAATGAAATACTGGACTGAAAATTATATGAAGATGAAGGAAGGGTCCGGAACGGTTAGACAAAGGATGGAACCAAATTATTACTCTTTGTTAATTTTAGATTTGGTTTATTTGATTTTACAGTATATCAAACTCAATGGATTATTTAATGCCACAAGATTTTTTTTGTAGATTTTTCTGAAAAAAAGAGTGTTTTTTGTAAAAGATCAGGTTTCATTAACGTATTTTTGTAAAGTCGGTTTTTGTAGAAAACCAAATATAATTTTTTTTTTTAAATGTATTGCTGGTATTTTTATTATAAGGATCTATTTTTATGCTTCCATAATGTGTTGATCTCAGTTTGGAGTTAATTATTTGCCCATAGCTGGGACCCTTAATGATGCTACCACTCCAATCAGGATGGACCTAGAAACAACAACAACAATTAAGAGGTGATTCCACGCTCTTTAACCTGTCGACCAGAGACCTTGCTGCCAGGTGTAGTTTAACATCATACCCAAGACGATTATTTTAAAAACTAATACAAAAGAAAATGACGATTTCTTTGAACTTCAATAATTGCAATTAAAGAGATTTAGTGATCTGAAGAGATAATTCGAGAACGTAAATATTTAGTACGAAAGCTATTTGCGAGAAAATCTTCATTAATAACAAATCCTTTTTTACAATATTTACACTGTTCGAACTGTTGTTTTCATCTTTATTCCCGACGTTTCGGCCGTTGTACGCTCCGGTTTTCTTCAACTAATATACGTTGAAATTTCGAACCGAACTCTTTATTTAGTTTACGAGGGAAGATTGTTCTAATGTCATGTGCCATATTTTTCTGGATATCTAAGTTTCCTTTATGCAACTCTCCAAGTTTTTTTAAATCTCTATTGTGGCTAGGTATTGAACTCGCATCTCCAAAGTATACATGGCTCAGTGGATAAAAGCGTTGGTTGAAGTAATCCAAAAGTAATTGACCCAAAGAGTTGTGAGTTCAATACCTGGCCAAAGCAGATGT